>JACEIK010000613.1:39385-113316 GCA_018107945.1 Datura stramonium
CTATCAAAAAATTATCCCAAGAGCGCAAACCGAATGGGTCTTCTAATAATTCTCCCACTACAATGACTCACTACAAGATCATTAATCTGATCTTGCGGTTGAACCACAACATCACTTTTAAACCTAAAAGTATAAATTTTTAAGCTAGGCTTGTTGCAAAAGGGTTTACTCAAAAAAATTGATTATGAGGCAACTTTTTTTGCCAGTAGCTATGCTTAAATCCATCAGAATTCTCTTATCCATTGCTTCTCGTTATGATTATGAGATTTGGAAGATGGATGTCAAGACGGTCTTTCTTAATGGAAGTCTTGATGAGTGCATATATATGGCACAACCAAAGGGTTTCGTGGAAAGTGGCAATGGGAAAATGTTGTGTAAGCTGAAAAAATCCATTTATGGGTTGAAACAGGCATCTAATGCATGAAACACTTATTTTGACAATTTGATTAAGCCTTTTGGTTTTGATCAATATGACAACGAGTCATGCATCTATAAAAAGTGGGAGGGAGATAAAGTAGCATTTTTGATTTTGTACATAGATGACGTCTTGCTCATAGGAAATAATATAAGCATGTTGAAATAAGTCAAAGAGTGGTTGTCCTCATGTTTTGATATGAAAGACTTGGGTGAAGCGGCTCATATTCTTGGGATCAAGCTCATGCGAGATCGCAAGCAAATGATATTAGGCTTGTCTCAAGCACTTTAAATCGATACTATTCTTACCAGGTTTAGCATGAAAAATTCCAAAAAGGGATTTCTTCCTTTTAGGCATGGAATTTCTCTACTAAAGGATCGGTCTCCCAAAATAACTGATGAGATAGAGAGGATGAGGTTGATCCCTTATGCTTCTGTTGTTGGGAGTTTCATGTATCCTATGTTATGTACTAGACCTGATATCTGCTTTGTTGTTGGCATGGTTAGTAGATGTCAGTCTAATCTTGGAAATGAACATTGGACTACAGTTAAGAATATAATCAAGTATCTGAAAAAGACTAAGGATTATATGCTGGTTTTCACTCGGGTGATCTGGTACCTGTTGGGTATACAGATTCAGATTTTCAGTCTGATAGAGATTCTAAAAAATCTACCTCAGGATATGTGTTTACATTAGGAGATGGAGCTATAAGTTGGAGGAGTATCAAGCAATTATGTATTGCTGATTCTACCATGAAAGTTGAGTATGTAGCTACCTCTGAGGCGGCTAAGGAGGTTGTTTGGCTTCGAAACTTTCTAAAAGAGCTTGGACTGATTCCTTCGACTCAAGCACCAATTACACTTTATTGTGATAATAGTGGTGCGGTTGCAAACTCAAAGGAACCACAAAGTCATAAAAGAAGCAAACACATTGAGACAAAATATCACTTGATTCGGGACATAACTCAGAGGGGAAATGTGAAGGTTTTGAAGATTGCATTAGAGAATAATTTGGCGGACCCGTTTACAAAGAGCTTGTCACATAAGTCTTTTGATAAGCATGTCGAAGGAATGGGAACTAAAGTTGTGGGTGCATGGTTATGAGTCTAAGTGAGAGATTGTTAGGATATACTATTAACCATGCGGTTTAGTATAATATTATGTTTCATTTTATGTAAGACATTTATTTTATTTATTCGGATTAATAAATTCCTATTTTAAATAGATCATTTTTGCATGTGTGTCCTTTACCTATATAGTAGATGATTTGGTGTATAGAGTTTAGCTTATACACGAAAGATTAAATCATCGGTTCTTATGAGTATAAAGTTTATATATGTTCACAATCTTAGATGAAAATTGGAAAAATTCATCGGTACGATTGTAGCACAAGATTAAATATAATTTATCTTGATTATGGGAATGGTATTATTCCAACTTCTTGTGCTAGTACATTTTGTATGTATTGGATGGACCAAGTAGAGAAAAGTATTTTATCTGACTTAATAAAATAAACTCTCTAGATCATTAAATGTACTTATACTCTTAATCTTGATATAATTATTATGATCAATGTGATCTGCTTGTTATTTCGATCTATCAAAGGGTGAAACTCTTTCGCGGGACAAAATATTTTTGATAGGTTGGATGATGAAAAATGACATTTGTGAAATAATAGTTAGTTGATGGAATCCATGTCTCGACCTTGAGATTGATGATACCCCTTTGTGATTGCTTATAAGTTTTCATGTGAAAACCCTACAGGTGGATTTTGCATCTGTCACATGAAATAAGTTAAGTGTTTGAATAAATGTTTAAATTAATTAATGAATTAAATAGTCAGAAATTTAATTCGATTAGTTGGTATCTTAATCTTAACATGGGGAATTAAATAAGATTTAATGAATGATTTTGAAATTATACCGAGGAGTGAAATTATGAATTTTTAGTAGAATTATCTGTAATTTATTAGTGGTAGGTTAATTTATTCATTTTGCGTATTAACTATAATTAGAAGTCTCACTAATTAAATATGTGGTTCCTACTATGCCTGATTAATTAAAGAACTTGAAAAAGGGGAAGAAACCTGTTTTCTAGAAGTAGTAAAATCCTACAAGATTTTGGACAACTTCTAGGAAGGTGAATTGAACATGTTTTGGGATTGTGCTAGCCCAAAAACGTGTGAAAAAACTTGGAAAGAAGGAATCCTATACGTTTTGGAATTAGGGTTTTATACCCAAAAAACGTGACTATAAATAAAGGCCTCTTCCTCCATTAAAAAATCATCCCTTTTCTAAGAAGAAGTACTTGCCCACACAAGTATTCCTACTCGGAGATTTTTGAGGCTGTAGCGGAAGATCGCAGACCTGGAAAACGAGTTGGACGTTTCGTGTGAAAGCTTCAAGAGGTTAGTAATACGTAATCTAACTCGTTGTTGTTATCTAGTAATTCATGTAAATCTGTTGATCGTGTCATGCTTGCTTCCACTGCGCATGTTCTAACATATTTTATCTATATCTATATATATTCAAGCTCGATCCAAATCACTCTTGCAATTTTGAATAAAGGATATTCTCAGAGTCTCAATTATGTACCTTTAAAGTGAGTTAAATGGTCAAGAGACTACCATATCATGCAATTAGTATTTGCCTGAAGAAGAGAAGAAATTTCTAATTCTGGAAAGAATTTATCTATGAATTGAACCTTTTTTGTTTGTAGTGAGCATGATGACGATGGCTCTCCTCCGTCCGCCATAGCTCTTTCCACTAAAAGTTGAGTTAACCAGCTGATGATGAGTGAGATTAGTAATAATCAAATTATTCTCAACGTCTAGAGTGGAATTTTCTTCTGAACTTGATGTCATTGCAGCAGAAACAAGCTTAGATTTGAGAACTATATGGAGGTTTAATGCTAAAGGTTTGTAGTAAAGTCCATCTTCAGTTGGTCGGAGTATTGCAATACAATTTGAACCCACATTCAGAGGAAAATCTTGAAGAAAGGAGGTATAGCAAAATCTATCATATGTAAACACAAATCACATTTCTGACGTCTTGCATGTTGTATTTTGACGTTGTGCCCACTTGTTGGGTATTAGGGGGAAAATAGTCATTCTATAGTACTTGGAAAAAAAGAAAAAAAAACCTCATTCCATCTCTTTACCCCTGTTGATTACTAGAAAACAACTTACCTTCTTTGCGCCAACCCAACAAATAACGATGAGTATCGTTATATAAATTGTTATCAATTAACCATAATTAATGATTTCTATGTCTTTCATGTTGTATTTTTACGCTATGCCAACGTATTGAGTACTAGAAAATAAACTCATTCTAACTCTTTACACCTAACTTACACCTATTGATTACTTCTTTCATTTCAAAATAAATAGTATTTTAGGTATTTTAATTTTATTTTAAAGTAAGTGGTATTTTACATAATCAAAAGGCGTTAATAATGTCTTTTTTAATTTCTCCTTATTTAAATGGAGAGAGTTTTACATAACCAAAACATATTAAAAAAGAGAGAGTTATATTTTTAAATATTTATTATGAGTAAGTGGGTAAAAGTTATTTTACTTTTTAGAAATAAGTAATTTTCTTAAAAATTGTCTCCAAACTACAAAAAATCATTTATTTTAAAACGGAGCAAGTAGCAGAAACCAATTTACTCACGTTCTTATACCAACTCATAAATAGCAATAAATGTCCCTGATATAAGCGAGTATTAATTTAACCATAATTAATAATACACGAATTCTACCTCATTTTATCAAACTATTGTTGATTCGTGTTAGACATTAAGTATGATTGAACTATTTCACTCGAATGCCCTATCTGCTATTTTATACCTACCATTATTACATTTTAAAAGAAATTCAAAGATAATTGCGTAAATATACCGTTCACAACACTATATTATAATTAAATAATTAGAGTTTTTAAGTTTTAGTCATATAACTTTACTATTTTTCAAAGTAGTGATTAAAAAATTTGGTGTACACTTTATGTACTTACAGTATACAATAATTATACAAATTTTTTTTTAAAAATGTCTAAAATCTCAATATACAATGTTAAATATCTAGCATACAAACATTATACAAAATTATTATATACTCATATACACTATTTTATAATATTATACAAAAGCGGCCGTCTTCTTTCTTTAATCCAACCATCAGATCCATCAAAACACCTCAAAAACTACATCGGAGAGCACTCATTCATATTTAAACTCTTCAATACCTATCCGATCTTTTACAATAATACTCACTCAAAACAGAGATTTAATTTTCAAACTTTGAAATTTCGAACTTCAACAACGGAGGTCGATGAAGTTTCTGCAAGTCACACCCACTGCAAAAGTTGCTTTTTTTTTTCTCATAAAAACCAACAAAACATAAAAGAAAAAGAAGAACGAAAATGCAAAAAAAAAAAAAAATGGAGAAGAAATCAATGATTTTGGTTATGTTTTAAATTTATGAACTGCCATGTATTTCCTTCGGACATTCAGTTGGGTTTCTCTAGATCAATAGTAGATGCAATGCCTGGTGAAGATTGTGCAGGTAGAATGCTGGGAGAAAAACTTGTGAAAACCCGACATTTTTTTTTTTGTATTTCTTTTGGTTATTATTGTGTGAGAAAGGGGTAGGGCTAAAGTTTTAATTTACGAAACATAGGCTCAACGTGCAACCTCACAGGTAAATTTTTTCAACTTTAATTCCCGTTCCTCAATTGCAAACTGTTGATTAATAAGTCCAGTATGTGATGATTAATATATTCGTGTATGAAATCAAATCGAAACTTAATCATTGTAAATTTAAACAGGTCACTTCAACTAGTTTCTCTTACAGGCATTGTAAAGTGCAGGGACGCAAAGACCTGAATTCGATGTTAGTGATGTTGAGTTTTCCTCAGCTAAAATAGTCCCCAAACAAAAACAAAAAAAAGTCTTCTCCCAGCTCATCACGTGACTAGATGATTTATAGACAGCAATTATAATGCTAAGGAACATGTTTTTCTCAGAGACAAGTTGTATAGGCAGGAAACAAAAGGCTGCAGAGTGTAAAGCATATTTCCTTGTTTGATTAGATCTCCTGATATGATATCCGAACTACATTCTCCACTTGTATCTGGAATGAAGACGGCAAATCTGGTACAAATTTCCACAGCATCTTTTTCAGTTTTCCCTATTGCAGGGAAGAGAACAACTCTCTTTGGTTCGGCCACTACACTTGGCACCAGAAACTCCATAACCAATGTAAATTGATAAAATGATAATCAAAAGACAAAAGTAGCTCAAAGAGATTTCCTAGGCATCCAAACCATCACCAACCGTTCTCTGTCTTCAGATCATCAGACATGGCTGAAGGTATACAATGCATTACTGCAAGAATATCTGACGTTGCCGCTTTTGCATTTTTAGTCCACCAATTACAACAATCTAAGAACAACACATCACCTTCAGAGTTCCAGAAGGTTAAGAAGAAGAATAGAAGATAAAAGATCAGTTAGAAACACAGTCATAGTCAGATCAAACTTCAAGTATTCTTCTTTACAGGCCTCCACCATGTTAGCCAAGCTCTTCAGATTTTTTACAGGTTTGCCGTTGAAAGCAATAACCTAGATTACATTGGATCCAATGTCAAAATATTCAGATGAACGTAGAATAAAGATAACAATGCCAGCTTGCTAATTTGTAAATACTACTGTGATCAGCTCTGTTGTCCCACAATCATTTCTCACCTGAGTGTTTACCAGTTCTTCATAACCAATATTGATGTCAGCCACAAGCACCTAATAGGAAGTGCACAAGGTAGATCAGAAAATTCGTACATATAGCTAGTAAGCTAACAGAGAGCTAGCCACGACACCTGAGAAACCACAACCAGTTGTTCATCAATTGACTGTGCCATTGCGTGTAGAAGTTTGTCCAACAACTTAGCAGACATCAAATTCATAATCTTTTCCATACTAAATTTAAGGAACAAAGATGGTACCATTAAGATATATAGCCCTCACGATTCATGGACAAGAAGTAACAAATAAAATATTAAGTTGTGCAGTTGATTACAAACCTCTGAACGTAAATATGGAACAGAAACAGCAGAGAAAACAAAACCGCCGACAATGTAATAAGAAAGGAGTTTCCCTTGATATGAGCCGGAATCAATCGTTTATGTGCATTGAGCTTTATTTTAAATTCTAGTATCTTAGATTTACGGAGAACTTTCCTTTCGAGCATCATCTCCAGTATATTTTTGAGAAACAAGATAGCTGAAACCAATGCGCTCTCCATGCCTGAATGGTACTGAAAATAAGAACACCAAAAATCAGGAATTTACAATTTTAAAAAGAATAATAATGAAATTCAAAAATTTACTGATTGAGAGGTCCCCCTTTTGCATCTCAGGAAGTCATATATATGTGAGTCGAATTTTTTCATTATACCAGGTGTAGAAAGTATTGACTCCATGTGGCTGGGCCAAATAGGATTCATTTTTTCCTTCCACCAAGAAAAACATGCAGCAAGCATTCCCTTCTATAGGCACCTAAATGGCATTCCGGAAAAATCAAACTAGATATGAATTCACACATCCCTTATTCCTACCCAACCATCCCTTTAGGTGCCTAAATGATTCTTTATAAGCATATCAATGCAGATTTCACAAATCCATTATTCCCAGCCAGCAAGGGGGTGGCTACAGACCTAGTCTGAGGACAACTCTGAATTGGAGGATCTTGCAATACCCAACACATTTATCTAAGCTTTCAGTGAACCCAATACTATAGCTAGTATTACCAAAGCAAGCACCATAAAGAACAGTTTTGTATTGTCATTTTACCCCTTTACCCATCCCTAATTACTTAATTTTTTCCTCGAATGGTCAAATAAATTCATCGACAGCACAGAAGATTGAAGAAGTATGAAAGATATTACAACTATCAATTGTGCACAAGACTGAAATGCTTAACATAATAACAATTCTATCAAGATTAATAGACTTGCATGAAATGCAGTCTTCCGCATTGATAAATGAATTTGGCGAAAAGAAGCCGTTAATACCTATTGAGCAATGTACATTACTACATTCCACCATAAGTTAAACAGCTACCAAAATGAACATCTTCATTGGAAGTTGGATATATATTAACTACTTGGAGCAATAATATCTAACTTTAAAAAAATAACAGATCATATGGAAGCAAAGAGAAACTAAGCACACCAACTAAGAGTAAAGGACAAAGATCGAAACATATTCTAGAGGATGGATGGATAAGATGTCTAATAAATGAATTCGAGCCTTCCTTCCTCTTTTATGTCAATCTTTTTTTTTTTGTTTGTTTGAAAAGGAATAACCTTTTTCTTTCTTCAGTCATTTTCTAATCATAGGTACCTAAATCACAATGATTTGCATAATTTCTCAGCATCTTTTGTATGATGTGGATACATTATATGGAATTACCAGAATTTCATGTTTCCTTTTCAGATAAACTTTGACAGGCAGTACACTCAAGAAACGAACAACAAAATGGGGCGGAGTAAAATCTTGGCCTTTCATGACTTCAAGCTATGTTTTCTTAATCTTGACGCCTTTATACCCTCCACACTAAGCATGTAAGTCAAGTTTGAGAACCTTGATACCAACTTGTAAATTTGCAATCACCATTGGGTACTCAGTGTAGCACTCTCACTAGTCGGACCTCTACCTGAATATGCTACTTTAACTAATCTACACATTTTTTTGTTTGAGAAAGGTAATAACTTGTATATAAACTCAAAAGATCAGTTTTTTCCCGTGATATAGCATAAACTAATCTACACTTATTTTACTTTAACTAATTTACAGTTATCCAGCATTGTTTTCTTTGGGATATAAACCATAATCTTAAAATCTCCATTTTTAGTAGTCTAAGATCAAATAAACACAATTGCCGGAGGAGCCTTCAATGCTAGGTTTCATGCATATGGTCTTTCCATACTCCCTCCATTATTTTACATGGTGTTATTTAGCGACACGAGTTCAAGAAAAGAAAGGCTAATGTTTGTCCTCGCTAAACATGAACAACAAACCAAAATGCTCCAATTTTTGGTCATAAATATGTCGTGTCATAACTATAAAGAGTGACATTAAGGGTAAAATGGAGATGTTATTATTAAATACTTTTCAGCTATAAAAGGTGACAATCATTTAGATTGGACTAAAAAGGAAGAGTGCCATATAAAATGAAATGAGGGGTATTTTTTGTTTTAGTACTTGTATCTATTGGTTCTAGCTTGGTTAGCTGCTTAAGCCTTACGTATTAAGCAGTGCTGTCAAGGCGCTCTTAAGCTTAAAACAAAGCTCAAAACATGTTGAGCGCTTTGCGTCACTTAATATGCGCTTCAGTGTCGTCATTAAGGATCTAAGGCATACTTTCCCTTTCAATAAGCCCTTTCAAAGCGTACTAAACAATTAATACTTCACTTTATCATAATCTTTTTCCATTTCTTTATTCATATATTTGTCATTCATGTTTATAATTATTAGTCTTGAACTAAACGTATATATTTGTATTTTTTTCTCTCTTGGGGCTTTTTTTCATTAAAGGCCACACCTTTGTACACTTTCCACTTAAAGCCCCAACCCACCTTAGAGAACTTTTTTGCGTTTTTTCTTTTGATAACACTGGTATTAAGACGTCGATAAACAACATGAATTCAGTGTTTCTGTCACTAAAACCAATAAAATTGATGGAATTTGTCCTATATAATTTTTTTATACTTGTTCAAGATTTCAAAAGATTTAGGGCTAAAAGAAAAAGGCGTGTGAATAACAGAAAAAAGGGATTAATTTCACCAGAATCAGGTTTCTTATCTTCTAGAAATTTTAATAGGTAAATGCACTCTCACCAAGATATCCCCAAAAGGAAAATCTTTCAACTAAGGAAGGTTATTATTCATCATCTGTAGTTATTATTGCTAGTTGTTCACATGAAGAGATACAACACAATTTAGTCAACCGGCCACCCAGGTGCATTTACCTATTTAACCTTATTTATAATTCATTGATCATCCCTTTTACATACCTTTTTTCTTCTTTTATTTTGTATTGTGTGTGTTTGGGGGGGGTTGATGTGGGAGAATTATCTCTGCCGATCACTATCATTTCTGAATCCTACTCCATCACAATCCTCTAAACCTAAACCATACATACAGTAAAAGATGACTTTCCAACTAAAATACAAACTAACAAATCAGTGGAAGCACGTTGACAATTTGGGATGAAATCAGTGCTCACCTGTTCCATCATTAGCTATATCAACCCGTCAAAGCTAAGGATAACATCTGAAGGCTTTAGAACATTGGATTCTGGGGCGGTAGGCTCAACTCTTCGGATACGGACACCCCTTCTGATTATACGCCATACCAACCGACAAAGCGGAGGTCAGGATTTTCCATTTTGCCCTCAATCCCAATGATAGGAAATCCTACAATGTAGAAGATATCCATATAAAAATAAGTTTGCACTTCGAGACCATCAATTTAATCAAGTTCAAAATGTTATTCGAATTTTCAAGTACCTGTGTATGCTCCATTCTTCTCATAATCTTCGATGAAATGCATAATTACTGGTGACACCAACCTTAATGTTCTCCAGCATCTTCATGTTTAAGGGATTGAAATGCAATACCTACGCACTTCCCCTTATCACTGAATGCAGGTCCACCAGAATTTCCAGAATTAATGGCAGCATCTATCTGCACAATAAGTTTTTTTATTGTTAAAAAGTCCATTTATATGCAGTTACATGAATCCTTTGGAAAATTAAAACCATAGCAAGCAAATAACGGAAATAAAAAGACCAGTATGATATATTAGATAAAGTATTGCAGAAAGGAAGAAACTTCAAGCCATAACCTGCAATCCAAAGGGAGCTGGTTGACACATGAACATAAGATAGTATCTCAATGCGCGAGACAACACCGCTAGTCACAGAGATTGTATCTCCTCCTATAGGGTATCCAACAACGGTTACAGCATCTTGCAGCGCAGGTAAATCACCAAACTCAAGAATTGTCTCCTTCCCCAGAACTCATCATCATTCACAGTTAACATTGCTGTTTCATAATAACAACAGAAATTGGTAGCTTAAGATCTCTTGCTACTGAATTTGCAAAATTCTAACAGTAAAGTGATGCAATTAGGGATGCATTTGGTATGAAGAAAAACACCTTCATGCAAATGTTTCCTTCATGAGATAATTTTTTTAGTATCTAAGCCAGCCAAGGTATTTCTGAATAAAAATTCACTGAAAGGCTACAAATATCTCAGCGTTTATTCCATATTACTTGCTTGACCAATAGTATCAACCTTTCCTACTAAAAATGTCATAGAAACACTATTATACCCAACCAAACATAAATTATTTCCCAAGGTATTATTCCTAAATGCATACTAGGTTATAAGTTTGAATTGATAAGAAATGAACCTTGGGTCTAACTCAATTCCAAAAAACGGCTCATGAGAGGTAAGAACTACTCCTGATCACATAAGAGACCTTCCCATCCCTAAATAGCCAATGTAGGAACTCAACACCACTGCATACGGAGGGGCTTGCAAATGGAGTGTGGATAATATAATGAGGCGCCAACATCAGGTACACCAATAATTGGGATGGAGTCTGTCTTTGATAGCATGATATAAATGGACCTAGCCCTAACTCAATCTCAAAAAGCTAGCTTTGACTGTGACTACCGTCATATAAAGAGACCTTCCTATCTAGTATCTATATTTGGACCTCAACATGAATTGACAAACCTAAAGTCTGTCTAAGAAAATAATGGTAATTAATATTTTTTAAAAAGTTACAACAATTCACAATAGCTAAAAGATTTGAAAATTCAAGCAAATAAATAACTAAAGAATTATGGAATATACCTATATCGCATTCGTTTAATGGAAGAACGGTAGCTAAGTATTTGGTATCAGAACCACGTTTCTTGAGCTTAACCTGGTATGGTGCTCCACGGGTGAAGCATTCGTAAGAACCCTCCTTCCACCAATGATGAACCCACTACTGCTGGAGCTATATTGTCTCTTCCTCTGCCAGGAAGCGAAATTTGGCTCTGTATGCGCAGAACACTTTCACCACCGATCCTGGAGCAGGACCGCCTTTGCTGCGCCGCTGCCGCAACCAACTCCGCCCCATGCCTCAAGTCGCCACTCAGTACAGTGGTGACATCGCCGTTAGTCAGTGAACCGATGGCCTCGCCTCTCTGGCGACGCTGCAATGTCCCTGTCTATTTCTTCTTCATGTTTTTCCAACTTTCCTGGGCGACCGCGGCTCGGCAGTGTGTTTGTGGATCGCCGTTGGTGGCAGTTTCGACCGGGCTTGCAGAAACTACGCCGTCATCAGGCCTGCTTTGGAAAAGAGGTACCAGCGCCATCGCTGGAGTCTGCCACCGCATTTTTAGGTTTCCGGCCTCTTTTCCTCTTCAGGTCTCCCATTGAAGCGGAAGACGCTGTTTCTTCTTCTTCGAAATGGGAAACAAGTGAAAAGCAAGAAAGCAGAGGACTTTGAATAGATTCACTGTTTGACAGAACAGTTTCAAATGAAAATAAAGGAAGCCATTTTTGCTGGCTACTTGTAGCCCAAAATTACACTTTGCCCGCTCAAATTTTGTCCTTGAATTGGGCTAAAGCTAAAACTTGCAGCCCAAAATACATTTCAGCCCATTTCTTGTGCCAGCCCAATTGGCCGCGAGTATGTAAACTTTCTTCTTGAATTGGCATAAAATAGCTCACTTTTAATTAATTGACATATAATAAGTTTTTTATAATTATTGGATTAAAATTATTCATTTGTAATGTCCTAAAAAAATTATTAAGTGGTTATTTTTAAAAAATCGTGAAGTTTTTATTTATATTGAAATTGACAGTTTTTTAAAATTGTAATAGTTATATTTAATAGAAAATCAAATTTTGTTTGATTGAAGTTCCATACCTTGGATACTTATATTTAATATTTTTAATATTATTTTGGCATTTTTATTTAAAAATACGAATTTACTTAATCAAAATTTATAACCTTTTCATTATTTAGAGAAAATTGACATTATTTTTTAACTTTTATTTAATATTATATTAATTTATTCCCTTCATTATTTATTATTGAATATACTAATAGTTTGTTTCAAAATACTTGCTAGTTTAAAAATTCAAGAGATAATTAGTCATATTTTTCCAATTCTACCCTTAGTACTAAAAGTCATTCCTAAAATGTAGAAAAAATTATTATTAATATTTTTAATTTTTTATTTTTTTAAAGATATCATCAAGAGAATGATAATTAATTTGATTTTGTAAAATTATTCAAATCTTATCCTAACAATTAAAATGGAACAGAGGCCCATAAAGCCCAGTTGCTGAAACTTGAGAAGTTTTCACTTTTTATAGAACTTGACATTATTACTTAATTTTTTATTGAAAGTAACAAATTTGTTGTCACGCCCCGCCCTTGGTATGGTAGCACCTGGTACCTTAGGGCCTGAATTGCTAGACTACTGAGCCTAAGCATGGTGCCTAGCTGGCTCTAACTACGATTAACGGAATCAACGGGCTATAAGCGGGTTGTAAATACAGCCCCCCGCAGCCCGGCTAGGCCTATATAGCCACTTGTACAACAACAACAGCTAACGAGAATCTAACATATAAGGAACCTATGCGTGACAAGGCCACCATGCTGACTAGTTATTTCTGAATCAATATGACACTGCTAGCAATGCATGTGGCCAGGCAAGTCACCACTACCAGGCTGAATGAGCCTCCACCGCGGCCAATATAAGCAACTAAATATACGCACGGCCCCACGACGCTGCAACTGCCACAGAAATATATACAGCCAGCACAAGCCTCTAAAGTCTTATTCAGATAGTGGGACGGGGCCCGACCTACCGTACTATACAACAAAATAAAAATAATATAAACCTACGAATATCAAGCTCAGATGACGGGGAGCCGATGACTCTGCGCTAGCTAGGATCACGGTCGGCTCCTCATCTATATGTAGGTACCTGTAGGCAAATGACCCAGCAGTAGCCTCAAAGCAGGGCCCGATGCCTGGTGCGAATATGCAAAGCAAGCTGTGAACATATTGAATATAAAAAACAATATAAAACTCTAAATAGCAGAAAGTATTGAAACTATCACGGGCTGGTGGGATTTGAAATAAGCTTAGTTGTACTGAAGGTAGATAGAAGCATACATATGGCGTGGCGACTGTTGCTATCAGCTAATAAATAACTTTGCATATATATATATATAACATACAAGGACTATACTAGCCTTGTGGCGGAAGGTGCCAACCAACACCACAGTCTATATACTACCGGGTCAAAACCATCTCAAAATGTGTCCACTCCACTCTCACCTACTAACTGCGAGCACCTCTACTGGCCCTGAGTCTCGGCTCGGACTATGACCTGGCTCCACCACCTCGCTGGCCATGCAGAGTGCGGAGGACTCTGTACTAAACTACGTACTCACGTACTCTGTACTCTGTACTACGTAATACTATGTTGATCAGCCTCATATGCGGGGAATGCTACATCCCATCTTCGTCCTCTAGCGGACTGACATACTACTCCTTGAGTGCGCCATCCACCCTCGGCGGCGGGTCGACACGATTTACTAACCAGGGCGCGAGGACGCTCAAGGTGCCCTCATAACAAACGAGTCTCAACAAACAATAATCACGTATAGCAAACATGTTCAATCACAAATACCATCCATGTTTTGATATACGATTCTTATTCTCTTTTCTGCACATGGCGATCCCTCATGCGAGTTATGCGTATACGAAATATTATATGGCCCATGCGATATTGCTCTACTAACTTTTATTAGAATATAACATAATATTATAAAAAACACCTTTTGGATTACATCTTGGACTCAATACTCAAACCTGAATTCTTTCTTCTATAGTTCACGCTATTTGCTATACTGGATTACTAACTTGCCGAAGGAACAAGCTTTACATACCTTCGTTACGTTTCCCGACTAGCTGGCGTAACTCGGTCGGTATTTACGTATTCTGAAAAATTTCATTATATATATGTGCCATCAATTAGAACTAAATACATTATGTTACAGAAAGAAAACATCACTTTTTAATATATATATAGCCAAACTTTGGCTTATCGAAAACGTCGCTTACGCTATTTCTCGAAAGTCCCGAAAAGGAGAAATGTCTCACTTTAGGGCTAGGAGTATATGACACTAATATGGAGCAGTTCCACTTACCTTACCTCGGTAGAACGACGATTCACCGGCGAATTTCCTGGCTTAAACCCGTAGGAATGCTCCTTGCTGCTTAATACCTGCATTATGCGGAGTTAATTTGGTGGATCATTTGATGGCGTAATCGGATGAATATTGGTAAGTAATCGCCGTTCTCCTGTTCCCCTACATTCTCTCTGGAAATATATGAAATTATCATTAAAAACTGAAGTGTAGGGGTTTATATACTTGAGCTGTGACGGAGCCTCCAAGTATGGCGTACTTCATGAATCAATTGCAAAATCTATTTCCCTTTGCAGGGGAATGCAGGTGGGATTCATCTGCCAAATACGTCGAAATTCATTCACCTTTGGAGCAAGAATGGAGAGTCGAAGGCTCTGCGAACATCCCAAACCTCTGACTAGGTGGTAAATGCATCCCATAGCTATCAACTGCCATGAAGGTAGGAAATAAACCTACCTTTTAGCTGTCATTTATCTTCACCCTTCCCTCTCGTCTGCCTCCTGGAAAGTGGAATCAGTTGTCTTAGTCCAACATTCTCGTTGGCATAGCATGGCACCAACCAATCCATACCCATAATGGCATCGAAATCAATCATTTCTAACTCTACCAGATCTACTGTGGTCTGACGTCAGCAACCTCTCTGTACACCCTCGATAAATCCTGTAGCTATAATGGAGTCATGACAGGTGTAGATGCGAAAAGGGCTCTTTGTAGCAATTACTGGTACAACACAAAGCTTTCGAGCCACAAGTAGAGAATAACGTGGACAAAGTAGACCCTGGATCGAAATCAATACATAAATGAGGTATGAGCAAATAGTCATCATACCTGTTACAACATCTAGAGATGCCTCCCGAGTCTGTCTTCTGGTAATGCATAGGTACGACTTAGGCCTGTACCTGAACTAGAAGAGACTGCGGTCTATCTCGGCCTCTACTTGCTAAACTGAGGGCCTACGCCCTGCGAGGCTGCTGGAGCTCACGCGGCCACCCGCGGATGCCACTGTCTTAGCTATCTCGGCTACCTTGTCCCTGGTAGGACAATCTTGCATCCTATGCCTTCACCTTACATATACCAACATCTAGTGAGCCATATCTTCTCTGCCCAAGCTCAAGGTGGAGTTGATGCAAACAGGCGAGGTGGAAATGTGTATCCTCTCTCTACCCTCCTTTGATGAGGAGAATCCCTTTTTGTCATTTGCCACCGAACTCTGAAGCTTGACCTGGCGGACAATCTACCTCTTTCACATTGCGGTCTTTGAAGGATCTAGGTGGCCCCTGTCGGAAAACCGTGGCCTATCGAGAAAACCGTAGCCTAGGCCTCTGAATCCCCACTGAATCTCATCGAGATATATCTGCAGCCAGCTTGCTCCCGATTTGTTCATCTTGTTACTCTGCTTGCCCATTTGTCCTAGACCCTCAGTCGGCGAGAGCCCTGCACAGCCGGTATCCATATCTTCCCTCATGTGATTTGGCTATCATACATGTCTCAATATATTCTGAGTTCGAACCCATAATAGATGGTGAACCCTCGATGGCATGGTATCCACGAGAAAGTGGAGCATAGCGGGCTAAAGAATCAAAGCATAGGGCATATTCACATACACTCCTCGCCCCCTGCTCAAGATGCAGAAACTGGTCCCGCTCAGATTTCATCCCGATCTCCCATGGCAAATAATGGTCGGGGAAGGCCTGCGAAAAATTTGGACCCAGTCGGAGGAGCAACATCCCTCCCTCGAGACCTTTCCCAGCTCTCGTACCACAACACAACAATGTCTCACAACCGGAATAATGCCATCTCAGCGGGGTCTGTAGGTGTTACATGCATGACCGAAAGATTCTCTATATACAGTCTGGAAATCACAGGGGTCCTGCGCACATTCGACCCTTTTTGTGAGTGTAGGACCTAATGCCCAAAAATTCCTGACCCTCCGAACTATTAGATCCATCGATGAGTCTTTGATACAGGTGGCGGTAGCGTTGAGTAGCCATCATTTGTGCCCAGCATAACTACTGCACTTAATTTCCTGGTCGGATGGTGTAGGTATAGGAGCTATCGGAGGCTGATGTGATTTCCCGGCTCCTGGTAGAGATGGGGACTGCTGAAAGCGATGATGCCTCTATATCGCCCTCCAATAGTGATTCTAAATGAAGTGAGGCATCCCTATTGGCGCCTTCTCTGTGCGGTATCGACCCATACCTTTGCAGCCAAGGGTATCGCCGGTCTGCCATTTTAATACGTAAACAAAGAGTATGTTAAGTTTTAGGGACTCAACCTATCTTGTACTGCTCCTATGGCACTCACTGAATATGAAGAAAAGTAACCATCCTATTATGCCTTGCGGCCTCCCTTGCCTATAGTATGCTAGTGCACAACACATCCATAGACAAGACTCTTAGCATGGCTTGAAGACTCCACACAGGACACGACCGGCTCTAATACCAAGTTTGTCACGCCCATGTAGGTATGACTACAGCCCTGGTGCGCTACTAGGACCTAAGCTTTGCTAGACTCTTTGAGCCTATGCACTTAATGGTGCACGGTGGCTCTAACTCGTTCACGGAATCAACGGGCTGCATGTGTTTGTCAAATACAGCCCCCTGCCCCGACTAGGCTATAGCCACTTGCAACAACAACAACTAACCAGAATCTCTTAAATATAAGGAACTATCGTGCAGAGCAAGGCCACCATGGCGACTAGTTATTTACGAATCAAATGAATACTGAATGACTACGTGACCGACAAGGTCACCACTGCAACTGAATAAGGCCTCACACAGCCAATATAAACAACTAAATATACACCCTGACCCCACATGACCAGCACAGCTAACCACGGGGAAGCCTCTCTGATCTGCAGCCTCTAAGAATGCGTAAGATGGTCGAGACGGGGCTGACCTACCGTGCTATACAACAAAATAAAAAATAATATAAACCTCTGAATATCAAGCTGGATGACAGGAGCTGATGACTCTGCGCTGGCTAGGATCACGGGGGGTCGGCTCCTCATCTAGGTACCTGCAGGCAAGTAATGCAGCGCCTCAAACAGGCTTCGTGCCTCGGTAGGAAGTATGTAAGCGAACATAAGCTGAATATAAACAATACTAAAAACTTACATAGCAGAAAGTATTTGAAACTATCTGGGCTGGCGGGATCTGAAAGAAGCTTATTGTAAAAGGTAGGTAAACATACTGTTAATGTGGCGGCTTTGCTGTTTATCGGCTAATAAATAACATATATATACATATATAACATACAAGGACCCATACCAGCCCCTTAGCGGAAGGTGCCAACCCAACTTACACAGTCTATATACCCTACTCCGGGTCAAAACTTCCATCTAAAAGTAAATCACTCCACTCACCTACTAACTGAGCACCTCTCACAGGCACCACAGGTCTCCCGGCTCGGGCTATGACCTCGATATATATAGCGTATGCGAGTTCGGAGGACTCTGTGTAAGGCTCTGTACTGCAGCAATGCTATGCGTCAGCCTCCTTATAGAGAGTCTCCACCAATCTTCATCCTCTAGCGGGCGACATACCACTCCTTGGGGTGCAGCCACCCTCGTGGCGGTCGACACAGTACTAACCCCGGGGGGCGAGGACGCTCAAGGTGCCCTCATAGCACAAACAGGTCTCAACAAACAATAATCGTATGGCAAATGCGTTCAATGCAAAATACCATCCATGTTTTGATATCGATTCTTATTCTCTTTTTGCATTATTGATTCTCACTCTTGAGCTATCTTTGTATACGAAATATTATATAGTATCGATATTGCTCTACTAACTTTTATTGAATATAACTGTATTATAAACATGCTTCGGATTCCTTTGGACTCAATACTTCAAACTTAGAATTCTTTCTTCTATAGTTCACGCTATTTGCTATCTTTGGATTACTAACTTGCCGAGAGAACAAGCTTTACATACCTTCGTTTGATTTCCCAACTAGCGGCGTAACTCGGTGATATTTACACTATTTCTCCCCAACTGCATTCATATATATATATATATATATATCAATTAGAACTAAATACAATAATATTGAAAGAAAACATCACTTTTAATATATATGGCCAAACTTTGGCTTATCGAAAAGCGATCGAAAACTCGCTGGCCCTCTCGCGAAAGTCCGGAAGGGAGAAATACTCAACTTTAGGGCTAGGAGTATATTGACACTAATTTGGAGCAATTCCACTTATCTTATCTTGGTAGCGACGATTCGCGGCCGAATTTCACGAAACTAAACCCGGAGGAATGCTCCTTGCTGCTTAATACCTCGGTATCTGGAGTTAATTTGAGTTTGGATGTGTTTGAGCGTAATCGGATGAATATTGGTAAGTAATCTTCGTTCTCCACCATTTCTACGTTCTCTCTGGAAATTATATGAATTATCATTAAAAACTGAAGTAGGGTTTTATATACTTGGGCTGGACAGGGCCTCCGTGGACCGGCGCCATCGCGGAGGGTTCTGCCCCGGCTCCTCTGCTGATGGTTCGGCGTGTCATTTATCGATCTTTTCAGGACCTTTTCCACAACGCCAACATGGCATTCCATACTCTTAACCAACATGCGAATAAACCATCTATATGTCGAATTACAGGGTGTAACATTTGTTTAGTTAAAAGTTTCTATAGAAAATCTATATTAAATAACTTCAAGTATATTTAAAAAGGCAAAGTATTTCACTTTGAAAATTTAAAAGTGTTTTCTTTTAATTTAATATTGAAGGTAATCGGCTTTACTGTTACACCTCGTAAATTTTTAACATGTAGATGGCCTATTCACATGTTGGTTAAGAGGAACACGAATGCCATACATGCTAGAATGCCGAGGAAAGACCGGATGGAAGCACGTCGAACTTATAAATGTAGGAGGAGGCGAAGCGAGCTACCTCGCGTCAGCGCCACAGAGAGCACTGCATTTGGCAAACTCCTCCTCAAGCCTCACTTCTCGGACACAAGTGATGTTTCATCATTTTAAAACAGAGAGCACGAGGATTTTGAGGAATTTCATTAGATTACGCCATTACTCACGTTTTCCAAACTCGGTATAACCTTGGGTAGTAAGGTATTAAGCAGCAGGAGAATTCCTGGGTTGTTGTGAAATTCGGCTGGCCGAGACAAATAAATCTTCTGAGCTAAGGTAAGTGGAATTTCTCCAAATTAGTGTCAATATACTCCTATCCTAAAGTACTGAGTATTTCTCCCTTACGGACTTCCGAGAAGCCAGGTTTTCGGCGTATTTCGATAAGTCAAAATTTGGGTTATATATATATTAAAAGTGATATTTTCTTTCAGAATATTAATGTATTTAGTCCTAATTGACATATATATGAATGCAGTTGGGAGAAATAGCAGAAGCCAGGCGAAACTCGCCCAGTTGATTGAGAAATCGGAAAGCGAAGTATGTAAAGCTGGTTCTACGGCAAGATAGCAATCCCAGTATAGTAAATAGAGTAAAGTCTAGAATAAAGAACCTCGAAGTCGAGGTGAGTCCGTATGGATCCAGCAAACATGTTTTATAATATTATATTATATTCGAATAAAAGTTAGTAGAGCAATGTCGGACAGTCGGAATATTTCAGATCTGATATAGTTGACATGAGAATCAGTTTAATGCAGAAATGAGTTAAGAATAAAATTCAAGTACGGATAGTATTTTCAGATTGAGTCTGCTTGCTGTATGTGATTATTATTGTTGGGTAACTGTTGTGTTATTAGGCACCCTTTGGCGTCCCGCTGCCCACAGGTTAATAACGTGCCGACTCACATGAGGTCAGGGATCGCCACTCCAGGAGTGGTACTGCTGTCTGCTAGAGGACGAAGATAGGATGGCGCATTCCCCATATGAGGCTGATCGGCATGGCATTACGAGATACAAATGCGGATATAGATGCAGTGCAGTGCAGTCACGGGAGTCCTCGGACTGGAACTATTATATCAGAGGTCATAGTCAGTGGGGCAAGAGGACCGGTAAGAGGTGCTCGTAGTTAGTAGCGAGTGGGTAGTTTTACTTTGGAGGTTTACGACACGGGTAGGAGTATATAGGCCTAATGTGGTGGTTGGCACCTTCCGGCTTATGAAATTGAAATTATGGAGTCCTTGTGTGCCTTATATATGTACATATGTATGTTATTTCTTATATTGATAGATAGTCGGACGCTTGCGTGACAGGTACGACTTTACACATCATTTTCCCATGCAGATAAGCCCACTTGAGCTGTATCTGGATACTCCTAGTTATTGTTTGTTATGTAGTAATTACGTATTACTATTTGCTCTTGATTTATTCATTTTTCTTTACATACCGGTACCGTTGGTACCGACGCGCCCGTTGGGGCGGCATTGTTACTGCGGTACCCATAGACGAGGCCGACCCTCGTGATCAGCCCGGCGCGAGAGTCATCGCTCATCCAGACTTGATATTGAGAGGTCTATTACTATTTTCTTTTGTTGTATAATCTGTGGCAAGTTGGAGCCTGTCCCGACCATCTTATCGGTATTCACAAGAAGGCTTGTAGGCGTAATATATTTCCACTGTGGTTATTTGTGCGGTCGCAGGGCCGTGCGTATGCTTTAGCCGTTTATATTGGCCGGCGTGAGGACTTATTCAATTAGTAGTTGGTGACCTTGCCGATCTGAAGCCGTTAGTTTGGTTGATCCTGTGAAATTATCTTGGTGGCCTTGTGTCGGCCCTTAAGGTTCCCCTATATGAATGTGATTATGCAGTTGGCGTGTTATAGTACGGTGGCTGCCAAGGCTATAGCCGGTCAGTGTCTTTGGCCGTCATATAGATTGATCCATGGTCAGGAGTTAGAGCCAGCCAAGCTTCCGAGTGTTTAGGCTCGGTAATCTAGGATTCCCGTTCCTAGTAGGGCACCGGATGCAGTCTACCCCCAAGACGAAGTGACATTTGCGTTGTTATGAAAACGTGATGGTTTTTGTTTTATTTATTTATTATATTGCATGACCAATTATATTTTTAAAATTATAAATGATTTATTTTTTATGGGAATTGACTACAATAATGTATACATATATACATCAAATTTTATATGTAAAAGTAATGACGAGAAAGAAATAAACATGCAATATTCAAGATAATTTTTAAAATAATGTTCCATGAATACAAACCGAATAGAACAAGATACAATCTTATTATAGTTGATGTATACAATAATGAATGCATATATACATCAATTCTTATAATATGTTAAAAGTATATGGTGATAAAGAAAAAATTTTCATGAATATAAATTTGAATAAATCTTTAGATGCAATTATGAATACAATTAATGTATACTATAATAACGTATACATATATACATCAAATTTTATATGTAAACGTGTGACGACAAAAATAAACACGCAAAATTCAAGATAATTTAAAAAAAGTTCCATGAATACAAATCTAATGTCATTTTTGAATACAAATCTGATTATAGTCAATATATACTAAAATGACATGTAAATATATACATCAATTGTATACGTAAAAGTATATGGCGATAACAAATAAAATACACAATATTCAAGATAAATTTTTAAAAAGAATCACGAATACAAATCGATTAATTTTTTTGAAATAATTTCATAATATATATACATTCAATAAATATTAACATATACATTTAATAATTGTTAGAATGTAAAATTTATAAATGGATACATCAAACACGTAAAGGTAAATATTATTATATATTAGTTAGTCAATTTTTTTGATTCGTATAAAATATATAAACGTATAGATCTGACTAGTAAGAATTTATAGATGTATCTGAAAGTTTTATTGAATGAAACGTTAATGTTGGGATCTATTTTGCATTATCGATTAATGCGGTAGAATAAAAAAGTTTATGCAATTTTGTAGGCAACTATTCATTTTTAAGAAAAAAAATTTATGAATTAAATTTTTTATGTATATGATTATTAAATTCTAAATTTATGCCTATGAAAAAGCCACAATATTATTTTTAATATTGAGGCGCTGTTTAGTGATTTTTATTTATAAATTGCCAATATTTAGATGTTAGAATTTTGCTAATATTTTTGGGTTATAAAAATACTAATTCTATCTTAAACTTATACTTATGTCAATCCCCTAAAAGAATAATGGCCATAAGTTCTTTTTTCCTTTCAGATATTAATATTAGGAAACTTTCAAGTAAAAGTGCATGTAATATTTGGCACCCTGCATGCAGCTACACCCATTGAGGATGCACACGTGCGAAGTTTAGTTAATTTTTTTAATATGTGTTTCAGTCATATAAATTAGTATAATCATAAATAAAACTTAAAATAAAATAGTGTTAAATCGGTTTGGTAGATTTATTATTATTTTTCAAATTGATGATTGATATTTGTTCTTTATGATACATGGAACTTATGTTTTCAAAATTTGAGCTTATTTGAAATTTGGGTGTTGAAATTTAAAAAATAAAATTTAATTTTTTTGATAACTATTTCAGATGCACTTGTGCTTTTTAACACCATATGTCTGGTCATGTATATTGAAACTATAATTCAAAAAATTAAAATAATGTTAAATGAATTAGTTAAATTTGTTGTTGTTTTGAAAAATTGATTATTGATGTTTGTTCGTTACGTCAAGGAACTTATGTTTCAAATTCTTAATTGGAGTAAAGATTTAAATAACTTTAAAAAATAAAATTATTATTTTCTTGACAAACAATTTCAAATGCACAAGCACAGTGAAACTTTAGCCAATTTTAACATGTGCCTCAGTTGTGTATAATTGAAACTCATACATACTTCAAAAATTTAAAATAGTGTTAAATGAGTTTGTTAGATTTGTTGTTATTTTGATAAATTGATGATTGAAGTTTATTCTTGTATATATGAAATTTGTTTCAAATTTGAGCTTATTTATTATGCTAGTTTTCAAACATGTGTTTTTCATACTAATTAATATAATTTTTGTAATTAACATTTTTAAAAAATAATATTAGAGTAAGGATTGCAATGAGTTGAACAAATTTTAAAGGGAAGATTCCTTGATCAAATCGATAAATAGTGAGCTTATATTAGAGGTGGCAAAATCAACCCATGGGCTTATAATCTGTCCAACTTGCTCAAGTTTGGGCTAATAATTGATCCGCTCATTTATTAAGCTCAACCAATTCCGGCCAACTCATTTCAGTTCCGCAAAGTTTGGGCTAATATCTAACCAAATTGATTTAGCAAAACTTGTCAAAATATTTTAAAATATTTTATTTATTTTATTTTATGTATTATATTTAGTCATAATAAATAAAAATATTAATTTTATCCAAAAATAATACCAAAGTATTACAAATCTTAATAATTTCAAAATTTAAATTAATTAAGATTTAATTAGAGTTGGGCAGGTTGGATTGCATTTGTTTTGCCATTAAGCCATCGTTATTAAAATCTTTTATTGTGATCATCTTATCATTTTATTATCTCAATTTGTCGAATTCCACTTCACCTATAAAGCTTATACCATCCAATATTATTATCATTATATGTTGCATTGTCCGACATACAAAGCCTTAATAGAAGCTTGAAATTGTGTCTTTTCTATCTTACATGTTTCTTTCATAGTTTTAAAACATTGTTTCAAACCTTTCACATTTTTTCTACCAACCAATTTATTAAATTTCATTGAACTATAGTCAACATAGTTGAATAGCTAATTCTTAGATGAGGTGTAAGAAATTATACTAATTACTAATAAGTAAGAAATAAGAAGCTAAAAGAAAACGCAAAAAATCATGCACAAGAGGAAAAAATTGGTTGTGTTCTTTCTAAACAAAAAACAACTCAAACATATTTTGCTCAATTACATTCTCAAAAGATAATTCAAAAAATATTAAGATACTTAACAAATATAAAGGAGAATTCTACTTACCTATCTATTACAAATTTTACTAACAACAGTACTTTAAATTTAAAAAAAACAATAATATTTATTGAGAAAAAAAGATGATTAACTTGTGCAGAATGTAAATCCTTACCAAATGTTAAATATCTTTATATATCTTAAATAGAAAGTGAGTGAATAGGAAAACAATAACTACATCTATACGTATATAGAATCTTTCATTTCCTTGTAATTTTCTTTCGGAAAGCTAGGGAGAGAAGTAGAGCCCAACAATATTGCGCCTCTAAATAGAGTTTGTATTTAAATTCCTATTCAACACGGTGCCTTAAGGAGAATCCGATATTAGTTGCTAGCAGAAGTAGCGCGACAAAAGCAAAGCAGAGCATTCACCAAAAAGCTGATGTAAGCAAGAGAATGTGCAATGATTAGTATTTGCTTTATGCATCTAATATATTTATGTTGCATAATTTTTAGATTGATCATAATAAAAAAAGAGATGTAAATGCATATAATGTGTTTGTTTATATAATAATGTTCAAAAATTTGTATTGAAGAATTCATTCAAATTCTATAATTAAGGGATAAGTGCATGAGTTGTAACCGAAAGAATAGAAAAGACCCGTAATTGAAATGTTATTTTAAAAAGAATTTAAGGAGAAAATTGAATAAAAGAAAAGATGAGAAAGAGGGTGAAACGTCCGAAAGTAGTAATACCATTGTGGGATTACTAGGGCATTAAATAGTTCTAAAATATCAATATATATAAGATAATTATTTTTATTTATAGATAAAGGTAGTAGTTATTTAACTTTATAAGGATATTTTAGTAAACTGGCTCTATACTAAAGGATCTTCCCATTTTTTTTTATGAATTTTGAGTTTTTTTAATTTTTTATTTTTATTTTATTTTTATTTAGTGGAGGAAAAATGGTAATTCAGCTTTGAAGTTAGGAGCTTCCTACTTATATAAGAATTTGATGATATGAAATTTTAAAATTTGGAATCTTTGGGATATTTTTGTCACGCCCATGCGCGGGGGAGGCCACCAGCTCTATGCAGCGTGGCCCGGCTATATGACATCTGTCAGCCCCCGTAACATGACCGTCCGGGCCACCTGTCTGTCAATAGACACAAACTGGACCCATAATGTCTAAACAATACAGAATTAAACAACTGAAATAAACAAGGATATGAGTATGCTAAACTAAACAACAAAAAAGCTGAAAAGGACACAAGCGAATACCATTGTACACACCTAAATCCACAAAGCCTCTAAGAGTAAAGTGTTGATGGTCGGAGCAGTGCACGACCTACCCATAACTTCTAAATCATCTCAAACTCTGGCTGAAACTAAACCAGTCTTGGCTCCGAGAAAAGAAAGGCATACCAACATCCACTAATCTCCGCAAGCGCTACTGGCTGGCAGTGTCCGGCCTCTACACACTGGCACGAGCGAGTCCCCGGGCTGAAAGGGATCAAAATTACAGATAAAAATGTACTGAGTATGCTAAGGAAGAAAACTGCTAAACATGTAAATTAACAATGATAATGAGGCGGCAGACCATTAACAACTAGAATCACGAAACTATAATCTGACAATAAGTCAATACTGAAGTGCAAATGCAGCTAAATGTACACAAGAAAAACTATAATTGTAATGTTGGCGGCCAACCGACAATAACAACCATATAAAAATTCCTCCGGCGATTGTACCATACCAGGTAAAATAAAATATCTCGGCCAGTGTATCATCTAGGGTAAAAATAAAAATATCTCCAGCCGATGTACCAAACCGGGATAAAATAAAAAATATCGGCTGATGGCCATGAGGTAAAATAAAAATATCTCAGCCGGTGTACCATAAGGTAAAAATAAAATATCTCCAATTGGTGCGCCATCACGGGGTAAAATAAAAGCATCTCCGGCCCGGTGCTTCCATATCCCACGGTAAAAATAAAAATATTCTCAATCATAATCATGAATGGAACCGATAAAGCTTATACTGAGTCAATTTAACACATGTAGCATTGAAATGATAAATGCTTAATCCGTGGTCGTAATAGGTCTCTTTAAGTAACATATAAATTCAAATTTGAGCACAATACCAGGTAAAATTAGCAAATATGCACATATATCACGTAAACTGTCAAATTATATACAAACATGTCAACTACGCGGCTCGCGGACCTTCGGGAGGTTTTAGCCTACAAATTTATTGAAGCTTACAAGAAATGTCCTATAGATAGTCTTACCAATTTAACGTATCGCTTGAGTAGAAGCACATAGATTCCCATTTCTATACAATCCTTTGACATCTGGGAACTACATATGTAGACTTCCCACAGGATTGTTCTTTTACATGTATAGAAACAACTATACATTGAAATTTCATTGCAAACTTATCACGTCGATGTGCACATACGGTTCTCAGGAATTCATTTTCCTTGTTGGAAAACATGGGAGACTTATAACTTGGGGTGGAATTATTTGTCATAACGCTTAACATATACGTAGAACTGAGAGATGAATTACAGACATACAACGTATGAGACTCACCAATATACTTGTATAAACTCATATTTAGTTAGTTGAGTGACCTCCGAGGTGACTTCTTGGGATTAAGTTCTAAACAACTGATCATTTTCATAACATTATTCTCTTGCACTTAGACATTAGGAACATTGGTACATGGGAGAATCTCCCCGCTGAATTTAGGAAATTCAAATGGTAACTCAACAAGAGCTAAACATAAAGACGCATGACTTGAATATAGCTGAAAGAATTCAAGCTTTGTATGTTATAATATGAAAATCATATACATTAATACTTCTTACTGGAAGACATATAAAAAATTAGGTTCAACTAGGCCAGTACGCAACTTCAAATGTGATCGAGACATTAGCATGATTCTCCGAATATGATCTCTTGAAAACTTCTTAGCATAACACACTTCAACATAACCCCAGGGACTGGAAGACGTACTTAAGAAAATGAGATTTGGATTTGTTCAACTTAAGAATTCATAAGCAACTCTCCAAGTGCTGCCTTATAGGCAAATAAAGACTTATAACCATAATTCGGAAGACGGCTAGTTGACTTTCACAACTAGCAATTAACCGAGGGCTCAATGCTTACATCATTATAAATAGATTAGAAGCTCCTAGGATCACCCTTTTCGGTCATGGAAGACAATTTCAACACTTAGAATAGATAACTTAACATAATCGTCTAGGGGTATAGCGGATAGCCTTTCTTTAACTTAAGTTACTATTTACAAGCGTTCAACTCTAGCTGATTTATAGAAGGTCGTCACCTAATATTCATTATATCATTACCAAATAATGTATTTATATCACTTATTTAAATTAATGCCTTTGCGACTCTGGAGGTTCGAGATAGCACAAGAGTTATTGTAAATTTACGGCGACATTCTAGAGACAAATTTTGTTGCCTAAGCGTGTAACTTGAAGTAAGCATAAGCGTAAATATATACTTATTTAGTATAACCTTCTAACATTAAAATATTGTGTATAACCTGCCCATAAAGATGGTTTACTTAGAAATACCAATAATTTACTCATTCGAGTTCTATCTTCCAAGTTCAACATATCGGTTAGTTCCCAGCTTCGTTGATCAGTTAGATAAAGGAAGGAAGAGAAATAAAGAATCTCCTTGGCCTTATATACCTTAGAACATGTTCATAATAGGGTGGATAATTATTGTAAAGCATTTTCATTTCGTTGTTCTCATTTACCCTTATTTAGCTTAAAATTATTTTCTAGCGTTAAGTTCGTTCGCGTGTCGTCTTCTTGCCTTTTTACCAATTTCACATAGCAACTAGAATTTTGAACACATTTGATATCACATACAGCAGAAATAATATAAAGGAGCAGCTCACGGTACCCACTGTTGAGGACTTAGAACTCGATTTACAACTACAACAATAAAATTCGTAAACAATACGCCTTTCACTTCACATTTGTTCACTTCAAGCATATTTAACTCTTCAAGCCTTCTATGAAATATTTCTAATACTTTGGGCAGAAATCATGTATGCTCAATAGGAACACAAAACATAGGAACATTGGCCCGATCAACAACAAGATATCTTACTTGAAAAATAAGAATAGGGGCGCTTTACATACCTCACTTCATCGCGTCTTTTTAGCCCATGTTCTTCCGCTTGCTAAAAACTCCGACACCTTCAACTTCCTTACTTACACTACATGGAATGAGGACTGGTTTATGCCAAGTTCCCCGTCACAATTCATGTACCAAAACGTAAAACCAAAAAGCCACATCATAATATAATTTTCAACAAACCTACTTACCTTAGGCGTCTTAAACTTGAGGCAATTCAAGAGAGTTTCGCTTACATGCTTTTGGTGTTTAACCTCCCCAAAGGTGTGGTGTATTTCTTCCATATTTTGGATAAATTCCATCATCTATACAGCTGTAGCAACTCCCAAAAACGGGCAGAAACCTCGATCCAAATATCATAAAACACATATTGACTTTATGTCATTTCTTGCTAGTTGCGAATTTGAGCGGATAAACCAAGTGGGAACACTTGCTTTCACTTGTGTATAACCCCTGCCCATATGGGGTTTCTCTTCAGCTAAATTACATTCCAAAAATGCTTAGCAACCATCTTCTTGAAACCGCAACAACAACACACACCCAAGCAATACATAGTTCCACTTCACTTCTAACATAACTTGTTAATTCATGATAATTTAAAGAGTAAAACACCACCTCCTTTTGTACTCAACTCTCACCAATATGGAGGTAGAACTTCACCCCTACCTCTTGTCAAAAAATGACATCTTGGCGGCCCAGCAGACTAACGATTGAAACTGTGACATAAAATAACAAGCTTGGACTATAAGGGAATTTGACCTATCCATACAATTTATTACCTGGAATTTGTTTTCACCATTGGATAGAGCTCTTAATTATTTGGCATGAATTTTGAAAAAAAATGAGTCAAACGGGTAAATGACTTTAGCTCAAATTTACTTCATATGGCGGGTCAAGGGCGTGCCGCGTGCGCGCCCGTGCGGCAGTGCCCTCGAGCGCGCGCGCGCCTGCTTCCTGCCTGTCTTGGCGCCCGCGCATAGGCGCTTTTCCGGCCGATAATATTTGTCTTCAAATGAGCATAACTTTTTGCTCAGGAACACCGATTAATGAACGGTTTTTCTGTAAACTAGACTCAAATATATTTCATTTGACAGGCTATAGAACCTCTGAATCATTATATATTTGGAGATATGCCCATTTAAAGTTGACCCTTATTTACAAACCACATATATTAGCTTTTCCTTTGCACATGTTTCCCTCCTCACCTACAGACAACATACGACCCATAATTCCCTTAATATGACAACCATCAAATAATCATTAAAAAAATAAATTTCAGGGGTAACAATTTTTATCCACACCCCCAAATATAATAAATAGTATATGAAAACTGAAAATCAAGTATATTGTCTCTGGGTTTGGTTTTAGAGACTGCATTTACCCAAATTGACACTTCATTTTGGGACTAGTGGCTCTTTTAAAATTCATCCAACTCAATAGTGTATGCCAAATATATTTTGAATATGGGTATCAAAGTACAAATGACTTATAGTCTCAACAATATTAGAACCACATAACATACATTCTTTGGCTACTTGAATACTGTTATACCCTGAAGCTCAAGATCGGACCAGGAGTTGAAACGGATAAAGGTAAAACTGGTGTTGCAAGAACAAAATGAGTGGTTGGACGACTCGTAAGGACAGCCCACGAGTGTAGGTGACTCATGCGGAGGCTAGGGAAGAGTTGGAAAGTTTGGAGGAAAAGGGTTCCCCACGGGCGTGGCAAGGACTCGTAGTCAAACCCCACGAGTCTCAAGTGGTTTCAACAGGAGGTGAGGTGGAAAAGGAAAAGGAAGAAAGTGAAAGTGTACTTAACAAAAAGCTGACCATGACTGGGTGGGTGTAGTAACAGGTCGTGGTGTGAAGGCCGTGGTGAGAGGTGGTGAAGTGATGAGTTTGGGGCAATGTACCTCACGTTTGGTGACCACGAGTTGTGGTCACCCCTAACAAGTTGTTATGTTAATCGTTACGAGCCTAGGACATCAGGCTAGATAGTGTACTCGACAAGCAGCATGGCGAGTCATTTTCCCCAGTGATGAGTGTCAGGTGCGTCGTTAGGACCACCTGACAATTATTTTCTGCAATTTAGTAAGGTCCTTTTCGTAAATTCCTAAGTTTCTAAAGCGTATACTCGTCGTTTAGGGCTCGTTTTAGTGGATTATTAGCAGGGAAAACCGATTCTAAATTATTCCTACCATGCATACAAGCTTGAGAGGTTGAAGGTGATTCAAGGTTAGTATTTAAAGGTTTCCATCCAATTTTCTCTTGGCTAATCAAAGATTTGGTGAATCAATCCTTCAGTATGTAGGGTTATGGTGGGTGTTCCTTACTCACCCATGCCTAATCTCTATCTAGATATGGGAATTTCCTATGATCAAGTTATGGGGTTTTCACCCAATTGCATAATTCTTCAATTTCTACATATATGGGTACGATTAGATTATGTTTCTGTGTGTGTTTGTGAAGCATGGCCAGATTTTAAATTATTTTCAATCAAAATTGTGTTATCTAAATTTATGATAAGGCCCATGGGGAGAAGTTCATGAAAGAAGAGAATGATGATGAATGTATGATGGTGATGAGATTTGATGATGAAAAGCATGTTTCTAAGGCTACCGCGATTATGATTTTGTTTTCAAAATGAATTGAGTCGATCCAAGCATGATAAAGCTTTGGGCAAAGAAGCCCTTATATGAAATATGATGATGTAGTATCTCTAAAGTAAGCTTACGACATGGTTTTTGGAGTAAAGTCCCACTTATCTTTGAGCATGGTATGTTTCGAAATAAAGCTTCTCATATGTATGAATTCACAATTGAGATGTATGTTATTATTGAGCTTCATTTTCATACGATGTTGAGTTATGCATGATTTTATTTTTGAGCTTTGTCAATAGATAGCGTTGAGCCGTTGCCCAGTGTAGAGTATTCATGTTTTGGGAGAAGAGTCTAGCACCGAGCTGGCTAAGTCGATCACCCTATGCCCCAAGACTACTACACTATTATGATTGATACTATTATATTTTGGGGACTCCCTTCGAGCTATCCCCGACCTAATATCCCATGATCTTGATATCAATATCATGGTAGAGCCTTTAGCCCTAGCAAGCTTTGGACAGCTCGAGTCCACTTGAGTGTAATAGTCACGACATGGCTCTCTGGTAGTATGTCAATTAGTGTAGTATTCCATTGTCTATATGATTCAGATTTGCATATTCATTAATCATGGTTATTATTTTATACATGCATGTTCTAAAAGCAAGAGTTTGACTCATTATTGACTTTTTATAAATGTCTGTTTCATCTTTAGTCATTGATGATTAGTGTGAAGCTATGCATTATCATGTTGGCCAAAAGATTATGTTTTCAGAAAGATGCATACAAAGCCCTCCTCTCAGTTTTGAAAGCTTATGATATGTTATGAAGTACTTTAAATGATTTCCTTTATAGCGATTTTACTTACCTTGCATACTCGGTACATTCCACGTACGCATGCTATACTTTATCATTTTTCATGATACGAGGACGGAGCTCAGGGCTCACCCTCATCCATAGATTGTCTCGGAGTTTTCCTTTAGCGCATTTGGTGATCCTCATGTTCCAGCGGCTATTTGATAGACATATTGTTATCATGTTTGGTACTTATTGGATTAATTTAGAGGTGTTGTCAACCCATCGTGTGTATTAGAGGCTTTCAAACAATATGCAGTACTCAGCTTGTATGTCTAAGTGATTCGGTTGATTTGATATATTATGATATGCTATGTCTCTGTTATGCCTTATGTTCATTCTTACGCTATGTGAATGAATTAGATGTATGCTCATGCATAGGTTGACTTAGGGTATTTCGGGCTCCTTGTCCGTGTTTACGATCGGGTGTACATTCGGATCGTATTGAAAAGCTTGATATCAGGCTATAGGTTGCAGTGTCTAGGGTGTCCAAAAGCACGTAGTTAGTGCGAGTCTTTTCATAGGAGTGAAGTGTGCCACACTTGTACGAAGAGGCTACGATATTGACTAAAGGAAATGTTCCCTTCTTTCATGATCTATGTCATGCGATGAAAAGTCTTTCTATCCTTCTAATTCATGCTATTCGCGATTGTAGAATCATGGTTCCTCGAAGAATGAATGGAAGGAGAACGAGGAGGTGGTGAAGGCGCCGAGGATGGAAATGGTTATGGACATCAGCCAGCACAGTTCAGAGGCATAGGCACCAAGGCAGCCGCTCATGCTGAGTTTCAGGCCTTTATTTAGTTGCTTGCGCAGGCCTTGACTACTCGGGTCAATCGGTAGGATGTTGCGCATGTTGGCAAAATGGCAATGCTGGCGACTCCCAGTCGGGGAGCTTCTTGAGGATGAATCTGCCGGAGTTCTTGGGGTCCAATGTGGATGAGGATTACGATTTCATTAATGAGATTGTCAAGATCACCCAAGTCATGGGGAGTGAAGTATTTAGTGCGCGAGTTGGCCTCCTACCGGTTGAAGGGGTTGCGCATATCTAGTTTCGCCAATGGAGAGATAGCAGGGTCGCAGGAGCAGGTCCGATCACATGGGAGGGTTTCATATTGCATTCTAGATCGGTTCTTCCCTCCAGAGATGAGGCCCCGGAAAGGAAGTTGAGAGTTTGTAAAAGTTGAAACGGTGAAGAATGACGGTGCAAGAATATTCCCTTGAGTTCACTCGCCTATCGAAATATGCCCCGGAGTTAGTGGCTGACTAGAGGACGCGGGTGAGCATATTTGTGCATGTTATAGCAAGGTATTTTGGCAAAGAGTGCCGGATTGCTATGATTCACCAGGATATGGACTTACCGTATTGTATTTATGCGCCAAGGCGGGCACCTATTCGAGAGAGAGAGGCCAGGGGGCCGGGGCCGAGGACCACAGATTCTCTTAGTAGAGGTCTGGTGGTGGGCATTGACAGCAGACTCACCAGAGATCATCAGCCCTAGCATCTTTGGCATTGAATGTGCCATCCAGGACTAGACATGATCGAGGCGAGCATCGGCTAGGGTCAAAGCAGCATACCCGGAGATTCTAGCATCCCAGCTTGTGTTGCAGATGTGGTCCCCTGGCCCTTACCAGGCCAGTGGTTGGCAGGCTCAGTGCTTGTTCAGGTGTGGGCAGCCCCGACATATGCTTCAGGTGTCTGGTGCGGCGGGGACGGGTTGGGGGCGAGGCCCAGCTTCTAGTTGTTAGCCCCTCGCTCACGCTCGGCACATCAGGAGGCGTCTGCTTCGTGGGGTCAGCGCCAGAACAGATTCTATTCTTTAGCATCCCATCAGGAGCAGGAAGTCTCCTCGGATGTGGTTACTAGTATGTTGCGAGTTTTCCATATTAATGTATATGCTTTGCTAGATCAGGGAGCTGCTTGTCTTTTCTATGTCATATGTAGCGTAGCTTCAAAGGTAGTCCCGATGTCTTGTCGGAACCCTTCTTAGTTTCCATTCCGTACATTGACTCAGTTATAGCTAGATGGGTGTATAAGTTGCTTGATCTCGATCCTTCAGTGGAGTCACCTCGATTTGATGAGTTAGCCATGACCATTTGATATCATTCTCGGCTGGATTGGCTATTTACATGCTATGCTTTAGTTAATTGTGAGACAAGAGCAGTAGAGTTCCATATTTTCCGGGTATGATCTTAGAATGAAGGCCAGTTCCAGTTGTGTCTGTGGTCGATTCATTTCCTACATATGTCTGGAAGATTATTTCTAAAGGTTTGCATGTACCATCTAGTTAGGGTTAAGTATGTCGAGTTCGAAAACCCGACTATACAGTTAGTTCCAGTAGTACATGGCAAGGTATCCAGGTGTTCTGATGTTTTCCAGTGTTCCCCAGGCGGAGATTGATTTTGGTGTTGACCTTGTGCCAGTACCTTTATATCTATTCCTCCTTTAGGATGGCTCCAGCGAGCTAAAGAGTTAAAGGATCAGTTGAAGGACATTTTGCTAGATAAGGGCTTTATTAGGCTAAGTAAGTCTCCATGGGGTGCACCAGTGTTATTTGTTCGGAAGAAGGATGGCTCCCTTCAGATGTGCATTGACTATCGACATTTAAGCAGTTCACCGTCAAATAGATACCCTTTACTCGGGATTGATGACTTATTGATCGAAGCCAGGGTGCCAGGTGCTTCTCAAGATTGATCTCGATCTGGTTATCATCGGCGCAAAGTTAGGAGAATGACATCTCGAAAAATTATTCGGGACTTCAGTATAGTCTACAATTTGTTGTTAAGTATTTTGACTAACCAATTCCCCTAAAGCTTTTATGGATCTAATGAATAGAGTGTTCAACCTATTTGGACACGTTCGTGATTGTGTTCATCGATGAAATCCTTATATATACTCGGAGCAAGGAGGAGCATGCCGCTCACTTGTGGTAATTACTTCAGACCCTCAAGGCATAAATCAGGTGAATACAAAGTCCAATAATGTGAATTTTAGTTGGACTATGCCTGTGGCATTTTAGGGCCATGTGATATTGAGTGAGAGCACAAATGTGAATCCTTCGGACATTCAGAGTTTCTTGGGCTTAGCTGGCTACTATCGGAGGTTTGCTGAGGGTTTCTACTCCATCGCAGCAACTTTGACCTAGTTGACTCAGAAGAAGGTAAAGTACCAATGGTCGGAGGATTTTGAGAAGAGCTTCCAAGAGGTTAAGACTCGACTCACTTTACTTCCAGTGTTGACCCTACCTGAGGGTACCAATGGTTTTGTGGTGTATTAGCAGATGCTTCGAGAATCAGACTTGGGTGTGTGTTGATGCAGCATAGAAAAGTGATAGCATACGCTGAAACCAGTTGAGAAAGTCCGCCCAGGAAAATTACCTGATCCATGACCTTGAGTTGGCCGCAGTGGTATTCACATTAATATATGACAGCATTACCATATAGGGTCCATGTGGATGTATTCACGGATCATAAGAGCTTGCAATATGTGTTCACGCAGAAAGATCTCAATCTTCGGCAAAGGAGGTGGATTGGAGCTACTAAAAAAAAGGACTCTGATATGGTATCTTTACCACAGGTAGAGCTAATATGGTAGCGAGCATAGTAAGGCTCTCTATGGAGAGTGTGTCCCACGTGGATGAGGAAAGTTGATGAAAGATGTTCATCGACTTGCAAGGTTGGGAGTTAGATTACATTCGACTCGACCGATGGCGGCATTGTTATGCAAACGGTCAAGAATCGTCCTTGGTAGGCGGATGTGAAGACTAGACAAGATAGGATAATTTGGTAAGGATTGAAAAAGCCGTTCGAATCGGAAGGTGAGTATTCTCCCGAAAGGGGAGATGGTGTGCTACGGTACCGAGGGTCATCTATGTGTTTGAATCTTGATAGTTTGAGGCGGTGCATAAAACACATGGATCAGGTATTCTATCCATCCGGGTACCGCAAAATGTATCATGATTTTGCGGGAAATATATTGGTGGAATGACGCGAAGAAGGATATTCACGGAATCCGTGGCCAAGTACTTGTCAACTCGTGAAGGTCGAGCATCCAAAGGATGGGAGGCGTACTTCCAGGATATTAGTATTCCCACTTGGAGGTAAGGAAGAGATTAATATGGATTTCATTACGGGCTACCTCATTTCGCCGACACTACGATTCTATTTAGGTGGTGGTGACGAGGTTGACCAAGGCTGCACACTTTCTACCGGTCAAAACCATAGATTCAATGAATGATTATTCCAGACTGTATATTCGGGAGTTGGTGCGGTGCATAGGAGTGCCTTGTCTATCATCTCGAGCAAAATTTTCGGTTTTGTGATCTTTTCAAAAGGGCTTGAGACCGGGTTAAACTGCTTCTTGTTTGTAAATGGATGGTCAGGCGGAATGGACTATTCAAACTCTCGAGGACATGTTGAGAGCATGTGTGATGGACTTTCAGGATAGGCTGCGACGATCACTTTTTGATCGAGTTTGTTTACAATAACGGCTATCGCTCCGGTATTCAAATGACACCCGTTCGAGGCCCTCTATGTGCGGAGATGTAGATCGCCCATCTGATGGTTTTGAAGTTGGTAGAACCAGCTATGATAGGGCCAGATGCAGTTCATGAGGCTATGATGAAGGTTGATTAATAAGGGGCAATTTGAAAACCGCTCGAGTCGTCAAAGTCATATGCGATGTGAGGAGAGAGTTGGAGTTCGAGTTGACGATTGGGTATTTCTAAGGTGTCTCCCATGAAGGGAGTCGTGCGGTTCGGAAGGAAAGTAAAACCGAGTCCCCACTATGTTTGTCTAGAGATGAGAAGAGTTGGTAAGGTGGCGTATGAATTGGACTTGCCCTCGGAATTATCTTCCATGCATCCTGTGTTTCATCTATCGCTTTTGAAGAAATGTTTGGGAGATCCAACTCTGGTAGTCCCAATGAATCTGCTGGGTGGGGTAAGGATATCCTTAGCTATTAGGAGATTCAGAATTCAAAAGGAAATATTGGATTTTTCGGAGTTCAGAAAGTTTGAGGAACAAGAAGTAGCTTCAGTTAAAGTATTATGGAGGAATCGGCATGTTGAAGGAGCTCGTAGAGCTAGGAGCGGATATGATGGCTAAATTCCCACACTTATTCTCTACTAGCTTGATGTCGGCAGTATTAGTTTTGTTCTATGATATTAGTTTCATGTTCAGTTCATGCACGCAAGTTTATTTTATGTATATGGGTGTATATGTGATTTGTGAATTCGATTCAAATATTTTGAATCGGAGGTAGTCATTAGTCAATTTTTGGGATAAATGTCCCGGTATTTATATGATAATTGCATGTTCTCTGGTACCTTGTTTCACCACCATTCGAGACAAATGATCCCAAGCAGGAGATATTGTTATGTCCCGAAGCTCAAGATTGGACAGGGGTGAAATGGGAAAAGGTAAAGCTGGTGTTGCGGGCACATAACGCGAGTCATTGGACGATCGTGAGAGACTGACCCAGTCGTCGGGTGACTCATTGATGGGGAGGCCAGGAAGAGTTGGGAAGTTTGGAAGAAAAGGGTTCCCCACAGGCATGGCAGCGACTCGTGGTCAAACCCCACAGTCGTCAAGTCGGTCGTGGGGTGAGGTAGGAAAGAGAAGAAATTAAGATAGTGTACTTAACGGAAGTGACCCGCGACTCATTGGGTGTGGTAATGAGTCGAGAGTGTGAACCGTGGGGGTGAGGTAGTGAGAAGTGATGAGTTTGGGGGCGGGTGTACCTCTGATTGGTGACCACAGAGTCGTGGTCACCCTAACGGAAAGTCATTACGAGCGGGGCGTCGGAGCTAGATAGTGTACTCGGCGAAGCGGCACTTGGCCGAGTCATTTCCACGATGTGAGTCGTTAGGTCATGTTTAAGGACACTAGCGGTTATTTTCTTCATTATGCCGGGAACCCAAGGATCGGACAGGAGTCAAAACAGTGAAAAGCGAAAATTCAAGTTGCGAGCCTGGAACAAGTCATTGGATGACTCGTGGAGACCAGCCCACGAGTCGGCAGGACGACTCGTGGGGAGGCCAGTGAGCAGGAAGTTGGAGGATAAAGGTTCCCCACGAGCGAGGGAACGACTCGTGGTCAGTCACCACGAGTTGTTTGGTCAATCATGGTGTAAGGGTGTGTGAAAATTGAAGAAGCTAACCGAGTGTACTTGATGGGAGGCGGACAAGGCTCGTTAGGTTAGGTAACGAGTCGTGGAGTGACTTGTTAGTTTAGTGATAGGATAGAAGTAGTGTACTTGATGATTGGTGACCACGAGTCGTGGTTACCCCTAATGAGTCGTTACATCCGTCGTTATGAACCCCAGGGTTTGTCAAGCGGTGTACCCGACAGGTAACCAATGAGTCGTTGGCCACACAGTAACGAGGTCGTCGGGTGCGTCCGTTAGGACCTGGCGATTATTTTCAAGCGATTTTAGTAAGGGCTCTTCCGTAATTCCGAGTCTAGGGGCCTATACTACATCGTTTAAGGATCGTTTTAAAAGGTTTTAAAGGGAAAAACCTATTCTAAGTTAATTCATTCCATGCATGCAAATTTGAGAATTTGAAGAGAGGATTTAGAGCAAGTTAGAAGGTTTCCATTGGAATCGCATCTTGGGCAATTAGAGAAGTGGTAAAATCATCCATCCCAGGTATGTAGGGTTATGAGTAGGTGTTCCTTCCTCACCCATGCCCAAACTTATCTCTATCTAGTATAAGAAATTCACATGATTAAGTTATGGGGTTTTACTTGATTGTAGTTCTACAAAATTCTATACATGGGTACGATTAGATTATGTTTATATTGTGATTATGAAGCTTGGGCAGATTTTTAAATTATTTAAATCCAAATTATGTTTTCAGTGAAAATTAAATGCCCATATGGATGAAAAGTTTAGCAGAAGAGAATGATGATGAATGTGAGCAGTGATGAGATTTGATGATGAAAAACATGTTTCTAAAGCTACCAATGATTATGATATAGTTTTCAAAATGAATTAAGTATATCCAAGTATGATAAAGCTTTGGGCAAATACTTTACATGATTTAAACTGATGATTTTCCCGATAAACTTATCATATTGTTTGGGTGAAGTTTCCCAGAATTTCATATTGCTAAGCTTGTGGTATCTTTGACTTAGCATGAATTGGAGTAGATGCTCCCACTTATATTTGAGCTTGTGGTATGTCTCAAAATAAAGCTTCTAATATGCATAAATTCATAATTGAGATGTATGTCATTAATGACCTTTGTCAAAGGACGATGTTGAGCTTCATTTTCATATGTGTAGTCTATGCATGATTTCATTAATGATCTTTGTTAATAGACAATGTTGAGTTTTTGTTTCGGGCGTTGTTGTTGAGTTATGCATGATTTCATCTTGAGCTTCGTCAATAGACGATGTTGAGCTTCATTATATATGATGTAGAGCATTGTATGTTTTGGGAGAAGAGTCTAGCACCGAGCGGGTTATGGGTCGATCACCTATGCACCAAAACTACGTGCCAACGTAGGTTGATTCTATTATATTGTTAGGACCTCCCTTTGTGAGCTATCCCGGCCCGATTGGCCCTTGAGCTTGATATCGATATCATGGTAGCATCCTTAGCCCTGGAAAGGTTTTGGATGGCTCGGCCCACTTGAGTGTGATAATTAGGAACACGTAAGCTTTATCGTGGTATGTCGGTTAAGTGACTAGACTCCCATTGCCTATAGTTTAGATTTGCATACTTATTACTCATGGAAGTTATCATACACATGCATGTTCTAAAAGCAAGGTTTGATTCATTGTTCAGCTTTTATTATGAATGTTATGTTTCAGCTTTGATCATTTGGAAGTCAGTCATGATGTTATAAAGTTATGAATGGTCATGTCATGATAATATTATGATTTCAGAATTAATGCATGTAGCCCTTCTCTCAGACTTGAAAGCTTATGATATGTTGTTATGAAATGCTTTGGGGTGTTATTTTACATGTGATTTTACTTATCTTTGCATACTCGATATTCCAAGTACGGACCGCATACTTTCTATATTGTATCGTTTCATGATACGGAGACCCGAGCTCTAAAGCTCAACCCCCATTCGTAGTCAATTGTCAGAGTTAGCCCCTATTTGGTTGGTGAGTCCTCATCCTTCGAGGGGCTGGGCGCCAATTCTTTATGTATTTCGGTTTCGGTATTGTTGAGTTAGTTGGGGTCTTGTCTCATCAGCTCCGACTTCAATTAAGGATTTTCAAACTTATGTATTGTGTTATCTTCAGATGCTTTTTCTGATGTTATTATGAGTTAGACTTCCGCTGAGTTATATTGATGATTTCTTCAGTTTATCGAATGAGTTAGATGTATGCTTATGCCATGGGTTGACTTGGGGTCTCTTGGGGTCCCTTGTCCCGTGTCTATGATCGGGGCGCCGTTCGGAGTTATGACAAACTTGGTATCAGAGCCATAGGTTTGAAGTGTCCTAGGGTGTCTGAAAGCCACATTAAGTAGAGTATTTCTCATGGGTTTGAAGCGCATACACTTATGACGAAGTGGCTACTAGACGTTTAGGAAATTTTTCCTTCTTTCATGATCTATGTCGTGCGATGAAAGGTCTTTCTATCCTTCTAATTCATGCTATTCGCGGTTGCAGAATCATTGCTCCTCGAAGTATGAATTGAAGGAAAGAGGAGATAGAGGTGGTGAAGGCCACGAGGATGGAAACGGTTGTGGGCATCGGCTAGCCCTACGGTTCGGAGTGCCTCGGAGGAGCCGCAGGAGCGGCCGCTCATGTTGAGTTCTGGGCTATTATTCAGATGCTTGTGCAGGCTCTGACCACTCAGGTCACCTCAACAGACTTGATAGAGTTATCCATGATTGATTTCATTATTATTCTCAGCATGGATTGTGTTGCATGCTATGCTTGATTAATTGTAGAACGGCCTGATGAAGTTGGTTCACGGGTGGCCTAGGTCTTAGAATGGAAGGGTAGTTCAACTGTGCCTGTAGGTCGATTCATTTCCTACCTTAAGGCCAGAAAGATGATTTTAAGGGTTGCATGTACCATCTAGTTAGGGTTAAGGATGTCGAGTCTGAAACCCCAACTCTATCATTCAGTTCAACGTGCGTGAGTATCCGGAGGTCTTTCTGATGATTTTCCAGTGTCCCTCCTAGGCGGGAGATTGATTTTGGTATAGATCTTTTTCCTGACATGCAACCTATATCCATTCCGCCGTACAGAATTGCTCCATCTGAGCTAAAAGAGTTGAAGGATCAATTGAAGGACACGGTAGATAAGGGCTTTATTAGGCGAGTAGTCCTCCATAGGGTGCACGGTATTATTTGTTTGGAAGAAGGGCGGTTCCCTTCACGCTGCGTATTGACTATCGACAGTTGAATAAGGTTACCGTCATGAACAAGTATCCCTTACCCAGGATTGATGATTTGTTCGACCCGACGGTGCCAAGTGTTTCTCCAAGATTTATCTCGATTTTCAGGTATCTGCGGCTCGGGGTTCGAGTGTGATATTCCAAGACAACCTTCAGAACATGGTATGGTCATTTTGAGTTTGTGATTTATGTCTTTTTGCTAACAAATGCTCCTGCAACTTTATGGAGTCGATGAACGGGGTATTCAAGCAATACACAGACATGTTCGTGATTGTGTCTATCAACGATATCCTCATATACTCTCGGGCGAGGAGGGAGCATGCCACTCACTTGAGTTTAGTGCCCCAAACCCTCAAGGATAATTCTATGCCAAGTTCTGACAAATGTGAGTTTGGTTGGACTTTGTGGCATTCTTGGGCCCATGTGGTATCAGTGAGGGCATAAAGAGTAGACTCTCGAGAGAAAATCGAGGCGATAAATAATTGGCCCAGACCGTTGAGCACATCAGATATTAGGAGCTTTTTGGGCTTAGCGGGTTATTATAGAGATTTTTGAAGGCTTTTCATCTATTGCAGTACCTTTGACCAAGTGGCTCGGAGAAGAAGAGGTAAAGTTCGATTGAGCTTGTAGAGAAAAACTTCTAGGAATTGAAGGCCAGTGTTGACCCTACCCGAGGGTACAGATAAGCTTTGTTGTGTATTGTGATGCTTCGTGAGTCGGACTTGGATGTGTATTGATGCGGCATAGGAAAGTGATAGCATATGCCTTAAGACAATTGAAAGTTCATGAAAAATTACCCAACCCATGATCTTCGGTTGAGTGGTATTTTCCTTGAAGATATGGCGGCATTACTTGTATGGAATCCACGTGGACGTGTTCTGGATCACAAGAAAACTTGCAATATGTGTTCACGCAAAAGATAGCAGTCTTTGGCAAAGGAGTGGTTGGAGTTTACTAAAGGACTATGATATGAGTGTCCTTTACCACCCGGAACAAACTAATGTGGTAGCGGACTCACTTAGTAGGCTCTCTATGGAGAGTGTGTCCCACGTGGATGAGGTAAAGAAGGAGTTGGTGCAAGATGTCCATCGACTTGCGATGTTGAGAGTTAGACTCGGTGATGTTGACGTGGTTGTGCGGAATGAATGAGAATTGTCCTTGGTGGTGGATGTATAATCTAAGCAAGATGAGGATCCGATTTTGAGGAAATTCAAGGAAATGTGCGGAGTCAAAAGGTGGAGGTTTTCTCCCAAGGGGGATATGGGGTACTTTGCGGTACCGAGAATTAAGTCTATGTGTTCAAAATGTACATAATTTAATTGATGTAGGATCTTTCATGAGGCACATGGATCCAGGTATTCTATCCATCCGGGTTCCACCAAGATGTATCATGACTTGCGGGAATTATATTGGCGAAACGACATGAAGAAGGATATTGAAGAGATTTATGGCCAAGTGCCCCAGCGTAGGCAAGTGAAGGTTGAGCATTAAGGGTAAAGTGAGGCATAATTTAGGATATTAGCATTCCCACTTGTAAGTGGGAAGAGATTAATATGGATTTCATTACAGGCCTACCTCGTACTCGCCAACATTATGATTCTTTTTGGGTGGTGGTAGATAGGTTGACCAAGGCTACACACTTTCTACTGATCAAAACCACATATTGATGGATGATTATGCCAAATGTATATCGGGAGTTGGTGCGATTTCATGGAGTGCCCTTGTCTATCATCTCAGACCAAGGTACTCAGTTTACCTCTCAATTTTGGCGGTCCTTCCAGAAAGGGCTTGGGACTCGGGTTAAACTCAGGATAACATTTCATCCGAGTGGATGGTCGAGCGGATCGGACCTCCGAGACTCTCAGGCACATGTTGAGAGCTTGTGTGATGGAGTTTAAATATATAGTTGGGATGATCTTTGCCTTGATCGAGTTTGCTTACAATAACAGGTATCACTCCAGCATCTAGATGGCACCATTCGAGGCTCTTTATGGGTGGAGGTGTAGATATCCCATCGAATGGTTTGAGGTTGAGTGAGGCAACTATGATAGGACCTTATTTGGTTCATGAGGCCACTGGAAAGGTTTAGTTGATAAGGGAACAATTTGAAAACCGCTCATAGTCATTAAAAGTAATATGCTGATGTGAGGAGGAGAGAGTTGGAGTTCAAGGTGGATGACTGGAGTATTTATAAAGAGTATCTCCATGAAAAGAGTCATGTGGTTCGGAAAGAGAAAAGCTCAATCCCAATATGTTGGTCCCTACCGGGTTATGAGAAGAGTTGGTAAGGTAGCGTATGAGTTGGATTTGCCATCAAAGTTATCTTCAGTTCATCCCGTCTTCCATGTATCTCTCTTGAAAAGTGCTTGGTTGGTCATCTTTAGTTGTCCGATGGAAAGTATTTGGTGTGGGGAGATAGCCTTAGATATGAGGAAATTCTAGTTGCAATCTTGGATCATTCGATTTGGAGGCTGAGGAACATAGATGTGGCTTCGGTGAAGGTTTTATGGAGAGATCAGCATGTTGAAGGAGTTACGTGGGAGGCCGGGCGGCTATGATGGCTAAAATACCCTCACATATTCCTCGGCTCGATTTCGGTTGAGGTATCGATTTTTGCCCTAATTCTCTAATCAATTTCCCACCAGTTCGTAATGCTTAAAGTTTGTTTCAGGTTATGATAGATGTATGTGATGCCTGAATTCAGTTCAGCTATGTATTTCTTTTCGGAGGTAGTCATTCCGTCACTTTTTCAGTTTCAATGATCGGTGTTTACATATGAAGATTGCATGTTTTTGAGTTTTATGTGTTTCTAACATTGAGGATGAATATTCCCAAGGGGAGATATTATAACACAAACCCAGGATCAAACCCGGGAGTCAAAATTGTGAAAAACTAAGAAGAATTCAAGTTGACACGAACAGATGTTGGACAGCTCATGAGACCAGCCCACGAGTTGTCGGGTGACTGCGTGGGGAAGGCCGGTGAAGAGCGGGAAGTTGGAGGATAAAGGTTCCCCACGAGCGAGCGACTCATGGTCGAGTCACCACGAGTCGTTAGGTCAACCGCGGGTAAGTGTGAAAAATTGAAGAGGTCAACCAGTGTACTTGAAGGGGAGCGGACGGAGTCGTGGTCACCCCCTAATGAGTCGTTACGTTCGTCGTTATGAGCCCCAAGAGCTTGTCAAGCGGTGCATTCGGTAACCCAATGAGTGGTGTACAGTAGCAGAGACATTAAGGTCGTCTGTTAGGACCTCTGGCAGTTATTTTCAGCAATTTTAGTAAGGGATATTCCGTAATTCCTAAGTCCTAGGGGCCCCTATACTATGTCGTTAAGGGTCAACTACGGGGTTTTAAGAGGAAAAACCTATTCTAAGCTAATTAATTCTCATGCATGCAAGCTTAAGAGTTTGAAGAGAGGATTTAGAGCAAGTTTAGAAGGTTTCCATTGGAATCGCATCTTGAGCAATTAGAGAAGTGGTAAAATCATTCTTCCCGGGTATGTAGGGTTTATGAGTGGGTGTTTCCTTCCTCACCCATGCTCAAATCTCTATCTAGTATAAGAAATTCACATGATCAAGTTATGGAGTTTTTACCCAATTGCATGGTTCTTCAATTTTTATATATGGGTATGATTATATTATGTTTATATTGGTGAATTGTGAAGCTTGAACAGATTTTAAATTGTTTCAATCCAAAATTATATTTTTGGAAATTATGAAAATTGAATGCCCATGGATGAGAAGTTCATGAAAGAAGAGAAGAATGATGAATGCATGATGATGATGAGATTTGATGATGAAAAGCATGTTTATAAAGCTATCCATGATTATGATATTGTTTTCAAAATGAATTGAGTAGATCCAAGTATGATAAAGCTTTGGGCAATTCCCACATGTTGATTTAAAATGATGATTTTCCCGAAATGAGCTTATCACATTGTTTGGAGCGAAGTCTCCCAAATTTCATATTTGTTAGCTTGTGGTATGTTGAGTCAAGATATTCCTATGTATAGCTTACCTCGTGAATTGGAGTAGATGCTCCCACTTATATTTGAGCTTGTGGTGTGTCTCAAAATAAAGCTTTTCATATGCATAAATTCATAATTGAGATGTATGTCATTAATGATCTTTGTCAAGGGCGATGTTGAGCTTAATTTTTCATATGTTGTCTAGTCTATGCATGATTTTATTAAAGAGCTTTGTCAATAGACAATGTTGAGCTTTGTTTCATACCGTGTTGAGTTATGCATGATTTCATCTTGAGCCGTCCAATAGACGACAACTTTGAGCTTCGTATTGATGTAGAGCATTGCATGTTTTGGGAAAGTCTAGCACCGAGCGGGTTCAGGATCAATCACCCTATGCCCCAAACTACGCGCCAATAACTTGATTGTGCTATTATATTAGCCCAAGGACCTCCGCCTTGGCATATCTTTGGCCCAATTGGCCCTTGGAAGCGTGCCGTTATCATGGTAGCGTCCTTAGTCCTTACAAGATTTTGGACGGCTCTGCCCACTTAAATGTGATAATTGGGAGCACATGGCTCTATCATGGTATGTCAGTTAGTGACGAGTCTCCCTGCCTATATGATTCAGATTTGCATATTCATTACTCATGAAAGTTATCATACGCATGCATGCTCTAAAAGCAAGGTTTGACTGTTGCTCAACTTTTATTATGAATGTTATGTTTCAGCTTTGAGTCTTTCGAGTCAGTCATGATGTTATAATATTATGCATGGTCATGTCATGATAATATTATGATTTTAGAATAGTGCATGTGGCCCTTCTCTCAGACTTGAAAACTTATGATATGTTATGAAATGCTTTGGGGTGTTATTTTATGTAAGCAATTTTACTTACCTTGCATACTCGATACATTCCACGTACTGACCGCATAGTTTCTATGTTGTATCATTTCATGATACAGGACCCAGCTCCAAGGCTGGCCCGTTCGTAGTCGATTGTCAAAGTTAGCGCTTACTCGATTGGTGAGTCCTCATCCTTCGAGGGCTAGACTTTTGATTCTTTATGTATTTTAGTTTCAGTATTGAGTTAGTTGGGGTCTTGTCCATCAGCTTGTCCATATTAGAGGCTTTCAGACTTATGTATGTATTAGCTTCGGATTCTTATTATGATGTTATTATAGGTTAGACTTCCCGTTTGAGTTATATTGATGATTTCTTGATTTATCGAATAAGTTAGATGTATGCTTATGCCATGGGTCGGCTTGAGGTCTCTTGGGGCCCCTTGTCCCGTGTCTCCGATCTGGGTCTCCGTACGGATCGTGACATTTTTGCAATTTAGTTAGGGCCTTTTCATAAATTCCTATATTCCTAAGAGCTATACTACGTCGTTTAGGGTCGTTTTTGTTTGTTTAAGAGGGAAAACCTATTCTATTATGTTATTCCTACCATACATGCAAGCTTGACAGAGATTGAAGAGGTGATTCAAGGCTAGTATTTAAGGTTTTCATCCAATTTCCTCTTGGGTAATCGAATCCCTTCAGAATATATAGTTATGAGTGGTGTTTTCTTTACTCACCCATGCCTAATTTCTATCTAGATGTGAGAATTTCCTATGATCAAATTATGGGGTTTTCACCCATTGCATAATTCTTCAATTTCTATACATAGATATGATTAGATTATGTTTCTATTGATGATTTGTGAAGTATGGGCAGATTGCAAATTGTTTTCAATCAAAATTTTGTTTTCTAGATTTATGAAATTAAAGGCCCATGGGTGAAGTTCATGAAGAGAATTTGATGATGTATGATGGTGATGAGATTTGATGATAAAAGCATGTTTATAAAGCTACCCATGATTATGATTTTTTTTCAAATTAAATTGAGTAGATCAAGCAGCGCATGACAAGTTTTGTGCAAAGCCCTTGCTCCAGTATGATGATGTTGTATCTCTAAAGTAAGCTTACCACATGGTTTTGGAGTAAATGCTCCCACTTATCTTTGAGCTTGTGGTATGTTTCGAAATAAAGCTTCTCATATGAATGAATTCACAATTGAGATGTATGTTATTATTGAGCTTTGTTTTGTACATGATTTATGCATGATTTCATTTTTGAGCTTGGGTAATAAGCGATGTTGAGCTTCATTATACATGATGTAGAGCATTGCATGTTTGGAGAAGAGTCTAGCACCGAGCGGGCTAAGGGGTCGATCACCCTATTCCCCAGACTAAATTGCCAACGTAGGTTGATACTATTATATTGTTGGGACCTCCCTTGTGAGATATCCCTGGCCCTAATGACCCATGAGCTTGATATCGATATCATGGTAGCGCCCTTAACCTAAGCTCATGGGTTTGGAATGGCTCTGTCACTTGAGTGTAATAATTCGGGACATCACGTAAGCTCTGTCGTGGTATGTCGGTTAATGATGAGTCTCCCATTGTCTATATGATTCAAATTTGCATATTCATTACTCATGGTTATTATTTTATACATGCATGTTCTAAAAGCAAGCTTTGACTCATTGCATTCCTTTTCTTATAAATGTCATATTTCAGCTTTGAGTCATTCGAGTCAGTTATGATGTTATGAAGCTATGAATTGTCATGTTATGAAAAGATTATGTTTTCAAAAAGAATGCATGAAAGCCCTCCTCTCGATTTTGAAATCTTATGATATGATACGAAATGCTTTAAGTGATTTCCTTTACTTAAGCGATTTACCTACCTTGAATACTCGGTACATTCCGTACTAACGCATACTTTCTATGCTGTATCGTTTCATGATCTGAGACAGGAGCTCTCGGCTCACCCTCGTCTATAAATCTTCTCGGAGTTTGCCTTGGCACATTTGGTGAGAGTTCTCATGTTCCGAGGGCTATTTGATAGACATGTTGATACATAATGTTTCAGTACTTGTTCTGGTTAGTTGGGGGTGTTGTCCCATCAACCCATTATACGTATTGAGGGCTTTAGACAATGTACGATGCAACGCTTGTATGTCTAAGTGATTAGTTGATTTGATATATTATATTTATGCTATGTCTCCGATATGCCTTATGTTCAGTCTTCCACTTATGTGAATGAATTAGATGTATGCTCATGCCATGGGTCGACTTAGGTCTCTTGGGACTCCTCGTCTCGGAGTTTATGATCTAGGTCTACGTTCGAATTAAAGTGACAAATACCCATCTGCTTACTTAAAATCCACAATAGACAATATACCATATAATATGGGCCATAACATAAATTGATGTCTGGGAATCCCAGCTTCTTTTTATTGAGACACTTCTTCCAGGTATTACCTTAGGGTAGTATGGGAGGAAATATCCATATGCCTCTTTTTATATTTAATCTTGAATTACGAACAAAACCATCCAACTTTCCCAACCATATATCAACATCCAATCATTTCTAGCTTCAAAATTTTCATAGCCACACAACTTGCCTAGTTGGAGCAGCTATCAGTAATGTCTCTTCCTTTTATATAGCATGAATGTATCCCTAAGACTCATAAACTATATTTTTTCTTTTACCAATAGATCACAACAACTTACATATAGCTGCCTTATGGAATAGTGTGAAGTTGAATATTGAGACCACTAGCACAGTTTTGCGGAAACACTGTCTCCTGTAACTAAAGCTCTTTTGAATATTCATTACTTCCTGGAAATACCTATACGTATTTTTAATCACATGAGTGATTCATTAGCGATGGAATGAAACATATCAATCGATATTATGGCCTTGTTAGGATATGATGCATGGGTGGATCTTATCATCCTTAAAAAGGTGAATTTTGATGTGATCTTGGGTATGGATTGGCTATCTCCTTATCATGTTGTTTTGATTTGTCATGCCAAGAATATTATTGAGGAAATTTCAGAAATGACAACATTTTGGGTGAAAATAGGCTGAAGTAGCAATATTTTACTTATTTACATAAAATGATAATATTTTATGTGCCATGTGTTGTATTTACCTAGGTAAAAGCACATCCAAATACAAAATCTGATTAGATGAGTGATTTAGGGATTATGTTTCACATATATAATCAGTTACCATTATTCACTCAATTGGTAATTATTACATTTCTTAAATAAATAGACTCTAAAAACAAATGCTATTCTTATTTTATATTAACACCTTGTAAAGAAAATCTGAAAAAGTGATTTATTTACATAATTAGTTATCATTATTCATGCAATTGATAATTAATATATTACTTAATTAATAGGACTCTAAAATGGATGGAATACTAATTTTACATTAACATCTTGTATATCAATTCTGAAAACTTTAAAATTGCCATATATTTCCTTTCAACAACGTATATTGTATAATAATAAATATAAAATTAATTATATTAATTATTATGTTTATGTTTTTTTTTGTATTTAAAAATATATATATAACAGATTAAAATGAAACACAATGCAAAATAAAAATTCATGTACTTTCCAGTCTTGAATGTTTAAATACGAATACTTTGTATCGGGGTATAACTACATATATATTAAAAATTTTAGAATTTTAAAAAATACAAAAGAGATTGTGTATTTAATTGTATCAAATAGTACTAATGTGTATCTCTGTTATTGAAGTATTTTGGGGATTGCTGAATAGATAACAATTTCAAAACATATGTATCTATTTACAGCATGTAAAAATACATCTATATACTAGAATAGCATGATTATGTCTATGAAATTCAACGTTTGAACATATATCTCCTGTTACACGCTTAGATGATGTATTCTCGGCATTGAAGAAGCTTTGATGATTTTACAAAGAGAAGCCTTGAAATCAAATACACACATGTAGTTAAGATCAAGACTACACCTTAAGTATTATACATAACTAAAAAAAACACCAATATGAATTTCAAAAACACAAAAATTGTGTGATTAATAGATCAACAGTGCACATGTCAGAGCAAGTAACTATTGAAGATATACCTCTGTTAATCTCTTGGATGGTATTATTTGTGCCATTACAGAAGCGAACTTTAAAAATACAAATACAAACTCTAAGAAAATTTAAAAATACACGGCTGAAAGAAACTAAATATCAAAATACATACTCAATATATTCATAACATATGCGAGCTCTTGATTTTTTCAAAAAATCGAAAAAAGAGAAGAAATAACTTACCCCAGTCTTTTTGAAGATTTTTTCTAAAATACATTGGTGTATTCAGTATCATAATATTTGGGTACTGAAAGAACAACAGATTTAGGACTAAGAAAAGAATTTTCATCTACAATATAAAAATACTTTTCAAATTGAAAAATGAAAATCATGAACCTACAAGAAAAATATGCTGATTTTAAATGAAGATTCTAGAGAAAACAAGGAGCAAGTGCCGAGAATCATTGGGTTTTGATAAGAGGAGAAATCAGGTTGATGATGAAGAATGAGGGAGGCAAAGATGGAAGGGGGTTAGGTAGTTATTGGAGGATTTAGGTATTGAATATAGACTTTCAATAAAATAAATAAATACAAAGTAAAACAGAAAAAAATGACACATTAAAATAAAATAAAGTCATAATATGTAATTTTTTAAAACTGTGAGCTATTATATGTAAAATTTCATAATTGTGCTATATTATGTACTTTTTCCAATATTATTTTGGTCATGTCCCAACTTCAGCTGACTATTATATGTAAAAAATTTCATAATTGTGCTATATTATGCTTAATTTTTCAATAATATTTATTTGGTCATGTCTATTTTTATTTGGTATGAAAGTACTGTAGTCATGCACTGAAGAAGGTAGTTGATCTCGGGAAAAATAGCATTCCAGTGGTGGCACCTATAACTTAATTTAGTCTTGTTTAGCTAATTAATTATATACATTCTCATGTGATTTTATATAAATGTGAATATATGTACTAACCAACATGATTAGTCGCTTGTTTGTAGAGTTTAAATGAATTTGAGGAACTAATTTATAAGTTGGTGAAGTAGAGGAATGGAGTCGAGAGCAATTTACAAAAGTCGGCAAAGAAGTATGCCTTGGCAAGGCTGGCCGTGCCGGATGGCTGCCACGCTGTGCGTGTACCGCGCCCAACCTTGCGTGCCATGCCCATGCCAGGCGCGATAGGAAGGCAGCAAGCGAGGCGGGCATCTGGCGCCCGATGCCGTGCCACGCCGGGCGTGCCAGCACGGCGCGGGTGTCACGCCTGCCATCGCGCTGCACAGCGGCGTGCCACGCCCGACCACTCATGGCAAGCCTCGACATCTTGGCATCCTGAGGTGATTTCGATGTGCATCCGCATTACCTCCGTGTCACGGAGCGGTGCTCAACGATATACTCCGTGACAGGCCATTCCTGACAGGCATAATTTTATGAAATTCTCATTTACTATAAATAGAGTCCCTTAGCTCTAAAATCATTTTGTCACGATTTTAATCTGAAAAACCACCTAAGAGTGAAGGGAGAAGTGGGAGAACCTATCTAGGGTTCATCACTTTCATCTTCTCCTCTACCAATTCTTGTAAATATGTTACTTTAACAATGTTTTCTTGTAATTTTATGAACTTGATTGGCTAGAACCCTTCCTCTAGAGTTGAAGCCATGAGTTATGATTGTGTTTTTACGAATTTGCTTTGGAATTAAGTTATTGATTGTTGTTTTGTCTTGCAATCTTGAATTATGGTTTTTTTAATGATTGATCACCATGAAACTTACACCGTTAAACTTAGGCAAATGCTTGAAAGCAAACCTATGGAAGAACATGAGAATGTGGAAGCATAAGTTCTTGTCTTTTGACAAGATTTCATGTAGTTAGGATAGAAATATACCTAATACCTTGCTTGGTTAATAAAATGGGACAAGAGAAAGACACCGGCTTAGATTTGTCACTCCACCACTCGAAAAAGTAGTTGTGAAGCTAAGTTTGGTTAAATTGTTGGAGGTATGGAAGGACCCTAATCAATGGCATAACCCCATAAACCACATCCACGTACTTAATTGCCCATGAACTAGAATTAGCATCCTCGCTCACAATGTAGTAGTGAGGCTAGTTTGTCGTGTTTAGAGGTACGGAAGACCATGAACATGCAGTGCGATTATGTGAGACAACAATAGATAGTTTCATACTTACACCATTGCAAATCGTGGCGCGCATGATTATCCGACTTTAACTCCGACTTTAACTCTATGTTGCTCCTTGAATGGATTCAGAGTATTTCGTTGACCACATTTAGACTTAACTAAATTTCTCAAAAACTTCTATAATCAACACTTTCGGTATTTAATATCACACTTGAACTCGATAGTTAGCTGAATTGGTCTAGTCCCTATGGGATCGATATTCGGCTCTTAAAAAGGGCCACTATATTACTTGCACGACCCGTACACTTGCGGGGCGGAACAGTGATATCATTCATTAAGGTCAAGAAGATAGTGGAGAAGGGGTGTTTGGCCTATTTGGCACACATTTGAGATACTAGTGTTGATACTCCTTCATTGGAGTTAGTGTCGATAGTGAGTGATTTTGTAGAGGTATTCCCGACTAACGAGTATTTTGCCGAACCACAATATTGGCTTTGGTATTGATCTAGCAATAGGCACTAAGTCTATCTCCATTCTGTCATATCGTATGACAACTAGAAAAATTGAATGAGTTAAAAGTGAACTTGTAGGATTTTTTAAGCAAGGGGTTTATTAGACCTACTGGTCCTTGTAAGGTTCTCTAGTTTTATTTTTGAAAAATAAAGATGGTACTATGCGAATGTGCATCAGTTATAGGCAATTAAAAAGATGACTATCAAGAACAAATATCCAATGTCGGGTATTAATGATTTGTTTGATCAGGTCCAGGGTGCTTCAGCGTTCTCAAAGATTGAGTTAAGATCATGCTACAATCAGTTGAGTATTAGGAATTCATATATCCCTAAGATAGCTTTCAGGACTTGTTATGGTCATTATGAGTTCATGGTCATGTCGTTTGGGTTAACTAATGCCTCGCCGGTGTATATAGAGTTGATGAATGGGATGTTTTAGCCTTATTTGAATTACTTCATGATAGTATTCATTGGTGATGTATTGATATACTCTTGTAGTAAGAAGGAGTATGAGCAACATTTGAGGATGATCCTCTTTAGGTGTTAAAGGATGAACGACTTTATACCAAATTATCTAAGTATGAGTTGTATCTTAATTCTATAGCATTCTTGGGGCATATGGTGTCCAAGAATTGTAATCATGGTAGATCCAAAGAAGATTGAGACAATTCGGATTGGGCTAAGCTCACTTCACCTACCGAGATTCACAACTTTGTGGGTTTGACTAGTTATCGCAGGTGATTTGTGAAAGGTTTCACTTCTTCGGATTGGACTAGGCTCACTTCACCTACCGAGATTCATAGCTTTGTGGGTTTAGCTAGTTATCGCAGGTGATTTATGAAAGGTTTCACTTCGATTACATCTTCTTTGACTAGGTTGACTCAAAAGAATGTTACTTTTCAGTGGTTAGTGGTTAGTGGTCTAATGAGTGAGAGATGAGCTTTCAAGAGTTCAAGACTTTATTAACTTCAGCTCTGATCTTGACTTTACCGGTGGAGGATGAGGGCTTCATGGTGTATTATGATATTTCCAGGATTGGCCTTTGGTTTGTTTTGATACAACCGAGTCTTTGCCTTAAAAATTTAGATTCTATGGTGTGCATTATGAGATATTCATGGATCATTACAGTCTTCAGAACATATTCAACCAAAAGGACTTGAACTTGAGGCAACTAAAGTGGTTAGCGTTGCTTAAGGAATATGAAATGACTATTATTTCCCAGTTTAGCAAGGCTAATATGGTGGTAGATGCATTGAACAGGAAGGCAATGAGCATGAAAGCCTTGCATTTTTTACTAGCGGAGGAGCGCCCCTTGGCCATTATATTCAATATTTAGTTAACATATTCCTGAGACTTGACATTTCTGAGCTTGGAAAGGTTTTTTCTTGTATAGAGGTTCTATGTATATTGTTGGAGAAAATTAAGGCTCAACGGTTCAAGGATAAGAGGTTGAGGATAATTTGAGATACGGTTTTCAAAGGTAAAGCTAGGGAGGCAATTTTGGATTTTGAAGGTTTTTAGTGGATCAAGGTTTGTGTTTGTGTTCCTAGAGTGGGCGACTTGAGTAGATTGATCATGGAGGAGACTCACCGTTCTAAGTATTCTATTCATCTAGGAACAACGAAGATGTATCATGACTTAAAGCAGCACTATTGATAGTGTAGGATGAAGAGGGACATCATAGAGTATGTGTCTCGGTATTTGAACATCAGTGATCAGGTTGGATAACTCAGAGGATTCCTATACCTGAGTGAAAATGGGAGTAGATAGCTATGGACTTTGTAGTAGGCTTTCCGCATACTTTAAGGAAATTTGATACAATTTGGGTCATCGTTGATAGATTGAACAAGCTCACTCACTTTATACTGGTTCAGACTACTTAAAATTTAGAGAGATTGGCTAAATCTAATCCAGGATATAATCCGATTGCTGCCTATTTCCATTAGATCAGATAAGGATACTCAATTCACGTGACAATTTTGTAGGTCGATGTAGAAAAATTTAGGTACCCAGGTTAAGCTTAACAGAATATTTCACCCGTAGTTTAGTAGTCAGTCATAGAAGATGATTTAGATCCTTCAGGATATTCTACGAGCATGTATAATTGATTTTAGATATTACTGGGACCAGTTCTTGACTTTGGTAAAGTTAGCTTATATTAATAGTTATTATTCCAACATCCAAATGGCTCCATTTGAGGCTTTGTATGGTAAGAGATGTAGATCTCTGTGGGTTGATTTGATGTTTTTGAGATTAGGCCTTGGAGAACAAATTTGTTGAGGGATTCTTTCAATAAGGTAAAGTTGTTTCAAGAATGACTTCTTACTTTTGGGACTTGGAATTTACGGTTAGAGGGAAAGTATTATTGAATGTGTTACCCATGAAGGGTGTTATGAGGTTCAAAAAGAAAATCAAGCTTAGCTCTAGGTTCATTGGTCTTTTGGAGGTGTTCCATCGCATTGGGGAGGTGGCTTATGAGTTAGCCTTGCCTCTAGATCTTTTAGGTGTTCACCTAGTTTTTCATGTGATTATGTTGAATAAAATACTGCTTATATGATTCTCATGTGATTCAATGCGATTCAGTATAGTTTGATTAAGATTTGGATTTTAAGGAGGAGCTTATGACTATTTTGGATGGGAAGATTTTCATATTAAGGTCCAAGGAGGTAGCATCAGTAAAAGTGAAATGGAGTTATCATCTAGTGGAAGAGGTCACTTGGGAGGCTAAGTTGGATAAAAGGAGCAGTCCCCAATTTTTTACTATTCAGGTACTTTTTATCCCGTTACATTCATGGACGAACGCGTAATTTAGTAGAGAGTGATGTAAAAACCTTCAAGGTTATTTTGCAATAATTTGTCTTTTCCCCTATTTAACCCTTCCTTTAGTTTCTATTGTCTGTTTATGACTTGTTGGGGTAAATGACATGACTCCCAAGATGATCAAATGTGTTTCAAGAGAGTTTTTGAGTTTAAAATTTGAGAAGTTTGACCAAAGTCAATATTCGGGGTTCACGAAGTCGGATTCGAGTTATGATGATTCCACTATGTCTAGAGGATGAATTATGAATTAGTCAGATGATTGGCAAGGGTTCTAAGACACTCAGGAGTAATTTGGACCCTTAGATAGAATTCTAGCTTTTCTTACATTTGGAGTTGACCATGGTCAACATTAGGTCAATATGATTTTGGAATGGTAACTTTATGATTTCAATAAGTTCGGAATGTGTTTTATAATTGATTGCACTATTGGTTTATATCTAAGAGGTCTCAAATGAGTTTCAGATGTTGAAACAATTTGGAACATAGCATATATTTATGGTGTTTTGGTGTGACCGAAATCACGCTCAAGGCAAATTTTGGCCATTGCCATCGTGCCGAAGGACAAGCCACATTTGGGCACAAGCAGTGCGCGATCAAATCAGGGAGTAGGGCCGCAAGAAAAAGGCTATCGTGGGGCTTAGGTACTCCTCTTCTCATGCTATCATATTATTCTACGTGATCACACCAAGAAGGCCACAACAATTAAACAATGATTTTTTTTGCGATCTTTCACTTTATTCCACTATTTTCTGAGTTCTAGAGCTCAGATTGAGGGTATCTTGCAGGCTTGGGTTCTCCACTTTTCATGCTATCGTGCTAATTGTACGTGATCACACAAGCAGGCCAAAACAATTAAACAATGATTTTTTCAGGATCTTTCACTTTATTCCACTATTTTTGGAGTTCTAGAGCTCGAATTGAGGCGATTCATGGGGAAAATTCTTCGTCTTTAAAAGGGAGTAAGTTTCTAACCATGATCTTGGTGTTTCTCCATTATTTTGTCTTGGATTTTTAGCTTAATCCATGTTTGGGAAGAATGAATTTGGGGGGAGAGGGAGGCCTAACTCTAGAAATTAACTTTTTGATGAATTGGGGGTCATATAAAGATTGTAGTTGGCTGATTTTTGGCGTATAAACCTTTTGCATCATGGGTAAGTCGATTTTGAAAGAAAATTTCAGATTCACCCTTGGTGCTTGGGGTTAAAATTTTGGACTTTCAAATCATCATTCAAAATTTTATATTGTAATATAGGTATCTATGGACTTGTATTTACTTATAGATCATGTTTTCTATATATTGGAAACTTTTTGAGATGGCTCACAAAGGAAAGGCAATGCTTTCTCGGCCTTTGAAATATGTTATCGATTACTATTTTTTGACTTAGCTTTAATGGTGATTTATTATAAAAAACATGCTATGGTTTAGGAAAATTATGAGGTTGACTATTAATAGTATGGATTTTGTTGAAATTTGAGGTGATTGCTTAGATAATAGATAGTTTACGACTTGCAATTACTTTTAATTGAATTACACCTTGTTTGATATTCTATTGTACTTGAGAGATTATTTTTCCAAGATGGGCATAAATTCAAAGTATAGATGTAAAGTGATGAGAGGTGGCCTAAGGGCACGATTAGATAGTTAATATATCGTTATTGAGGCTTGTAGCCTATAGGGATTGTGACTTAAGGGCATTGTTTAGATTTCCTTATGACTTGTAAGATTTGTTGTGTTGTTTTATATTCATAATTTTGATCGTAGAATTTGAATTTTCATTTATTTCTATGATCATGCATGCATATGAGGTGATGTTGAGGTCTTTACACGATGTTGAAGACATGGGGATTTAATGACGTAAGGATAAACCTGACTTTTTTTGAGAATATTAGGGAAAATATGACCTCAAAGTTGGATGAAAAGGGAAAATATTAAAAAAATGGTAAATATAACTTATTTATGAAAGTACAACAAATACGGTCTTTTTAAAATAAAATTTTATGTAAAAAGATAAAATAATCATCGAGCTAAGTTTTTTCTTATAAGACAAATTTATATGCCATGAATCAAGATATGCATTGTGTATGAAGATTTTTGCCTTTAGGTAAAAGTCATTGAATTATATATATAAAAAATAAGTAGAATAATCATCAGAGTTAAGTTTTGTCTTACGAAGAAAAACTTGTATACAACAAAATATACCTAATGTATATAATGAGAAGCCTTGGAGCGAGTGTTTACGCAAAGAACCTAAGGAAATTCTCTCTTCTTTCTCATCCCCAACCTTGCTCAACTGACCAATCCTACAGAAAATGTCGCTGTCCCCGTTCCATGGTTGGGGGCAGCCCCAATTCCCATAATTGCCACAATCACAAAACCCAAAAGCTCAGAGACAAAAGAAAACACCAACACCAGTCGACTATGGGAAACTATTCTTCAACACTACGACACAATCAGCGTCATCGGTGGAATCCATACCGATAAGGCCAGTTGAAGTTATTAATGGTACACTAATGTCGTTTGAATTCACTCCCAATATTTGATAGTGTAAACAATGGCAACAAATATAGAACCCAATGAGGAGTTTGGGTCGAATCCCATAGAGACTACTCGAAGCCCAGACTATCTATTACTAAATAGTGAGTATTGCAAGATTAGAGTCTATTCGAATTGAGAGAAGTAAAATTTAACTATAGTTAAAGAGTGCAATATTCTAAGGTTATAATCAATTAGAGATAATTCTAGGGAAGTGACCCGAATTATAGGTCGATCCCCCAAATCACCCAATGTGGAAGGATTGAGAATGGGCTAGGGCTAAACATACAAGCAATTACTTAGGCAACCCAAGGGTATCTTTCAATAGCACCATAAGTGTCAATCTACTTCAATTTTGTTAAATTGAAGAGAACTATGTCTAGGAGAATCCATTAAACAAGGGTTATGCCTTGAGTTATTATTGGTTGATGCTGAACCAACATAAATTTGTTCTTTCAAGCCTCATAAAGGTAATTGGGTAGGATTGAGTGACTCTCATCACCAATCACACACTACAAAGAAAAAATTAATCAAATGTTCATAAGTCCAAACTCAATTTTACCAAATTGGGATTATTAGGATTCACAATCCTAGATCTGGGTTTAGTTACCCATAGAAAGAAACAAAAGAGTGAAAGTAATTAGATATGCTTACCAATGGAAATTGAAATCTTCAACAGATGAATCAAAATCTTCAATAGATGAACTGAAATCTTCATGTTACAAGCTAAGATCTAGAATCTCATTTGAAAACCAGGGCTAATTAGCTAATTTCTACTCTCTACACTAAGTAAGAACTAAGTAATGAATAAGCTCTCTAAAAATTACAAAAAAAGACCGACTGATACTATGTCCCAGAAATCCTAATTAATTCAAACTTTGGAGTGCTAGGTGTACAAGGATGGACCGTTCACGGACTGTCCTTTGGTCCATACTTTGCATTTCAACTTCTTTCCAGTAGCTTTTCATCCTTTAATTGACGGACCGTCTTTGGAAAAAATGGTCTATACCTTGCACCATACTTTAGGATTCATATTCTGCCTAGCTCGAGTCCGTTCTTCAATTGACAGAATATCCTTTGGGAAGACGGTCCGTTCTTCCAACCGTATTGTAAGGACCCTATTAGCTTGATTTTTGGAATTTGCAGTTGGGAGTGGATGGTAGGTGATGCTGTCTGTCTTTTAGACATACAGTCCATATGTTGCCTCATCCTTTGAGCATTTTTTGGCCTAAACTCCTTTCATCTTTTCATTTCTTGAGTTCCTGAAACATAGAATAATAAGGTTAGTTTTCACTTAATTTAACTCCTAGAGACATGCAAAATTCCTTGAAATGAAGTAAAGATATATCCCTAATTCTTGAAACATCAACACCCAACTTAAAACATTTGCTTGTCCTCAAGCAAACTAAGAAGAAAAACTATGTTACACCTAACTAATGTTCTGGAATCACAAATTATCATAACTAGGGTGGTTGTTGACAACAGCTACCAATGCACACAATTCAATCCATCCACCCCCTCCATTAATCAAAACACAACTTTCTCGTAGTCACTTAAACTAAGCATGCAACCTCTACTTATGACATCATATCAACATGCACACACCTAAATTAGAGAAGTGAAATATGTCAGCCATTCAAATTCATATGACCTCACAATTAGACCAAGGAAAGTGCTTTTTTCCTTTTCCTGAAATAATGACAACACACACCACAAGGACACACAAGATCAAGAGAGAAGAGATATTCACAAGATAGGTCACAACTACCATATACTTGTCCATTTACTCAAATTTCATTATTTTTCAATATTCGGATTGAGATCACATAAGAGCTTTTCTAAGCTTGTAATGAAGGTTAAAGGACTAGTAGGGTACAATTTTGACATTTAGTGACTCATTCACCATTCTTGAACACTTCATCACTTTTCTACAATCTTTTTCAACTTTTAAGTCGCATCTTTTATTTTGGCATCTTTCACACCTCGAAGTGTTTTTGTGAGTTCAAACTTCATTTTTCTCTTTTGATTTTTTTTCTTTTTAGCTCATTGCTTAAGTACACCTCTGGATGTGCCAATTCATCATCTTTTTGGGCGATTTCTTTTTTCCCCTCCTTATCACCCCCAACTTACAATTTTTTTCTCATCTTTCATTACTTTTCAAGTGTAAAGGAGGATAGGTTCAAAAGAGGGTCAACTTGAGAATTGACTTCGACTTTCATTGCGGTTGATCAAGAAAAAGGTCAAAGGCTCAAAGAGGAAGATTAGGAATACATGTATTATTTGGTAGGTCTCTTTAGGTATATATGTCTTGTGAAGCACAAAGACAGCCTATGTTCATCTATACAACCCATAGTCAATCCTAATTCAAGCACAATTAGTAAGACAAGTTCTAGAGTGTGATCAAATCAAGTGAATAAATAATTCTTTTCACACATTGGCACATGTATATAAAAATGACTAACAATCAAGTGAATAAACAATTTTCATTTTCACACATTGGCACATGGATATAAAAATGACTAACATATCACTCTCAACTAGGAACACATTGCCAATAATTTCATATCATAAATGGAGATATACAACTCAATATCAAACAACTATGATAAAGTTTTTGAGGGGGGAATTATTTTTAAAAATCAGCATAAGTATGCAAAATAGCTTAATTGCCGCCACCACCTAAGTCAAAAATAATTTATTCATCCTAAGATGACTCGACAAAGTATGTTGGCACCCTTAAGAATGTCGCCTAGAAATCCATTATTGAGTACATGCACTACGATATTGAACTACTTTATTGATCCAAATTCAACCAAAAGTAAGACTCCCGTAAAAGAACCATGACTAAGAAAACCAAGGAGGGATCTGTACTATAAAAGCGAAAAGAAGTTAATCTAAGGAAGAAAGAGAAGAATATATACGAAGAAAAAAACTGTAAAAGTGGACTATAGTATGTTGTCATCACACACATTATATGTTTAATCAAGACATATATATGCCAAATGAGATCTGCCCCTACCCTAAGATAATGTAGTTCCCTCAACGAACAAAACCAGGATTATAGCAGCTCCCTATAGTACAATATCAGTGGTGTCAATGGATGGTTGGATAGGTGAACCAACTTTGCAAAGAGTGGTCCATCCATCTAGCCGTCCTTTAGGGATAATTTTTTTATCATCTATTTTGATTGATATTCTTCACCATATTAAGTATACCTGCATCAAACAACACTCATTAGTCAAAAATGCTTGGGTTTCCTCTCAAGAAGCGCTTGATTTAACGTCGTGGCATGACGAAAATGAGGTGATCTTGTTATTCTGAAATTGGGCAATCCTCTAAGTGGAATTTCTCCACAATCCTCTCCTCGTCTATGATGCCTAAGTAATGCTTGACCCATTGATCATTCACCTTAAAGGTTTGGATCCATTTTTTGTTTCCAACTCTACAGTCCCATAGGGAGTAACATTCACCACATTGAATAGCCCGGACCACCTTATTTTAAGCTTTCCAAGAAATAGTTTTGAGTCTGGAATTGAACAATAGCACTTGATCAGTTAGATGAAACTCATAGTGTTGAATCTTCTTATCGTGTAGGTATTTCATCTTTTCCTTGTAGAGTGCTGCATTTTCAAAGGAGTAGAACCATAACTCATCCAATTCATATAATTGGCTCATTCTGAATTTTGTAGCATCATCCCATTCCATGTTCAGCTTCTTCAAGGTCCATAGTGCTTTGTGCTCCAACTCAACCGGCAAATGGCTAGCTTTGCTAAAGACCAACTGATAAGGAGTAGATCCAATTGGTGTCTTGTATGGTTCTATAAACCCTTAGCGCATCATCCAACTTCCAAGACTAGTCGGTCCGATTTGCATTAACAGTCTTAGCTAGGATGTTCTTGATTACTGATTCGACACTCCACCTAGCCACTTATTTGCAGGTGGTATGGGGGTTGCTACTTTGTGCTTCACCCATATTTCAAAAGCAAGTTCTCAAAGGCTCTGTTATGAAATGTGATCCGCCATCACTTAATTATGCATTGAGGAGTACCAAACTGGGTGAAAATATTTTTCTTGAGGAAAGCTGTCACACTCTTCAACTTATTGTTAGGTAGTGGAATGGCCTCAACCTATGTTAACACATAATCCACCACCACCAAAATTATGTCATCCCATAAGAGTGCACAAAGGAACCCATGAAATCAATGCCCCAAACATCGAACAACTCTAGTTCTAGCACAAATTTAGGGGCATCTCCTGTCTCTACAATATAGACCCTTGCATTAACATAGATCACAAACCCGAGCCAACATATTAGCATCATGATAGATGGTGGACTAATAGTACCCACACTTCAAGACATTTGTAGCTAAATGATTTCCCCCATGATGCCTCCTACTGGGGAGTCATGACAAGCCTTCAAAACATTCATTATCTCATCCTCATGCATACATCTTCAAATGATGCTATCTGTACACATGGAGAATAAGTATGGCTCTTCCTCGAAATAATGTTGCACTTCATTAAGAAATTTATTTCTTTGATATGGTTTGGGACCCTCTAGCACCACTTTGGTCACAAGATAATTAGCATAGTATACATACCACGATGTTGGGCTAGATGTCAACACCAAAATATATTGAGAAAATAGCCAAATGCCCCCAACCTATTACTCGATTTCCAACTACACACCTATACTTCACGGGGGTCCTATTATCCCCCTAAACATTTTATTTTTGATATTACGAAGCCCTTAAATGCTGACCTGTCATCCTTAATCAGATATATGCACATGTGTATATACACGCGCAAGCCCCACTCCCTTCACTTTTATTTTTCCTCTTATTTCTGATCTAGTGGACCCCGACCCCTTAAATTAACCAAACTTCTTAATCCCTAATTCAAACATAATCCAACTTCTTTTATTCTCTCCTCTTTTACCCTCAATCTTCTTCATTATTTTGAGATTGTGTATGCATTTTTTATAAGTGAAATTTCTGTGGAAGTCTATTTACTAGCTATTTGCCTATTTCCCCGGGTAAAGGTTATTTCTTTAGCATTTAATTTGAGTATGTGTTTGATTAGGATTAGGGTTTTCTTGGGTTAGCGTTAATCTAGAAATGAAGAACAAAAATGTGTTTCTTGAGTTGGATCTTCTTATCCCATACAACGTTTATTCAAGTATGCATTTGCCATTACTAACCCTAACATAGCAAAAAGCAAGAAATTGGAGAAAAAATTCCGAACCCAAAATCTAAATTTGGAGTAGATTAGGAACCCTAAAGCTTTAAGCTTTGAAGTGGAATTACAGTTAAAAACTTAAAAGAGGAAGAAAATGGCAGAAAAGAGGAAGAAGATGGAAGATTATTTGGGATAAAAAAGGGCTGAGAAATAGATAACTTCAATAAGAAATGGAGTTACTTTTGGGGGGCCTTAATTATAGGCTTATTTGGAATTCCACATGGATTTTTATCAAAAGATGGAGTGTTTGAGCTAAGTTCTTACACGCCCAAAGGAGGTGTTTTCACCTTGTATGACATGTCAGCGTTTAAGGGCTCCGTAATATAAAAAATAAAAGGTTCAGGGGGGTAATAAGACCCCCGTGAAATATAGGGGTGTAGCTGGAAATCAGATAATAGNATATATTCATCAAGGAAAGCATCATTAATTTTCAATTTCCCAACCGGCCTTCAAGTTTTTTCAAGTCGGGACAAATGATCTGCCACCTAATTCTCTATCCACTTATGACCCTTAACCTTAAAATCAAATTCTTTTAGTAAAAGCACCCAACGGATCAACCGAGGTTTTGCATCCTTCTTTGTCATCAAGTACCTCAAAGCAGCGTGATTGGTGTAAGCTGTCACCTTTGATCAAAGAAAATTTGACCTGAACTTTTCGAAGGCACAAACAATGGCAAGTAGCTCTTGTTCAGTGACAGTGTAGTTCATTTGGATTATATTCAGAGTTCTGCTGGTATAGTAGATTAGATGCATAATCTTGTTATGTCGTTATACTAACATTGCTCCAATGGCCATCCCACTAGTATCATACATATGTTCAAAAGGCAGGGACCAATGGGGAGTAGTAATGATAGGTGTGGTGCTCAATCGCTTCTCCAGCTCTTCAAATGCCTTCAAGCATGAATCATCAAATATAAACTTAGCATCCTTCTCTAGGAGTTTACACATGGGTTGGGCAATCTTTGAGAAGTCCTTGATAATCCTCCTATAAAATCCTGCATGACATAGGAAACTTCTCACACATTTCACTGATATTGGTGGAGGAAGCTTGGCAATTACATCAACTTTAGCTTGATACACCTCAATCCCCTTTCCGGAGATCTCATGCTTGAGCACAATTCCCTCCTTGACCATAAAGTGACATTTTTCCCAATTGAGAACATAGTTGGTTTCTTCACACCGCTTTAACACTTGACCAAGATGGTCTAGGCATTCATCAAATGTGTCACCCACAACGGAGAAGTCATCCATAAAGACATATAGGAAGTCCTCCACCATTTGTGAGAAGATAGCCAACATGTATATTTGAAATGTGGCTATAAAATTGCACAATCCGAATGGCATTCTGCTAAATACAAACATTCTATAAGGACATGTAAAGGTCAATTTTATCTTGGTCCTCTAAAGCTATATTGATTTAATTATAGCCTGAGTAACCATCACGAAAGCAATATAAAGCTCACCCTGCCAACCAGTCTAGCATTTGATCAATGAAAGGGATGGGAAAATAGTCTTGGCAAGTAGCTATATTAAGCTTGCAGTAGTGCATGCCCACTCTCTGCTTATGCCTTATGTTATACTTTATGATTGTTTCGCTCGATTTATTAAAGTATGTTATGTATGTGCCATGGGTTAGCTTGAAGCCGTTCATGGTTCTAGGTCGCGTGTTATGATCTGGGGTCCAAGCTCGGGTCTTAACAAACTTGGGTTGATAGAAACAAATTTAGGTGTGTCCTAGGGTGTCCGAAAACCGCGTTGATTAGAGTCTTTTTTATGGGTGTAAAGCGCACCACACTTACAAGGAAGAGGATACAAGACATTTTAGGAGACTTCCCTTATTTCATGATCTATGTTGTGCTATGAAACCTAACCCTCTCTATTTTTCTCTAACTCATGCTATACGCATTTTCTGAAATATGCCTCCTCACCGAGTTAATAGAAGAAGGAAATAAAATGGCAATGGCCATGGGAATGACAATGGAGATGGGCATCATCTAGCCCCACCAATTTTAGTAGACCCTTTGAATGAGTAGGTGACTCATGCAGAGTTTAGGGCTACTTTTTAGATGCTGGCCCAAGCTATGACAAAATAGGTTAACTGGAAGGCAGTTGCACTGGTGAACCCCAATGAGGCTGCTGTGGCGAAAAGAGTGTGAGACTTCACAAGAATAAACCTGCCAGAGTTTATTCCAAGGTAGATGAGGATCCATAAGAGTTTATTGAGGAGATCGAAAAGATTACCCAGATTATGGGACTTTCAAGAGAGGAGAGTGCAGATTTGGCCTCTTATCGGCTGAAGGGGTTCACATATGGTTTCGGCAGTGGAAGGTAGGTCCTAGGGCAGGTACAGTTCCTGTCGACTGGGATGAGTTTGTGATAGCCTTCTTGGATAGGGTCTTTCCCCGAGAGATGAGGGAACCCAAGGTTGATGTGTTTATAAATCTGAAGTAGAAAAACATGTTGGTTCAGGAGTATGCTTTGAAGTTCACTCAGTTGTCGAAGTATGCTCTCGAGATGGTTGTCGAGCTGAGGGCTCAAATTAGTAAGTTTGTGCAAGGGCTCTCAAATCTAGTGGTTAAGGAATATAGGACCTCTATGCTCATTAGTGACATGGATATCTCTCGACTCATAATCCGTGCCTAGTAGATTGAGGAGGAGAAGCTGAAGGAGAAGGAGAGAGAGGCTAAGAGGTCTAGGGACGGACACTTTGAGTACCCCCATCAGAGGACCAATAGTGGACATAATCTGTAGTCTCAACAGAGATCATTAGCTACAGTTCCATCATCATGCAATGATCCATCTAGGCCTAGAGGTGATCAGAGAGGTAGAGCATTAGGCTCTAGAGGTTAGAGGAGCATGTCAGGGGAGTGCACTTTCCCAGCTTGTACGAAATATAGTAAGAACCACCCAGAAGAGTGCTTGGTTAGCTCCGTTATTTTCATTAGGTGCTGGACGCCTATACACATGCACAGGGATTGTCCCGCAGCTAGATAGGGTGGCGGTAGAGGCTGTGTGTCATAACCTGAATGGAGGCCCAGATCGTAACACGGGACAAGGAGCCTCGAGAGACCCCAAGTCCACCCATGGAATAAGCATACATCTAACTCAATCAAGAAACTAAAAAGTCCACAATATACTTATAGCAGAAGTCTGAACTTAAACATAACATTAGAAAACATAATCTAAAGCTGAGTACATACATATGTCTGAAAAGCCTCTAAACATGACGAGTTGATGGGACAAGACCCCAACTAACTCAACAAAATTGAAACTGAAATACATATAAGAAATCTGAATAATCTAGTCCTCAAGAGATGAGGACTCACCAACGTGAACAATGCAATCTCAGAAGACGGACTATGAGCGGGGCTGAACCTGAGAGCCGGGTCCTGTATCATGAAATGATACATCATAGAGTGTGCAGTCAGTACGTGGAATATACCGAGTATGCAAGGTAAGTAAAACTGCTTAAGTAAAGAAAATCATTTAAAGACAATGCATAATATAACATAAACATTAAGAATCTGAGAGTAGGGCTTGCATGCATTCTTGCTGAAATCATGATCTCTTCATAACATCACATAACATAGCTTCATAACATCATAACTGAATTGATTGACTTAAAGCTGAATTCTGACATTTATAGGTAAAGCTGAAAATTGAGTCAAACTTGCTTTAGAACATGCATTTACATAAATCTCATGAGTAATGAATATGTATATCTGAAAGCATGAGGAATAATGGGAGACTTGTCTTTTAAACGACATACCACAATAGAGCTTACGTGGTTCCAACTATCACACTCAAGTGGGTAGAGCCGTCCAAAGCTTTTCCAGGGCTAGGGACAATACCATGATATAGATATCAAACTGAAGGCCCATTCAGGTAGGGGAAGCTCACAAGGGAGGTACTAAAGTAATATATATAATAGTATCAACCTACGTTGGCCCGTAGTTATGAGGCATAGGGTGATCGACCCTTAGCCTGCTCGGTGCTAGACATTACTCCCAAAAACATGCATATGCTCTACATCATTTTATAACGAAGCTCAACATCGTCTATTGATGAAGCTCAATACTCAAATACATCTCAAATATGAAATTATGCATATGAGAAGCTTTAGCTCAAAACATACCATAAGCTGAAAATATAATTGGGAGCCTTCACTCCAAAACCATGTGGTAAGCTATGCGTAGGAAAACTTGAACTCAAAACATACCACAAGATGAAAATATAATGGGGAGTCTTCACTCCAAAATAATGTGGTAAGCTTAACTCGGGAAAATTATCATTCATACATACCATGTGGGCATTGCCCATAGAGTAGACATAGGAATTTCATACTTTAGAGAGGGATTGGGCATGGGTGTGAAGGGAATCATCCATTCATAACCCTACATACCTTTTGGTAGCTGATTCTCACACTTCTTTTGATGTCCAATAGGAAATTAAAAAGAAATTGATGAAGGCTAGGCTTGATCACCCTCTCTGGTCTTCTACCTTTCATGCATGAATTAATAAGGCCTAAAATGAACTTAACCCCTTTAAAAGTCACTATTCATAACTCAAAACGTTGTAGTTTAGGCCTTAGGAACTTAGGATTTACGAAAAAGCCCTTACTAAATTCATAGAAAATAACTTCCAGGTGGTCCCAATGAGGGACCCAACGACTCGTCGTCACAGGTCATGACTCGTGGAGTCATCCATGAGGTACACTGCTCAATAGGTCTCCTGGGCTCTTAACGAGAAACCTCATGACTTGTTATTGGTGACCACAACTCCTGGTCACCACCTGTTATGTACACTGCCTCCATGCCAATTATTTTCTCAACCAGCTGACCACGACTCACCCCATGAATCGTGGGGACTGACCACGACTGGTGGTGTCCTCCCGTTGAGTGCACTGGCTTCCTTCTTCTCTTTTCTTTCATTACTCACCCCACGACTGACAAAACGACTCGTAGGGCCTGACCATGAGTCGTGGTCACACCTGTGGGGTCTCATCTTCTCACGTTCAATTTTATTCTCTGGCCTTCCCCACGAGTCACATCAAGACTCATGGGTTTATCTCAGGAGTCTCCTCATGACTCATTCTAAGTCTGATGCCAAATTTCAACGTTTTCTCCGTTTCAACTCCCAGGTTTGATCTTTGGGATTCTGGGTTATAACACAGTGTCCTAGATACTAATACTTCAGCAGCTCCACCAGCTCAACCACCTCAGCAAGGAACCTCTTCTAGTTCCGGTGGCAGACAGTGCCAGAACTATTTCTATGAACTATCATCTCGCCAGGAGTAGGAGCGTTCACCAGACATAGTCACCGGTATGTTACAAGTTTTTCGTCTTGATGTTTATGCATCGCTACACCCAGGGGCCATATTATTTTTTGTGACTCCTTATATTGCTATTAGTTTCGGTTTATGTACTAAAATCCTATCAGAACTCTTCTTAGTCTCTACTCCTATCGGTGAGTCAGTTATAGCTCAACGGGTATATAGAAATTTTCCAATCACCATTCTTTAAAGAGTCACCTCATCCGACTTAGTAGAGTTACACATGATAGAATTTGATGATATTTTCGGGACGAATCAGTTATATGCTTGCTATGCTTCAGTCAATTGTAGAACCTAGTCAGTAGAGTTTTGATTTTCGGGTGAGCCAGTCCTAGAATGGAAAGGTAGTTCAACTATGCCTGTAGGTTGCTTTGTCTCCTACCTTAAGGCTAGGAAGATGATCTCCAAGGATTGGGTATACCATTTAGTTTGGGTTAAGGATTCTAAGTTTGAAACCCTGACTCTTCAGTTAGTCCTGGTTGTATGAGTGTATCCAGAAGTGTTCTCGGATGATCTACCAGGAGTCTCTCATGATTGGGATATTGACTTTGCTATTGACCTTCTCCCGGATATGCAGCCCATATCTATTCCTTCTTATAGAATGGCTCCAGCCGAGCTAAGGGAGTTGAAGGAATAGTTGAAGAATCTCTTGGGTAAAGGCTTTATCAAGCTCAGTAAGTCCCCGTGGGGTGCGTTAGTCCACTTTGTTGGGAAGAAAGGTAGTTCTCTCAGGATGTGTAATTACCGTCAGTTAAACAAGGTCACAATCAAGAATAAGTATCTTCTCCCTAAGATTGATGACTTGTTCAACCAACTTCAGGGTGCCAAGTGCTTTTTGAAGATAGACCTCAGATCCATCTATCACCATCTTAGGATGAGGGAGAGTGACACTCTGAAGACGACCTTCAAGACTTTGTATGGTCACTATGAGTTTGTAGTTATGTCTTTTGGATTAACAAATGTTCTTGTAGCTTTCATGGATTTGATAAACAGGGTGTTCAAGCAGTACTTAGATATGTTCATCATTATTTTCATAGACGACATCCTCGTGTATTCTCGAAGCGAGGAGGAACATGCCACTTATTTGATAATTGTATTACAGACTCTTAAGGACCAACAATTGTTTGCTAAGTTTAACAAGTGTGAGTTTTGGCTACATTCAGTTGCATTTTTGGCCATGTGGTGTCTAGTGAGGATGTTCAGGCAGACTTTCAAAAGATAGAGGTGGTGAAGAACTAACCTAGACCTGTTAGCCGTACTAACATCAGGAGCTGTTTGGGTTTATTTGGCTACTACCAGAAGTTCATAGAGGGATTTTCATCCATTCCTGCATCTTTGACTAAGTTGATCCAGAAGAAGGTCAAATTTTAGTGGTCCGAAGCTTATGAGAAGAGTTTTTTGGAGCTAAAGACTTGACTCATTTCAGCCCTAGTGTTGACCCTGCCAAAAGGCACGAACGACTTCATGGTATATTATGATGCTTCTAGGATTGGCCTTGGGTGTTTGTTGATGCTTCATGAGAAGGTCATTTCTTATTCCTCGAGACAGCTTAAGACTCACGATAAGAACTACCTGACGCAAGACCTTGAGTTAGCAATGGCGGTGTTTTCCTTTAAGATTTGGAGGCACATTTCTATGGGGTGCATGTGGATGTGTTCATAAATCACAAGAGCCTTCATAATGTGTTAACTCAAAAGGACTTGAACTTGCAACAAAGGAGATGACTTGAGCTTCTCAAAGACTATGACATGAGTGTCCTTTACCATCCGGGCATGGCCAATGTAGTGGCTGACGCTCTTAGAAGGTTGTCCACGGAGAGTGTGTCCCATCTAAAATATGGGAGGAAAGAATTGGTGAAAGATGTCTGTAGGTTTGCTCACTTAGGGGTTCTTCTTACGGATTCAACGGATGGTGGTGTTATCACGCGGAATAGTGCAGAGTCTTTCTTGGTGTCGGAAGTTAAGAAAAGGCAAGATGAGGATCCTATTTTGGTGAAATTGAAGGAAGCGGTCCGGAATCAGAGAGTAAAGGTTTTCTCCTTAGGAGAGATGGTGCACTCTGATATCAGGGATGACTATGTGTTTCGGAGGTAGGTAACTTGAGAGAGTGGATGTTGAGAGAGACTCATGGCTCTCGATATTCTATCCATCCAGGTGCCACCAAGATGTACCGTGACTTATGGGAAGTCTATTGGTGGAATAGCATGAAAAAGGACATTGCAGAGTTTGTGGCTAAGTGTCCGAATTACCAACAGGTGAAGGTTTAATATCAGAGGCCAGGAGGTATGTTTCAGGATATTAATATTCCTACTTAGAAGTGGGAATAGATCAATATGGATTTCATTACAGGGTTTCCATGAAAACATCGATAAAATAATTCTATATGGGTGGTTGTGGACCAGATAACCAAGTCAGTACATTTCCTACCAGTTAAGACTACAGATTCAGCCGAGGATTATGCTAGACTTTACATTCGAGAGTTAGTTCGATTGTATGAAGTTTTTTATCTATCATCTCAGATAGGGGTACCCAATTCATTTCTTAATTCTGGAAGTTGTTTCAGAGGGGTCTTGATACTCAAGTCAAGCTTAGCAAAACTTTTCACCTGTAGATGGATGGTCAGGCCTAGTGGACAATTCAGACTCTTGAGGACATGTTGAGAGCTTACGTGATTGATTTCAAAGGTAGTTGGGATAACCACTTGCCTCTCATTGAGTTTTCTTATCATAATAATAGTTACCACTCCAACATTCAGATGACTCTGTTTGAGGCTCTTTATGGGCGGAGATATAGATTACCTATTTGATGGTTTGAGGTAAGTGAGGCTATATTGATAGGACCCAATTCAGTTCATAAGGCTATGGGGAAAATTAAGAATATCTGAGAAAGGCTGTAGGCAACTCAGAGTCATCAGAAATCATATGCAGATATTAGGAGGAGAAAGCTTATGTTTGAGGTCAATGATTAGGTGTTTCTGAAGGTGTCACCCATGAAGGGATTTATGAGGTTTGGCAAGAAGGGGAAGCTTATTCCTTGATATGTTGGTCCTTATAGGATTCTGAGGTGTGTTGGCAAGGTGGCTTATGAGTTGGAGTTACCAGCGGAGTTAGCTTCGGTGCATCCAGTTTTCCATGTGTCCTTGCTAAAAAAGTGCATTAGTGATCCATGTTTAGTCATTTTGATAGAGAGAATCGGGGTGAAAGGTAGCCTTATCTATGAAGAGATTCTGGTTGAGATCCTTGATCGTCAGGTTCGCAAGTTGAGGAACAAGGAGGTAGCTTTGGTGAAGGTTTTATGGAGAAATCAGCTAGTTGAGGGAGCTATGTAGGAAGCCAAAGAAGATATGATGGAATATACCCACACCTCTTCCCTTCCAGCACAGTTGCAGCATGAGTTACTAGTTTCATCCTTAGTTGTAACACCCCAAAAGTCCCTAAGAACAGACTCAAGGGTTGAATAAAAAAATAGAAAAATCTGCACCAGGTCACATAATAAGTCGTTTAGTGACTTGTCAAGTGAACTAAAGGGTTGTCATATGAGTCATTAGGTGTGAAAAAGTGAGCCAAGATGTTAGTTTCAGGAGACCTAATAGAAAGGAGGACGAGTTATTAAGTGTCCCCATGATTCATTTAGTCAACCATTAAGTGTGAAGTGGTGGAGAAATGGTGGATTCCCAGTGTACGTCACATATTGGGTAACAAGTCATCAAGTCCCCTAACAACCCCTTATTTGACTCTTTGATTTGGAAAAATCAGAGAATGAGTTTTTGGCTTTAGAGGAGATGGGTCATCAAGTGGATCATTGGGTCTAGCATGGTAATTTTTTTTCAGTCGATTCATTAATGGTATTTTTTTAATTCCTAAGTTTCTAACTCATAAACTACGTTATTTTAATCTTTCTAAAGATTCTATTAAGGGTTTTATTTATCCTAATCCCTCATTCGACTCCTAACACTCTCATTAGTAGATCAAATCCTCTCCAAGATCAAACTAGGGTTCCTCATAAATTTATTCCCATCTCTTCTTGGGTGTTCAAAGCAAGCTTAGAAATCAAGTTATCTAGGTATGTAGGGCCATGAATGGGGGATTTCTTCCACCCTTATGACCAATTAAGTGTATTAAAAATTCTAGGGTTTAATCCAATTCCATACAAATATTCATTCTATGTCTATGGGTCCAATTCTCTTATGTCTCAATTAATGTTTTAAGACTATTGGGGTAGATTTTACTTTCAATTTTGATTATAAATTCATAATTTCAAGTTTATGAAAATTATGGCCTATTATGCATGAACTATGAAATTCAAGCTTATTAGTCTATGATTTTAAGTATAATGAATTATCAAGTATGCATGAATGTTTATGAATTTTTAATTTATGATTTTATGACTTCGAATTATGAAGCTTATTTCAAGTATGTATAATTCTATGATCTGGGAAAACCCAATATTTATCATGATTTTAGACAAGGCTTATAAGATCAGTTTTAAAGAGATATTTGGAGTCAAGACTCTGCAATACTCAGATTTAAGCTATGTTTTGAGAATACGATTATATGAGCAATATGCATGTTTTGGGAGTAGTGACTTGCACCGAGTAGGCCAGGAATTCAGAGGACCCAAGTCTTTGAACTACGCACTAATGTAGGATATGTTCTTATTTGGGACCTCTCAAGAGATTGTTTCTGTCACGCCCCACCTTGGGGGGTATGACTGGCACCTGGTGCCCTAGAAGGACCTGGAGTGCTAATTGGTAAGCCTAAGCACATCTGGTGCCCGGCTAGCTCTATTTTAGATTTCTGGAAACAACGGGCTATATAACGGCTGTAAATACAGCCTCTGGCGGACTGGGCCTATAGCCACCTGTATAAAGCTTCAGCTAACCAGAATGCTATATCTCATAGGGGAACCTATGCGGGCCGACAAGGCCACCATGCTGTCTAGT
>JACEIK010000613.1:139855-150713 GCA_018107945.1 Datura stramonium
ATAATAGAAAATATAAATATTATCATGCCATTAATAAATAAAAGTATAATTTATAATAAAAATAAATTTAACAGTGGAGACATATACTTTTACTCCGTCACCTTACGCTTGCTGAAATGTAGTAGGAAATTGGGAATGTAAGAGATTCAAGATCTGGTACTGAAAAGCATTCCCATGTGAAACTCAGTGCATCCTTAAATTTTATTTTGTCTTTTCATTGAAAGAGTATTGGCAGCTCCTTAGTGGTCGGTCGGGGCAATAATTCTATAATGTTTAATGAGGAGTGCATGTGCAATTAGTCATGAATTGAATGGGACAATAATCACTAAGGTTGCAGGTGTCACTGTTTCTATAATACCATACATTTGTACAAGGTAACTTAATTAGTATGGTATGGGGTATGGGGTTCTAGGATCACCCTTCTAAGTTAAATAACAAAATAATTAAGATTAGTAGATTAAAAATATGTAAAGATAAGATATGAGACTTCTTTTATTCAAGGTATTGAAGAAGAGCCGAGTTATATGTCTTTTTTATATATTATTATTAAAATTTTATCTTTATTTTAACAAAACTATACAATATAATCATTCGGAAATTACTTTAGACAGGAGTGTAGTGTTTGCTCATACATTACTTATAAAATATTAGGTTGTCATCTGACGTTTGAAATAACTTATAAAATTTAAGATAATAATTCAATATTTTTTTAAAAGTTACTCAAAAAGGAGAAATAAAAAAAAGGGTAATTTACTATATAGTTGTTCTGAAAGGGGATAACAGGCGGAAGTATTACCTAAACATTGGGATTTAAAAGAAGGGGCATATTTGGTCGATCAATTTAAAATAATTACATTTGCTATATATATAAAAGAATATTATCATTTATCAAAATATATATGGGTGTGTTTATCGATTATTATTCTGATGAGCGGCTCAGTTTTTCACACGTCATCTTAAGGAAATTTAAATTCATGGTTAGCAAAATTTAAATATATAAATATTACACTTTCTACTGTGTATTAATGTGTATAAAAAAAATGTCTCTTGAATTTTAACCTAGAAAGTCTATTTGTGTCCAATACAATAATCTGTTACACCAATGTGCAATGTACGTACTGTTACATATACTAATAATAAATAATAAATCTACTTGTAAAAACACCCATTACTCATATTCAAGAGATAGACAGACACACATGTTATCTTTAGATCTTTGATGATTGCAACAGGACAATGATCCCGCTATTATTTTATTGTCATTATTTTAGCATTCTATCATGTCTCTTTGAGTCTTTAAATACAAATATTCTTTACAGTTCCAACTTCATCCAAAACTTTTCTTTTAAAGTTACTGTTGCAATTTAATTTCTCTATGCAAAAGCCATCACGATCGAATTAATTCTTAAATTGCACCTAACTTAATTTACTCTATAGGCAGATGTCTTTATAGTGCCCCCAGTTTGTTCAGTTCACGTCTTATCTTACATTAATGTCTCAACCAAGTTCTGTTATACATTGTGATCGGTTTTTCATTTGAATTTTTGAAAATAGTTGTGCTTGAATTTAGTGATCAGAATGTTTTTTTTCTTTTGGCTTGGGAAATTAATCATGTTGCAAAATTTTAAAGATGGTATTTCATTCAAAGTCTACAAAAATTATGACCAAGACACTAGACCATTTTACACATTAAGTGATGACTAAGGATTACAAGAAAATCCACGTAAATCAACCAACAATATTATTGGGCAACTCTTAACGAAATTTAAACAGATAAGAGAAATTAACCTGGTGTCGCTTCCACTGAGATTTGAAGCTTGATTTTAAGGTTGTCAGATGGAAAAAGTGAACAACTAATAGTTTAGGTGTGTTCCGATAAACATTTGGTTATAGTTCAGATAGAAAACTCACACACCTGATAGTTCGGATATGAAACTTTAAAAAATCGTAATAGTTTCGATGTGTTTTTCACCCTTCACTCGAAAAGGAACGGACACTTGACATTCACACGTAAGGTTTCAATATAAAGCTCTCATATGAAAAGTACGAGTGCGATCAATAGTTGAGTAGTTATTTATTTACCCCTCAAAAAGAATACCTGCTGAGTGCAGAGAGACAGTTCTAATTGCACTCTATTGTCTAGACTATGCTGTATAACGCGCTGCAAACTCAAATCATTGGAAAAATGATAGTAATATTATTCTCTAAGCCTTTGCACGCTTAGAGTGTACATCTAGAAATCCTCTTGATCAGTTGACAACATCAAGGACCAACTTGCGAGATTTGAGGACAGACCATCTCAAACGACGATAGTAAGCTGCTTGGAGAAGTGCAAGCGACAAAACAAATATCCATTTGAAACCCATCTGTAGGAATTAAAATATGTGTGAGTCTCGGAAATATATTATGGCACAATGGTATGGGGTGATTGATCGACATAAGGATCCAACAGGTGTAAACATGCACACAAATCAGCTACTCAAAATGTGACAGCAGAACACTAAACTTGGTGTTACGTGAGATAATCTCAGCAAGTTCAATTATTTCAGGCTTCAGCAAGCATACACAAGCATATATAGACACTTTTAGAAGAACTTTAGTTAAAAAAGATTGTGTCAACAAACTAATAAACAAAACAGGGATTGATGTAAATACAGGAAATGGAGTAAGGGGAAGTTGTTGCAACTTACCAGCTTTCTCTCTTCCATTTCTGGCTCAGCAGCCCATGACAAGAATGAGACAACATCTTTTCCCATCTGTCAGGCGTAAGCATTATAACTTCTGCAGAAATGGTTCAAAACATAAAGCAGATGTAAGGAGAAAAGGAAAGATATATTACCTGTGCCTCCGTTGCAGGGGTACCATCCTCATATTCAACAGCACCATCATTAAGCATTTTAGGCATTGCTATAGCTCCACCAGGGAAGTAAGGATTATAGTGAAGTCCTTCTCGAATCTATAATAAGAGTTGAGCAGCAAAATGAGTTCTACTGAAATGAAGAATCTTTTATATAATTTGGTATCAAAGACAGTCAGAAAGCAGGGTCAACCAACTAAATTGGAATGTAACAGTAGCAATATATCCTTGCAACATCTTCAGATGCATGTTATCTTATATGTATGTACATGCCTACATACATGCGTACATATATAACTAGTTTTATCTACTAGTTCCTCTATTCAAAACAAAAAGAAAAACAGTCACAAAGCAAAAGTAGCTAGAGACATGGGAATTACCGAGACACCAGCAGGAGGGTCGCGGTAGCCAGTTAGAAGAGCAAAAACATAGTTTTGACCATTATGACGAGCCTGAAAAGTGGAATAAATCAGGCAATGCAGATCAAATGTTTGTCAAACTTTAGAAGATAATCAGTACCTTAGTAATTAGACTTAGATCAGGAGGATACGCTCCTCCATTAGCAAACCTTGCAGCTGCTTCATTTGCGTAAGGCTGAGGGAAACGATCACTCAACTTCCCAGGGCGAGTAAACATCTCACCTTCGTCATTAGGCCCATCAACCACCTCAATTTCTGCAGCCATGGCCTTGGTCTCTTCCTCAGTGTATGCAACACCAACAAGATCACGATATGAAATTAGAGACATTGAGTGGCAAGACGCACAAACTTGCTGGTAAACCTGGTGACCTCGACGGATCCTGTATCAAAAATGGAGGCACACAAGCTTATTGGCATTTGCATCTTCTTTGAAACTTAGGCACACAAACTAATTGGCGTTTGCGTCTTCTTTGAAACCTAGTATAAAACATAGCTTCAGAAAAGCAAAAAATATTGATATTCCTTCTCTAGATGGTAAGAGACATGAAATAAGGCTACACAGTATGAACACCAACTACACCAATACCCATCACAATACATGGGAAAATACTGTAAGAACACAGGCTGAATTACTTTTGTCCCTGGACGAATATTTCCATATGATATATAATAACTAAGAGAAAATTTAATGAACCAGATCCTTACCAATAAAAAGAGAATATAAACTAAAAAAAATTTAACAATCATTTAGCAGCACATAAGTACTTACGAAGCATGGTCATAAGAACTGAGGATGCCTTCATGAGGCCAGGGATAGCTGGGACACTCTAGTCCATGCTCTGCCTCATCAGAATAAGCAATTGTTGCAAAACTAAGGAGCCCAGACACTCCAGCACCAATGACTGCAAGTGCTCTGAAAGACTTCGAGCCAGCAGATCCAAGTCCATCCAGGCCATGCTTCAAAATAAATAATAGAAATAGTTTGATCAACTGAAAATTATTCCTTGTGCTTTTATAAGGCATCCAATGCAAATGTTAATGATTTACCAGAGCACCACTATCGCTGCCAGTTGCAACATAAGCAAAGAATTCTTAAAAAATCAAATGAACACAAGGCTAGCTACTTTGAAATATTATATCCACCTCATGAGCTAGAAGCAAGAGTTTCATCACTTTGGTGGCGTTATATCATAAATAAGACTTAATTTTCCTCCATTTGCCACAGCAAGCACAACCAACTTCTAAGAATGCATGAAACTGATATCCTTGTAGATGAGCAATTGCCCACCTGGAAGATACTATTGTTGCAATCTAAGCCATAAAGTATATATTGGCACCGTCAAAAGGAAATATAAGTATATGACCGCAACTCTATGGCTCGTCACACTATCTAAAGCACCAGCGGTTTAAATTACAATAAAGTTTATGAGAGGTTCAGTTATATGGCACTTCCTCCAGCAGGCAAACAACTTCCTCAGAAAATACAAATATCTTGGAATACCATAGATGCAAAGGCGGCTTCCATGAGAACTCCAAATATCTCCTGTTCGGCATCTTTATTCTTCATTATTGAAATAAAAGAAGTTAGTTGGCCAGACAACTATTGCCATCCTCCCCAACGTTTTCACACTTGTCGCATAGTTGTTGTTGTTATTTTGTTGGAATAAAAGCCTAATTGGCAAGACAAGTCATATTAATATGGAGGGGAAATAAACCCAATGCTAGCCTACTTCCATTCTTGTGATAGATCCACCTAAAAGAAAGAAAAGAACCAAGTTTTGTTTGGTTGATTCTTAGGTGTAGTTTGTCTTCCCCTATGCTGCCTATTAGTGCTAGTAGAGTAGGATTGACCTATAATACATAACCTCTGGGCATAACCTTTAGCTAAATATTAGAATTGAGAATTGAAATATAGCATTCGAGGCTGCATTAATCGAGGAGACGTGACAAAAGAAATTGTTCTATTTCCAAACTTCATCTTCAAAAGGCTTAGATTTTTTATAAGAACTTCTCTCGAATCATGCATTTTAATGCTCATATAATTGAGATATGATGTTATATGGTAGTGTGAATGTTGGGTTGCTAAAGTCCAACATTTCCACAAGACAATGTTGCAGTGATGTGGATGCTAACATGAATGTACGGTTATACAAATTAGATCAGATTAAAAATGAACATTCGCCAAAAGGGGAAAGTAGCCCGCATTGAGGATAAAATGCGAGAAAGTCGCTTGAGATGGTTTTGACATGCCCAACACTGACCTACAGATGGACCAATTTTTAGTTGTGAAACTATGATTAGTTAAGGTGTTAAAAGCAGACGGTGTACACCTAAAATCACTAGGAAAGAAGATGTCACATAAGACCTACAAATCTTTGGTATCAATGCAAACTTAGCTAAACATATGCCACAATGGAAGAAAAAGATTCATATAAGTGATATCTACTAGTGAAAATAGGTTTAAATTAGACTTGCTGTTCTTATTATTATTAAATTATTTTTTACTTTTATTTTGGCGAAAAGGGTCAAATTTGCCCCTCTATTATGAGAAAAGGATCAATTTTACCTTTCATTATACCATCCAACCGTTGTTTACCTATATTGTTCGAATATGCTCCTCCTCTGATAGTACTATCCAAGGTGGACGCCCAATCCCATGTGGTATGCCAACGCAGCACCCTAATCCATTTCACCCCTCCCCTCAACGAGAATATCCTAGATTTTCTAATGAGCAAATGAAAATATTATAGAAGTTAAAAACATTTATATTTAAAGACCACATGCTATATTTACCTTCTTTTTGTTCAATCAACTCTGACAATTATCTTGCAGTTCTAGGTACACTATTAGTGTTATACATCTTATGTCCTAATTCGGTTAAATGGATATTATTATCTTTAAATAACGTTGATTGATGATAGGTTGTGTTGACCCAAGACTCTGAATAGAAACACAAAATTCCAGTTAATCTTTTTTTCTCCAATTGGCTCAATAGTTATGCTACAATGCCTTGATTTAGGAAAAATCTGGCGCTTTCTCTATTTAGAATGTAGGTTTAGTGACGCGTTGCATGGGGAGGATGAGGTAGTGATGTTGGGTACTCAAGTCATCCAAAAGAGAGAAAGTTTCAAGTACCTTGGGTCTATTATCCAAGGGTGTGGAAAGATCGACGAGGATGTTGCTCACCATGTAGGTGCAGGATGGATGAAATGGATGCTTGCTTCTGGAGTTCTGTGTGATAAGAAGGTGCCGACAAAACTTAAAGGCAAGTTTTACAGAGTGGTGGTTAGACCGACTATGTTGTACGGGACGGAGTGTTGGCCTGTAAAGAACTCTCATGTACAGAAGATAAAGGTTGTAGAAATGAGGATGTTAGTCAGAGTATTTAGAGTGTAGGTTTAGTGACGCGTTGCACGGGGAGGATGAGGTAGTGATGTTGGGTACTCAAATCATCCAAAAGAGAGAAAGTTTCCAGTACCTTGGGTCTTTATCCAAGGGTGTGGAGAGATCAACGAAGATGTTGCTCACTGTATAGGTGCAGGATGGATGAAATGGAGGCTTGCTTCTGTAGTTATGTGTGATAAGAGCTAAGAAGGTGCCGACAAAACTTAAAAGACAAGTTCTACAGAGTGGTGGTTAGACTGACTATGCTGTACGAAATGGAGTGTTGGCCTGTAAAGAACTCCCATGTACAGAAGATAAAGGTTGCAGAAATGAGGATGTTAAGGTGGATGTGCGGGCACACTAAGAGTGATAGGATTAGAAATGCCGATATTCGGGCGAAGGTGGGAGTGGTTGGGTTGGAGGACAAGATGCATGAGGCAAGACTGAGGTGGTTCGGGCATGTGAAGAGGAGGTGTCCAAGTGGCCCAGTGCGGAGGTGCGAGCGATTGTCCATGAATGATTTTAGGAGAGGTAAGGGTAGACTGAAAAAGCAATAGGGTGAGGTGATTGGAAAGGATATGGCTCAACTGCAGCTTACCGAGGATTTGACCTTAGATATGAAGGTATGGGATACATGGATTAGGGTAGTAGGGAGTTGTGTGTTGCACGGCTTTCTCGTTCTCAGGGGTAGCCTAATTTTTGCTCTTACAGCTACTGTCTTTCGTTGTTTATTCCTACCTGATGCTACTTGTTTATCATTTAGTGTATTGTTGTTGTGTGTTTTAGTGCGAGCACTAGTTATTGTTGTTATTGCATGTTGTCTTATGTGTTGTTATTTCGTTGTTGGGTCTGTTTCTCTTAAAGCCCGAGGGTCTTTCGGAAACAGTCTCTCTACCTCTAAGGCAGTGGTAAGGTCTGCGTACATTCTACCCTCCCCAGACCCCACTTGATGGGATATTACTGGGTGGTTGTTGTTGTTGTTGTGGCGCTTTCTCTATCAAGTCCAAAAGGGGACTTCCCAAATTTCTTCATCACAAAACATTCAAAGAGGCCTCTAAGAGTACTTTGTTGGCGACAAATGTGTCATTGGGGAAAGATATTCTTCATTGAAAGGCAAGCAACTGGTGAATGCTTGCCCATGTCCTAGCATTGTCTTACTTCCCCTAGAGGGAAAAGTAAAATAGGTTGGAGCGTTGAGGTGCATTTCACGTGGCGTCCACCTCATCAAAATGCTAGTGTCATGTGATGTCCACCACATCAAATGTTAGTGCCATGTGATGTCCACTTCATCAAAATGTCAGTGCCACGTGTAATTTGATGTCCACCTCGGACAGTCCTAATGAAGAAGGGGTATTTTTGAACCGTATAGGTAAGGGAAGGTATTCTTGTAGTATAATGGAAGAAGATATTGATCCTTTTTGCATAGTTAGAGGGGCAAATTAGACCCTTTTCCTTTTATTTTAATTTTAATTAGTATGATGATGATATAACATGTGCTTAAATTAAGAATTAGGGATTCATATAAGCGACCCCAACTTCTTTGGGATTGTGGTGTAGTTGTTGTCGCAAATGACTGAGAGATATGAATATATATGAAATAAAAAAATCAAGTTTCTTCTTTTTCATATCAGGTATTGAATGCAGTCAAGAAGCTTCAGATCAGATGCTTCGTATTGAAGCACAAGTGAGCAAGGCGATTAGTCATAGATTTACTGACACTAGCTTGGCAATGCAGTAGTGCAGAAGCTGTCGCAGTTGAAGAGGCTGACTACATAAACCTTGTAAGACATTTGGAGACAGGTTCAGTAAAAACCCATGAAATGTGCTTTACCATTTGTGAAATGAAAGCAAGGGCTATTCAGTAAAAACTGATACCAAGATGAAGTATTCTCAACTCAAATACACTGATAAACTATTAGAAGGTTTTGCACTCTCTGGATTACAAAATGAAAAAGGAATTGTTTGTAGCATAATGGACAAAATGATCCCAATCAATTGACTTTATGCTCTAAGAAAAGTAGCATTGTATTATATGACTGTCTGGATTTGGTAAAGCAGTCAGCTCATTTTGATCTGGAATTAAGCCCTTGCACAGCATGATCATTTGGTGAATTCATGTGCTAAAAAGAGAGGGAGAGAATGAAGGGAAACAAAGCCAAGTCTACTATAGAACAATCATTCTTGGAAGGCAACTTACTCCTGTCTAAAGTTTTATATGAACACTTGTGAACAACTCTATTTCAGAACCAGGTCCAAATAGTAAAAAATATTGAAGGAAAAGCTCCTCTGCAAAAACTCATTAGATTGTTCAGCATCCTCTTAAATACTCCCTCTGTTTCAAAATAAGTGGTGCTTTTAGCTTGAGCACACCTCTTAAAGAAAACTACTCATTTCTAGAAAGAAAAATATAATTTTACCCACTTACCCCTAATAAATATCTTCAAAAAGATATAACTCTTTAATATTTTCTTGATTAAGTAAAACTCTCTCAATTTAAATAAGGGTAAAATTGGAAGAACATCATTAATGTCTTCTTGATTATGTAAAAGCCACTTATTTTGAAACAAAATCAAAAGGCTAAAACACCATTTAATTTGAAACGGAGGGAGTAGAAAATAACACGTCACATTACAAGGTTAGAAAAGCATGATGATGGTATGAGTTACACATATACCACCTTGTCACAACCGAGAAACGATCAACATAAACACTTCTCTCCGATCTTTAGCATGACGTTTTTAGTTCTTATCAATTGAGAAGCACTTACATTTCAATCACAACAAAGGAGATGTTGTACTATATGTAGCATTTAGTAGGTACAGTTGTCTAAATTCAAATATCAATATGGTGGCAGATAGAAGAATTAGAGCCACTTTTATTGCTCCCACAGACCTTCTTCATGCTGAAGCAATTTTTGTACTTCTTCCATTTCAATCTTTTCGTAGCACTCTTTCCATTTTCCATGCCACAAAATGGAACATTCAATTTTCACAATTTCCAATTATTCAAATTCAATTAACTATTCAATTTTTAAACTCTAATGAGATGTTTTAGTGATCAAATTAACTTTTGAACTATCACTTAATATTCTCTCCAACTATCATCATTATAATATGTAAGTCAAATTAAGCAGGTATCTTGTGGAACTAGTAGAGATAGCCTGGACACCACACTTATCAAAAAAAAATATGTAAGTCAAATTAAAATTTTAAACTCTGTGTCAAGTAAAATATTGTCATATAAAATGGGAAAGAGAATATAATGAACATATCTGATTTTAAAGCAAAATACCACGAGAGTCCAAAGCTTCAAATCAGACAAACAGAGTTTTATAGTTCATCAATAGAACATATACACAACAAATCACTCTTGCAATTTAACTCTGCCCACACTAAAATAAAAATATTCTAGAAATCGATACCTTCAGTGCATCATTTCTACTGGAAAACTTCGAGTGGTTCCTCTGTCCAGCTGCTCCGGTAATAAACCGATTGATTCTTCCAAATCCTGAATTTAACAAAGAACAAAGTTTCTAATTTCACACAGTAATGACAGGAAAAACAAGTTGATACTGAATTCGAAATCAGTGCTGGGAGTTAAGCTGATACCGTCAAATCCTATTCTGATCTTCTTCCCTAAACCTGTAAAATTGAAAAGATTTAGCTCATTTTATGTTGGCATCAACGAAATCTAAATCGAGATTAGGATTTATAGAAAATATTACTCATGATTCACAGAGAGGACGTTGTGCAGGTGAGTTGCGGAGAGCAGAAGAACGAAGCGTCTGCGATGGCTGCACTGTTTCAGACGATTTTGTTCGTGTGCTCGAGAAAGAGGGACGTCTATCTCGTAGACTTTGAGGAATGAAGGGTCAGAATCGATCCAGTCTTCAAGTCGGGCCGCCAGCTTTCGGGTCAAATTCGGGGTTGCTACTGCCTCGCCCTGTAGTCTAGCCCTGTTATTTCTAATTTCGTATTTAATTTTATTATTGAGAAAGTTAAATCGTTTTTCTTTTTGACTAAAATTCCTTTAAGTAATAGTAGTATTTTTTATGAATTGTTAGTTATCGAAGTAAATTGATAGTAAATATTTTTATGTAATTTTTATAGATGCAAATTTTAATTCAAGAAAAAGATAAAGTAATATTTGGATTCTGCACCACATTAAAAATGAAATATCTTATACATTGAATTCATCG
>JACEIK010000613.1:169057-179150 GCA_018107945.1 Datura stramonium
CGCACCTTAAATTCGTTAGGTGGCGACTCTTCTTCTTAACCCTTAAGAGACGTCAATGTCGAATCCCGCTCTTTCCGCGAGGGAAAAATGGGGCGCGACATCACTGCTAAAGACGCTACTATAATATCGATATCAAGCTGAAGGCGCCCTCAGGGGCAGGGTAAACTCACAAGGGAGGTCCCAATGAACATGTATAAACCTACATTGGCACGTAGTTATGAGGCCCGGGTTTTACATGAACCTTTAGTCTACTCGATTCTAGACACTCCTCCTAAAAAAATGCAAATGCTCTCATCGTTTTTTAGCGAAGCTGAAACCATCATTTTTCAATGAAGATGATAAAGTAATTACATGCAAGGTCTGAAGTCTGAATATGGGGAGTCCTGGCTCCAAACATATCATAGGCTGAAAATAAGGAGTATCACTCCAATCCATATGGTAAGCTGATATTTTAAAACTGAATTGAATCATGAAAACATGCTTAAATTATTTGGGCTTGCCCAAACTTTAACATACTTGAAATAGACTTGATAAATAAAAAATCATGAATTCATACATAGGTAAATCATAAACATTCTTTCATGCTAGGAATATCATCCTACTTGAAAACATGAATCATAAACTTGACTTTTCATAAACTTGCATAATTGGATATAATTTTTTAAAATTTGAAATCATAATTTATAATCAATTAGCATATAAAATCTGCCCATAAATCTTTAAATATACTTGAAAACTTGAAGGGGATTGACCCATAGTAAAGCGTAGAGAATTTCATGAATTATACTAAAATTCATAAGATCATACACTTGAATTAACATTTGAACTTATAAACTTGAGGAGAAATTTGGGCATGAGAGTGAAAGAAATCTCTCATTCATAGCCCCACATACCTGGAAGAACTGAACACTTGCCCTAGAAAGCCCAAAGGATTTTGAGAAGAATTTGGAGTGTTCTAGGTTTGATCTTGAATGGAGAACCTCTAAACTTGCATGCATGGGAGGGGAATAGTTAAAATAGGTTAGACCCCCTCTTAATACACCTTTTTTGGAGCTTAAAATGGTGTAGTTTAGGGCTTAGGAGTTTAGGAATTATGAAAACACCATTATTAACTTCGCTGGAAAACTGATACTCCCAGTCACCACGAGGGACATCACGAGTCGTTGGGACCATTAACGAATCGTGGTCCACACTCGTTATCTCTACTAGAAGATTTTCCAATCACTGGACTTCCTTCCCTCACAGACCATTCGACGAGTCGTTAGATGCACATGACTCGTCCCTCCATCCGTTTTCAGCACTGCCCAATCATCCTTTATCCACCTGAAGGGTCAGACCATGATTCGTTGGGAATGACAACGATTTGTCATCCCATCCGTTGCCATTTCCCAAGAACGACCTCTTCTCAACTGGTCGCCACCTGACGGGTCACTTAAAGACCCATTAGGTCACACCACGAGTTGCTGGACGATTCATTCTATGACCTGGTGCGAAATTTCTTGCTTTCTTAGTTTCAACTCACGGGTCTGATCTTAGGGACATTTGGGGTATTACATGGTGCCAACGAACCCAATTCATTCTAACAAACCCAGTTTGTTGAACGAACTAGCCCATGCCCAAAGATTGAAGACTTAGGTTTGTGCCAACGAACTGCCTAGCTAGGGCATTTTATCCAAAATTTCAGCGTGTTTTAAAAACAAGTTTAAATTTTTTTTTCTCATTCTTTCTAGCTTTTGTTCAAGTGTAGAAAATTCTCTTTTGCTATTTTAGCAAGGAAGAAATGAAAGACAATAGATTTTGCATTTCTTTTCTTTATTTTGACATAAGCAGGAGGGACTCACAAAATTTTCAAATATGGAGCGCACAGGCCTCCTGAATGGTTCATAATACCATCATAATATATTTATATAACATCATGGTTTTACTAAGGAATGGGCTGTCTTTTACAGATACACTCCTTAATCATGGATGATACCACACAGTATATCCATATATTGACATGATATACTTCATGATATCATCACAGTATATTTATATACTTCCTTGATATCTTATGCGCGATAGACCTTCAAACTATGAGAAGGTCTATTATTTTGCGCCGATTAAGCATTTTAGAAATTAGTATGAGAAGATCTATTTTGGTGTAATTAATTTAATTTTATGATCTATTTTGTGTAATTTTTCCATTTCGTTGTCTTAGAAATATGGGCCCTGGATCCAATATGTCATGTAATATTTCTGACTAAATTGTTGATAGTTATCGCTTTATTATTCATGGCAATTATTTTCTTATTATCATATATCGTTTTAGTACACGTTTTGCTGCTCGGTAAGTTTTAATGATGCCCTTGATTAACTTGTTGTCTTGATTATAACAATGAGAATAAGGTCTTTGATTATTGATGATCTAGATTTTACTTAGTCGTTGAATTATTTGATCAATTAATGAAGAAATTATTAATTTCTTATATCATTGGACAATATAACTATTGATTTTACAGTTATGCAACATTAAGCGTATAAGTCTTTTTTCAGAATGTTACAGTACTTAGAAGTTCAAGTATTAGTATTTCGCGATTTAAAACGTTGAAATGTGAATTCGGTAAAAACTTAAAAAACTGTAAAATTCACAAAGGTGAGAAATTGTCGCACGAGCGAGTCAACCCTTGGGCTTCGGGCCCGTGCCACCCTTACGCTCTCTCATTTCATTCCATGTTCCACTCCCAAAAATGCTTCTAAAAAAAGCATCCCCAACCGGAAAGAGAGAGCAATAGTGATAAAGGAACTATTGATCTCATCCAAAAAGAGAGATCATATCGGAACCCTAACTCTTGAAGAAAATCATGTGGAGGAGACTTTCTTCCCAGTTTCGGACTCTTAGCCCACTCCGATCTACCGCTAAATCCAATCGGCTTTCCGCCGCCGCCACCTCCTTATTTTCTTCTCGGTCGCCGTTGCCGGCGGCTTTCCGGCCTATGGTTCCTCTCATATCCCGCCACTTCAGTACTGCTTCTGGTAATGCTATTTTCATCAGATCTTACGCATTTGCACGCACATGTACAAGCATGTGTATATATATTTGGTTTGTTTTTGCTGTGAATGGATTGTGACGGGAATGAAAATCGTTGTTGTGTGGAACAGGGAATGTTGTTAAGAAAGTGGAGGATGTAATGCCAATTGCTACTGGTCACGAGCGCGAAGAGCTTGAAGCTGAGCTTCAAGTGAGTTAGCGTCATCCTTCAATATTTTAACGTTATATGTTTGGTTGTGGTTGTATTTATAGTCTAAAATATATTGACTTAGGCATAGTAGTGACTATAACTGATACTGATATGTGTATTTGTTTCTTGATTAGGGAAGGGATATTCTCGACATTAACTATCCTGAGGGTCCTTTTGGCACAAAGGTCAGTGTGGATATATGTTTTGTATATAAGTTGGGAAACAACGCTTATTACTTCTTGTTTTTGTTACATTTGTTGTCAGTTAATGAAGTTGTTTTATCTTATCTGATGTGTAAAGTAATAGATAAGAGTCAGTTTTTTTGCACTTGTAATGATGCTTAGCTCTTCCTATCACGGAACTCAAGGATAGGTTTTGTTTGAAGTAGCTGTTCTGTAGGCATTTGACTGACTTTCTGTATATACTAGTAATATGTATGAGTTGCAAATTCTATTAGGCCATATATTTAAACTAAACTGGAACTCCGCCCGCCATTCAGTATTAAATTTGTAGGATATGTATAGTAAAAGTGTCTGAAAGAAAATGCACACTTTCGCCTTGTAAAAATTCCAATTTCTGTTCCTCACATACATCTAGTTCTGAATTTTCATATGTTATCATAAAGCAACTGCAACTTTCTAAACTGAAGTAATAGGCCGTAGGTAGGTGCTTCTTTCCCTCTTCATCAATTGAACATGCCATGGTACAGCATTTGATCCATCATAATTAGTAAGACCTGGAATACTGTTTCAAACTCCCATAACAAACATGATGCTGTGTTACCTTTAAGGGAGGGGAGGGGCATCGGAGCTAGTTCGTTTACTTCCCTTATGTTTTTTGGTACAAGTGAAGTAAAAGTAGATGAGCTTCACCTCCCTCTGTATGTGCAATTTTGAAAGGTTTAGAAAAGAGTGAGGACTGTCAATTCTCTGCACTTTCACTTTCTAACCAAATGAGGGATAGAATCCCGTCTCACTTCCTCTCCTCTCTATTCTTGCTTCAAGCAAGTGTAATCATATTTATTATGAACATGACAAGAATAAATCTCCTTAACTGAAGTGCAATGATACTTACTTCTTCATATATGTGTATTGCTGCGGAATATTGAGTAGTCAATGCTATCTCCTTTATTAATCATGTTCAACGCTAGCTATTGGATGACATGTGAGCTAATGGCTAGTATTCTCATCACTCAAATATTGCCCCTAGTTCTCGACTTCTCGTGCTTATGTTCCTTTCCCAATGCTCTTTCACATTCTAAGCTGGAGCACAAGTCTTGTCAAGTTCGTAATTAGCTTGTACATAGACACAAAAAGTGATCATTTTGGATCAGTGGCGGATGTGGAACATTATTTATGGTTCTGGGGAACCCAATAACTTTTGCATAGACCCTGTATTTCTATTGAAAAATTCATAAAATATATATATAAATATGTTACTGTGAACCTAGTTGTTATTGTATATTATGACTTGAGGTCGACTCTGTTTTGGGTGGCATCTTCTGTCAACCCTTGTACACGGAAATAAAATATAGTCATCTTAAGATGAGTTGTAGCTTGTAAGCAATGCATTCTTAACTATTTAACCTTTCATTTTCTTGAATAACCTTATTTTGGATAAGTCCTAAGCTTGCACCACTGGAAGACATGTACATGTGAGAATATGCGCACATGCATGCAAGTACGTAGAATTGTGCAGCTTAACATTTTCTTTGGTGTGAGTAGCTGAAACTAAACTTACTGCAGATTCGCAGTGTTGTCACAAACACTCTTCATTTTGCCTGAGTATGGGTACTTCGACCAGATTTTTCAGGATTCACTGGAAACGCTTATACCAGTTCTTTCAGAATTCACTAGAAACGCTTATACCAGTTCTTTCAGCTTAACATTTTCTTTGGCGTGAGTAGTTGAAATTAATAACTCTTGATTTTCAGTGTTGTTACAAAGACTCTTCATTTTGCCCGAGTATGGTTACTTCAACCACATCTTTCAGAGTTCACTAGAAACACTTACACCATACCGGAGGGTTTAGAACTTCTGCATGTATACACAAGGCTCTAATTGTCAGCTAAATCTACTTTACTTCTGTTATATTTGCTCTTTGATCTCCACTCTCTTAACCTTCTCTATAGTTGATGTTGTAAATATCCCAGCACTTGGTGCTATTTTGACATCAATGAAATTCCATTTACCCTTTCCAAAAAGAGTCACTCATGTCAAGTTCATACCCGAATATGATTCTCTCAGCACATAGATCTTTCATGACTATCCAATTTGTTGTGACTAAAACTTTACCCTTTGACTTTTTGTGTGTCTCACATTTTAAAACACACAAGAAATTCTTCGATTTCTTCCCGGAAACAGATGATTAATCATCTGCTTCTCACGTTCCGTGAATAGCCGGGACATTGAGGAATATCCAGAAAGGCATTTCGGGAATCGGCCTGATTCTATCTCTTTTTGTTCCGTTTGAAGATAGGAAGGATCCCAAAGAATCGATCTTTCTTTTCGTTGTTGAATCACTCTTTGATTAATCAATGCGTGATATTCCGAATCCTCATTACTAATGGAATCCAAATGATCTCTGGATTGATTAGAAGATCCTTTCAGTTGGCTAGAATCCATTACTTGAACGAAACTAGATCTTGTGGAATCATATTGAATATTTGACGATACATTCTGTACCTCGCTAAAAAATCGATAAAATCAATCCTTGTTCATACATAGGCTTCTCTGGTACGAAATGGGCCACATCAAATAGGTTCATTCCTCCGGCCCAGAATACGATTAATCCAGCTTGGGCTACATGAGCCCCTAGTAGTTTACCGGATAAATTGATAAGTCGGGCATTTTTGGCCCACTAAGCGAAACCGGTGGTTTCTTGGTCACGACCAGCTAAGGCTAAAGTTCCATTAAAGAGCGTTTCCACGTGGTAGAACCTCCTCAGGGAATATAAATTTTATTGTATTACTGTCAGTGATGAGATCTGCTAATGTAAAACGTTGTGTGCTTATGAATCTTTAGACAAATTTAATTTGGACGTGGACTGCTATTGCTTCTTATCTATGGTTCAGGATAAAAGCTATTTATCAACAAAAAACAAATCATTATGTAAAGAAATGGATCTTGGGGTCTAACTCAGCCCCGAAAGCTAGCTTGTGAGGGGAGGATTGCCTAAATCCATATAAAGAATCCACCCATCTCATTAACCACACGATGTGGGATTTTTGAATTTTTCAACACTCCACCTCACGCCCACGGCTGGGCATCTGGTGCGTGGACAATTTTAGTTTGGGGCCCAATATGGGGAGAGATGGGTCCTGCTCTGATATCATGTAAAGAAATGGATCTTGGGCCTAACTCAAGCTTTTGGGGTTGAGTTGGGCCCAAGATCCATTTCTTTACACATTATGTGTTAAGAGATCGTTTGGATTGATATATTACTACAATTATAAGTTATCTTTCCAATTAGATGTGTGGGAACACTATCACATATTTGAATATGTTTAAATGTAGGAAGCACCAGCTGTCGTTAAATCCTACTATGACAAAAGAATTGTAGGATGTCCAGGAGCTGAAGGCGGTAAGTCTCCATTACACATTCAGATAAAAAATGTCTCTGTTACAGATTTTTCCCTTTAGCCAGTTCACTTAATCTTCTGAGTCGTTTTCTGATGTAACAGAAGATGAGCATGATGTTGTTTGGTTCTGGCTAGAGAAGGGCAAGCCACATGAATGCCCAGTATGCACACAGTATTTTGTGGTAAGTACAGAATTTTTGTATTCTTGGGCCGTATTATCAAAGTTCTAGGCTCTTAGGAATTTGTAGAGATTTAATTTCATAGTCCTTGCTGTTCTGATGTGGAAGGCAGCGACACTCCTTAATCAGGGAAATTTCAGATTCTTGCAGCAATAGGAGTGACATTTTCCTTTTTCTTTTCCTTTCAATTTTTGAGAGCGGAGGTTGGGAGAAGGGGATGTCTGAGCTGTAAATTATTTAATGCTAGCCATCAATTGTCCAAGTATGATGGTCTGCTAAACCTTAATTTCTTAAGCTCGTACTCATAATGAAGCTCAGACTAGGAATGATTTAATTCTGTGCAGTTGGAGGTGGTTGGCCCCGGAGGACCTCCTGATGGACATGGCGATGATGATCATCATCATTGATAGCTTGGAACTTTTCTTCCGGAATAAATCTAGTTGAGATGATGAGAGATTTTCTTGCTCTACAAACTCAGGATTCCAAAGTTCTGTGGTTTTGTTTGCTTTTAGTGGATCGGTTGTTCTTAAGGCTGCTGTGGCAGCGGCACAATTGAGAAGTTTTGCTTTAGATTTTACTTAGACGCGGCATGGTCTGTTAGAACTACAAACCCAGTTTCTCCAAATGCTGAGCTCAATAATCGGTAGCCACATATGGGATTTTTTTTTATAAGTGTTCCTTTTTGTTTTGTTGAAGTGCTCATGTTGGTATAACTTGGACTTGAGCCAAATTATGTTTCATCATTACCAAACTACCGCAACATGCCTTCGTAACACTTTCTTTATAAATAGGTTGACAACATACTTTGTCGTCGTCAGTTACACTCTAAGGTTGTATTGTTGAATGATATTTCTGTTTGCCAATAAAGATGCATTTCGAGGGAAACTGCGTTATATATCAATCATCGCACGAACAAACTAGGAAACAGATTCTCAAAGTCCGAGGATCAATTTACCTTTGCACTATGATCTGATCAAATGTTCCAAGTTATCTGATCAAATTTGTGAATTTAACCTATTATTGGACATACGGGGTGTACCCAAACATTTTTGTTTTCTTAAAAAGAAAATTCTAATACATAGGATCAGAGGAGGAGCAATGGGAATTGAACCTTATTACTCGGATACTCCTATTCTCCTAATATTACCGTTATGTTGTAAGCTTTGGTATTCAAGGTCGTGGTAAGAATCAGGGGCAGATCTTACAGATTAGGCAGAACCAATAGCTTTAGCAAGATCTTGTATTTTTGCAAAGAAAATCACTTAAAATGTATAAGTAATCTTAGCCTGAACCCAATAAGTGATAGGATTTAGGGATTGTTTGGTAGGTTGTATTAGTTAGAATAGTTTTTGGATTAATATTTAGTCCAGCTAATACGGTTACTCAATTCAACCTAATACATGGATTACTTATACATCATAGGGTGTATTATTTTATACCAAGGAAACAAAGGGATAACTAATTCCTGGATAAGACCCATAATGACTAGACTACCCCTCAATCTCTTTTTCCAAATTTCTTTATACAAAAATTCTAGGGTATAATTATAAAGAAGATTTTTGTAGAGTTTTAAATCAACACAATACATGACATATCTAGTTTTTAACATAATAAACCAAACACTTGATGAAAAATAATCCTTGCATTATTAATACTTTTATTAGCATTCTCTGCATTACTAATCCCTATATTACTTATCTTCGTACCAAATTGAGTGTACGTGTTCCATGATAGCTGCCCAAAGTTTAGCTTCCAGAAGGCCCCTGGAATAGCTAGCGAACATCCATAGAACAAAAGGCAAAAAAGGAAATATAAAGTGAAGCATATTATCAAGATGGGCATGGAAAAGATGTAAAAAGGTACGAACAAATAAAGACAATATGAGAGAATGGAAAATTTTCCTATTCTGGTACAAAATGAATATTATCCTCAGTTAAAACATCTTTTTTTAAAAAAAAAAAAAAATCATTTTCCCGTTGGAAGTTTAAAGAAGAAGCAGCAAATGCATGAATATTCGTGACTCATAATAAGGAATGATTGCCTTGTAAGAGTAGCTAAGAAAAGAAAGGTATTTTTAGTGTGATCGAGAATAAAAAATGGAATTCATTCTCATCATAAAACAAAGAAAGAAATTTTACCAATTATGGACAAATACCAAAGAATATTGCTAGCTGTTTTATATGCGCTCCTTTTCTTTTCTATTGGGATAAATGATAATAAAAACAGTGAGAGCAGAAAATCAGAATTAGATCCACAGTTTTAATTAGTGAGTACCAAACATTGGAAAACTACTTCAATTGATTCAGACTTCCTATATGAAATTAACTTATTATGGAAAATGTTAGAGTCCGGCATTGAAACGGACAATTTTTTTTAGAAAGTTTCAAAACAGAAAATTGCTTTTGGGATTAATCAAAACGGACACCTCGTTGCTGAGACAACGAGGTTCTATTAAAATTTTTTTTAAAAAAAAATATTATTGAACCTTGTTGGACAGCCAACGAAGTTTAATTTAATTTTTTTTACTTTGAACATGCAGCAGTTCAAGCTTCTTCTNTTAATTTAATTTTTTTTACTTTGAACATGTAAAAGAAAATAAAAATAAAAAATATATATTTGAAAGAACCTCGTTGAACAACCAACGAGGTTCCATTAATTTTGATTGTTTCTCTTTCTTTCTTTTTTTTTTCTTTACATTTACTTTTTAGCATTTTGATTAGAATTTTCTTTTAAAAAAATCAGTCTAACATGAAATTGAAATATAAGATTATGAATTAAATGAAAAATATATTATGATGATGCAAATAATTATGAAGGTCCAACGAGGTTCCTTCGAATATATATTTTTTCATTCATTTTCTTTTGCATGTTCAAATTAAAAAAAAAATTAAATAAAACCTTGTTGGCTATCCAACGAAGTTCAATAATTAAAAAAGAAATTAATAGAACTTAATTGCCTTAGCAATGAAGTGTTCGTTTTGGTTAACCCCCAAAACAACTTTTCGTTTTGAAACTTCCTAAAAAAAATTAGTCCGTTTCGATGCCGGACTCAAAAATATTCTCCCTTCCATGGCTCCCTGCTTTCTCCTTGTTGTTCCCTCATCACCCTGCCA
>JACEIK010000613.1:183593-194744 GCA_018107945.1 Datura stramonium
CTTATGCCTAATAAATACATGTTGAATTTTTACCTATCTTGCTATAAGCTTCAACCAAGTTACTCAGCATTTGTGTTTTTCTTTTCACTTCAAAATATTTTTGATGGGAACTGTTTTTCTATAAGTCGAGGGTCTATTAAAAACAGTTTTTTTATTTTTGAGATGGAGGTAAAGTCTGTATACATTCTACCCTCGTTAGACCCTACTACGTGAGATAACAGTGGATTGTTATTGTTGTTCAAAATATTTTTGATGCTTTTTTCAAAAAAAAATTGTCCAAGCAAATATAGGTTCAACATCTGAATGATAATTCTCTAGTTTGAAGTCAACAACTTCAATCATGCTCTATGTGATTTTGTTAGTCATTCAAATTCATCTAAATTTGTACTTTTCACAAGGTATAGTTATTAGGTCGATATGTTTTTGTGACGCAATGATATTGCTAAATTATAGTACCGTATAAAAATATTCTTGTGTTATTATTCTTTTTTTTTTAAAAAAAAAAAAATTTGTCAAAATCGTACAGTTTTCTGCAAAGACTTCACACCATTAAGAGTATTAATACTATACCATACTAATCATGATTCTATCACTCGAATTAAATTTCAGGTGGCTTAATTATCACGATCAACGAGTTAATTGTCAAAATTCACTATATATCATCCACGTGACCGATCATTTATGTCCAATGAAGCTCAGAACTAGCTTCTTTTTGTGCGCTTGTATCTTCAAGATATCTTTGACATGGTAAAGATAGTAAATTGAGCTCCACGCCATTACTATGCCATCCTCATACTCACCTCGTCAATTTATTGACTCTAATACCAGTTATTGAGTTAAGGTAGAATAGTGTGATATTATCAACATCAAATTAAGCTCGCACTATTTTCTCTTAAAAACCTCATACCAATAAGAGGTTGTTTGGTATGGAGATGGAATAAACAAAGTTATCCTACAGATTGGGATGTCCCATGAGATTAGTTATTCCATCATATATATGAAATAACTTATCTCATCATTATAGTATAAATGTAAAATAAGTAATCACGAAACATAAGATAAAATAATTTTATATTTTATCCCGAAATTATTATCCATTGACCCCTAAGAATATTTTTATAACTATCTATAACTTTCAATATAAGATTTTATCAACACAGCCGAGAATGAAATGATGTCTCTACCACTGTTCAGGAGGCTATACTATAACTTTTGTGTTTTAATTCAATTAAATAATATCTCCTCGTCCACCTTAAAGCAAGGATTCCCCTAACTTAAGTCCACGATTCCATCATGCACAAAAAAGAAAGGCCCAGGACCCAGGGCCCAGTGGGGACAAGACTAAGCGGCGCATAATGGGCCGAGGAATCCATCTCCTATATGGCCCGGCATTGCTTTACAATGTGTAGCCACATATAGATAATCACACTTCCTTTTTTTTTTTTTTAACTATCTCATCCTGTAATAATATTACATGTAATTACATTGATTTATATAATGGAATGTGTATTAGCACCTAAAAATTTTTGATTAATAATATAATTTAAAATATACAATTGAAAAAAAAGAAAGATCTGCAATATCGAAAATTTCTATAAACCTCAAACTTTGGGACTAGGGGGGATTATTTGGGAGTTTTTTAAAATTTTATTTTATTTTTATATTTTTTAACTTTTAAATATTCTAGTTTAACCCCGTCTCATTATAATTAAAAACTTAGAAAAAAAATTAAAAATCTCTTATTCTTCATTCCACTCTCAGGATGCCCTTTTAGCTTGTTTTTCCTAGTAGTATTCCCTCTGTCCGAATTTATGCGATATGACTTGACACAAAATTTAAAGGAAAAGTAACTTTTTAAAAAGTATATATATATATGGTCTAAAACAATCTTTGAATTCATTGAAAATTATTGAAATTTATACTAGGGAGATTGTAAATCAAATTTAGAGTTGTTTTGAAATAATTGTAAAGTAAAAACATGTTTGGTGAAATTTTTACACAACGAGTTAAATTCGTGGGGATTGTGTGATCATTCTGGTAATCAATTGAAATTTGGCTACAAATCCTAGTATGGGTTCCTACAACATTTGAGTTAAATTTGAAACCCAAAACACAGTTGAGGTTAGACTTGAAAATATTGTTGTGATAATTGAAGTTATACATGTGTAGAATAAACTTCACTTAATATAAAGTTCGAAAAAGTTGGTCCTTTATTTCAATTTGTGTGGACCTTGAACAATGTTATTATTTAAATTTCAATTTCGTTAAAATAAAATTTATGATTGATACTGGATAGTGAAATCATGAAGAATTGTCGGAATTTTAAATTAATTGGCAAAACTTCTCTTGTCACGGGACCTAATGAATCAAAATACAAATGATTTTTTATTTTTTATTTTCAAAAAACATTTTATACTCCTCCCAGAAGCTCTCGTTCTTTCTGCTCCCTTGATAATTCGAACCCATCTTTAAAATGAAAGATGGAGAATGTTTAGCATCCGGATTTTTTTTTTTTTTTTGAATTGAGTGAGTGAAGACAGATGAGCATTCGGTCGTGCAACTTTTCTGGTTGTGGAGTCCCTTTTCAGTATAAAACGAACAAAAAAATTCATGATTAATTTTTAGACTTTGGACTTTGAATTTTTAGACTTTGGCACAAGAAAAGGACTTTGAGCCACTAATTTATAGGTGCCAAATCCAGAAAAAGCTACTCTACATAGAGAAAACCCTTTTTATTTTTAAGATAAAAAGTTCATTTACTTTTTTCAAATGTTGTCCCAAAAGATTTCCAGGTTGGTCACAATATCTATACCCCTTTATCACTACACCCTAATTTATAACATACGCTAACTTTTTCCCAAAAATTTAACATTATTATTACTATTCAAATCTTAAAAAGAATCTCTCGTTTTTATATTTAAAAAGTTAATATTTTAATCTTAGTTAAATTATTCATAAGCACACAAATATCAAGAACTTGATTTAGACATCAATTTTCAAACAATTTTTTTTCATGTTACTATCCGAACATAGTTAAAAATTTAAAATTTATGAATTCCGTCGCAACAAATAGAGTATTTGAACCAACATGTTACGCTCTTTAAACTACCTTTGCCGCTACATGGAAAACAATAGGACAGCCGGCAGATATTATATGTATGTATAGCAATATGGAATTTGTGCTTGCTTCTTTCAAATGCTTGATTATTCCCATTATTGTTGGGAGGCATAACAAATTTCACAATGATGATAAATTGGACGATTGAAATTTCACTTTTTAAAAAAAAAAAAGTTAATGGGTATCCATCAATCATCAAACAATATACATAAATAAATGATTGATAGATATTTTCTTTTTTTATACCAATATTGGTATTATTCCTTCTTGTTTTCAGTAATATTCTTAGCTGTGGTTTGCTTTATTTATTGCCCCTGCCCCCAGCAGGTATAGATTCTCTCTCTGTAACTCTACAAGTTCTCTCTAAGCTTGAGGGGAAAATGGACGGATGATTTTTTGTGCTCTGTTTTGATTCTCTTGTTTTTTTTCCTCTGTTCAAAAGATTGCCTTCTTTTTTCCTTTCCATGGATGCCCTTTATTTTTTTATTGAGTTTCTAGGTTGTATTAGGCACAATGTGTAGCTGGTTTACACATACTTAAGTTTCTCTTTCTTTTTTTTTTCTTTTTTTTTTTTGTCTTTCTGCATATTCACATGCCTTATTCTATTTTGGGCCTACTCTTATAAATAGGGACTACTGGTTTGGCTTGTCTTCATTGCAGTTCAGTACCATTTCTCAGTTCACTGGTGTAGCTAGCTGCAGGTCTTTCAGACAGTACTACTAAGGTTGCATTTCATCTCAGAAGAGAGAGAGAGAGAGAGATATGAGTTATTTAAACCCTTCAACTGGCTCTGGTTAGTTGCAATGTACAAGCTTTTTCTTTCTTTTTGCTTCTTGATATTCACCTAGTTTAGCATTGAAAATGTTATAATTAGCTTATGTCCTTAGGATGATATCGAATATTGGGTTGGGATGAGTTTAGATGAAGCAAATCCTAACTTGTTCGGGATTGAGGCATAGTAATTGTAGTTGTAGCTTATGTTCTTATGGCATTAGATTCACTAAAGCCATTTTACTTTGCAATAGCTATAATCTATGTGGGGACATTTTTTCTCCCTTCTCTAATTTGATGTCTTTGCTAAACATCTTTCTTTCATCAAGCATTTGCTACTGGACTAATAACTTGGTTAAATAACATTACAGGAAGTAGAACTTCTAGGAGGACATTCGAGTTTGGGAGGACATATGTTGTGAGGCCCAAAGGAAAACATCAAGCTACTATAGTTTGGTTGCATGGCCTTGGTGATAATGGCTCCAGGTAAAATCTGTTTTACCTTTTAAGCCGCCATTTTACGGTTAACATATCAAAGATTGTTACTTTCTCGTGCTTAGCTATGCCTGCTTAATTTCTTCCTGTAATTTGAAACAAAAGCAATAGATATGAAGTCACCATGACAAGCCATTTGTGATCAAACGTTTCACTGTTTTCTGCGATTGCTATTACATTCAAACCTTTGGAGACAATCATTTTTAGGCAAAAATTGGTGAAGGGAAAACATACACATGCCCTGAGCTATTAATGAAAACTTTTGTGCTTTCCTCATCCTCCATATTTTAGTGTCACTTTCCAAAATGTAAGATATGGTGAAGAATTACATAGAACTCACAGACAAACTTGATATTAGTACTGTCTGGGCGATATCTGCATTCTATTAGTAAAGTGAAAAAGGGAGATTTTTGTGTACTGTTCTCTTAATATGGAGTTCCCTTGTATCAATTACAAGAATCTACAGGGGAAAGGCGTTATTCTGTTAAACCAGGAGAAGAAAAAACTAGTTAAGAGAATGCCAATTACGGACATGTCCAATTAAGAAGTCGAATCATTGTTAAATGTTTTTGTTGGCTCACACTTTTAAGATTCTTAGGTTAACTCTATTGATGGGAAAAAGCAGAGGCAGCCAATTATTACTTTTAGAATTCTTTTTTTTGCTAAATTGAGTTTTGGAGAAAACAGAAACATAAATTATTACATAAGGCATTAGCCTTTTTTGTATTATCTTTTCTTTGTTCTCCTTCCTGTAATGAAACTTAATAGAAACTGGATAATGAGATGTTTATTTTAACTTTTTTGGGGGCAACTACTTCACTAACTTGGTTATTTATGTGGTGGATTTTCAACAAGTAAGTAAGTTTTGTCAGACAGTGTTTATCTTGAAATCAGCCTGAGGCAAATAGAGCATAAATCCTATTAGAAGAAACATTGAACTTGTTATGGGTTGTTAGATCAAAGCTTTTGTTCTGATTGTTGTCTTTCTAGCACCTTTGTCTCTTATTTATATGTTTGTTATTTCATCCTGAGATATGGTGGATGCATTTGCTGATCGCTTTGCTTCTTTATGCAGTTGGTCCCAACTTTTGGAAAGCCTACCCCTTCCTAATGTAAGCAATGAGCTCGGAAAACTTCTTAAATTTTGCTCTACATGGTTACATCCATACAACTCTTTTTAACCTAGAGATATTCTTCTATATCCTAAAATCATTGTTTGTGAAATTGTATAACCTTGCAGATCAAATGGATATGTCCAACAGCGCCAACTCGTCCTGTAGCTATACTCGGTGGATTTCCTTGCACTGCATGTAAGAATGAAACCCAAAAGCATCACATGTTAACTTTCATAACTTTCATTAAACTCCCCTGTATGTTATTCCAGGGTTTGACGTGGGAGAACTTTCTGATGATGGCCCTGATGATTTTGAAGGCTTAGATTCTTCAGTTGCACATATTGCAAACCTTTTGTCAACTGAACCTGCTGATGGTAAGTTCTAGATAATCCTATAACGTTGACCTAAAATACCAGTATCTCTGGTGTATTTGTGACGTCAAAATCCGTATATAAGCTAATGTTCTTATTTACTATGGTGAATGCTTAATTAGACGACAATTCTTACCGGCTCATATTGTTGCTAAGCTTACCACTTTTTGAAGGTTTGGAGTAGCAGGGTTGCTTCACATGAATTTCTTAGATTCTTTTATCTAGTACTGGGGGCTGGATAGAGTGGACCAGACATGGGGACACCCCCTATAAGATTGAGATTCATGCTTTAGTTGATTGGTTTTTTGTTAATATTTGTTTGTGAGGTCTGTTTTATTCATGATCTGATTAGCAATTTAAACTATCCGGTACAGTTAAACTTGGTATTGGAGGCTTCAGCATGGGTGCAGCCACTGCACTCTACTCAGCAACTTGCTTTGCACAAGGAAAATATGGAAATGGAAACACTTATCCTGTCAACTTAAGGGCTATCATAGGTCTAAGCGGGTGGCTTCCTGGTTCAAGGTGTGACTGCATATCATATCTCAAACTATAAAAATCTTCTCTCTTTAATCTCTTTCACCTGACTAATAATATGAAATACTATCTGCATTAAATTTTGGATAAATTATATCTATGAATTATGCAAAACATTAGTCTTACAAATTAGCTCCTTAGATGTCTAGAGCTTCTAAGAACTATAAAAAGGGAGGTACCAAAAGAAGTAGAGAGTGCTTATATGGTTATTTTTATGTAATTTATGTTCAAACATAGATAGAAGTTAACAGCTAGAATTGTGCAGGAATGTGCGGAATAAAATTGAAGGATCACTAGAGGCTGCAAGACGTGCTGCATCTTTGCCCATTCTACTCTGTCATGGAATGTGTATGTACTTTTAGTTGCAAATGCTTGTATTTAGTTATTTTTAGCTTAGACAGTGTATAGAACGTCTCTATGAGTCTTCGTGGGTCCTTACCTCTGATCTGAAATACAAGTTACCCAAATTAGCATGGTCTTTTTATTACTCCGTAACCACAAGAAACAGAAACAGCAGTAATGCAGAGAACTGCTAGATTTCTATTATATTACAGTATCTAGAGCAGAAATTTGTCTTTGTTGAACCAGAGTAGTAGGATTAGATTTATTTCACGGAGATAATGTATTATTTGTATTTTAGTTCATTCTGCTTATTCACCTGCTAGGTACTATGTGCGCCTTGAATTCTTATGAACTAATTAGGCTATCTTGACCTTGTTCCAAGGAGGGACTCCTATTGTTTTTAGCTTGTAATTTGAGTTCTAGACTATTAGTAACATGTAATCTGCATAACACCACTCTTATCCTTTTGATTTGTAATTTACAGGTGATGAGGTTGTTCCTTACAATTATGGAGAGAGGTCTACCATTGTCTTGAACTCAGCTGGATTCAGGAATCTTGCATTCAAAAAATACGACGGGTATCCCTTTTTTTTTTTCCCTTCTTTTGCTTTGCAAAATCTCATGATTTAAGCAAGTATTTTCTAAAACTACCATCTTATTCTGCAGGCTTGGCCATTACACAGTGCCAAGAGAAATGGATGAGGTGTGTAATTGGTTAAGTGCAAGGCTTGGACTTGAGGGTTGCAGATGATGAACTCACTCAAAGAGTTTCATGTTATAAGTAATTCAGGAGTGAGGACAAATGCATAAGGAAGCAATAGTATGGGGAGTATACACTTTAACAGTTCTATATAGTTATTTATTATTATATGTCTTTGGTGAATTTCTAGGACTTAGTCTTCCAGTTTTGACTGGAAAATAAAGTTTTGGATGTGTTTCTCTTTTCATCACTTGTAGACACCAACCTGAACATTTTGTTCTCTTCAATTCACTCAGAATTTTGGTAGTCTGTATAACGTTGTATCAATATTAATGGATATTGTGCCTATTGTGTATTCTCTCTCTCTCTCTCTCTCACACACACACGCGCGTTTAGCTTAAACATCATCCAGTATTCCTGGTAAGGCACAGCACAGAAGTCCATTAGAAATTTGATGGCTCAAACTGATTTCTGTACTAAGAGTTGGTGGGAGGGGCTTGGGAAGTACACACAGCCGATCAAAAGTTTAGGATTCTTTCCAACATGAGACTACCCCAGAAAAATCACCTTCTAGTGACTGTTGTATTGTCAGTTGACGAGCATATGTCAATCGTGTATCTCAGATGCAAGTTACAGAAACTAAAAATGACTAATTTCAAGCAAAAGACATTGAGTTGGAACAATTTAATCAAGTAGAGACAAAAGTGTGCAGAATGTATATTCTTCATCGTTTCCACAAAAATATGGAAGATGGAATCAAGTGTTATTTTTATTACAGCTCGCAAGCCTAAAGATTACAAACTCAACGCCTGAAGTATTACAATAGTTCGACACATAGGCAGAACGATTCTACTTTCTAAAGTGATATATCTCATTCTGCTTTCCCCTGGTTGGCCACGATATTTTTCAGCTTTTCCTTGAGTTCACCACTCTGCATGAAAGAAGAATCGATGAACATTTCACGCTTAACCAGTGAAAACTAGATTCACATAAACAAGTCAATTTACCTGGTGCATACTGAGGATGATATCTGATCCACCGATAAACTCCCCGTTGATAAATATTTGAGGAAATGTGGGCCAGTGGCTGCAATATAGACAGATTCCTCAGAGAGATAATATAGATAAGTTGCACGTTTTGACGAGTAACAACTATTATTATTTTGATAATGGTGGCGTCCGGGCAGCTCGTACACCTTGATTAATTCCACCAGGTATCTACTACCTCCCATCAACACAGGTACCAGGTGAAGTGTAACAATTATTTTGAAAACTTACTTGTCCCGCTGTAACAACTTTGGATTGAATACATATCTCGCAATGTATTAATGTCCCAAAGGTTAGGAAGAGGAGACAGTATCACTGCATAAACAGTACTATGGAAAATTACTAGTTTAAAACAACCAGATTAATTACCTTTAGATAGAGGCCAAATATTCCTAATTTACATTTGAGTCCTGAAACTCATGCATCACTATGACCAACTAAGAGCAGTTAGAAAAAGTTTGAAGCAGAGAACAGAGATCCGTATAACACCTAATGTGGTTTTGTCATTATGCATTTAGTTACCAAAGGGAAAATTAAAGGAACAAGAAATTTGAGAGAGCACATTTTCCATATCACCAATCTTAGTCTAGGTTCTTTTAAGACGAAAAATGCGCTTAAGTAAGAAGAAGTCTGAACTATGGTGGCAGACAAAACGCCAACAGGATGGACAGGAAGCAGAAACTAGAAGCTTCTCTGCCGAAATATAAGCATCCCAATTCAAAGGATAATTCCCTTTTCATGCATAACTATATTGCAGCCATGTTAAACAGCCAAAGAAAATACATTTTTTATTTAAGAGGCTTCACCTATCATGATATTAGAAATTTTTGGGTATAACTCCTTTATGCATACGGTAGATGCTACGGAAAGAAAGAAATAGCCCTCTGAAAAGGTGACAGAGATAACACAAAGCTTGAAATATAGATGTACAAGATTATTATTTTTTCCGGGTGTAATCAAAATGATGCTCTAAAGTGAAGAGGATCGTACTGATCTTTTGAGCTCTTTAGAGATAAACTACTTATAAAGTTCTACAGCACACACTTTGATGCTCTTTAAAATGCATTCACTATATATAAAATAAAGGGCCGCCGTGCAAAAAGCTAAAGAAAATGTAGTATACAGCCTACATATACCTAAAATAACTATGGAGCCACAGAGCCATCACCAAGATTATGTACAATTGGCACCACCCAGCTAAATCAATGTCACACCATAAGAATGAAAAGAATCAATAAGAGCTGCCTCGACACTCAAACCTCCTTCAGGAAAGGTCTAATAAACCATTAATCATTTCCAGAGATTACGATGATATTAAATGGCAGCTGATATCCCAGCTCAGCAAAATGTCAACCCAAATGACCCTGCTTTCTCACAAGGATGTGTGTTATTGTTAAAAAGGATACTGCTCAGATCACATTAGAGGCGAAAGATGGCCATCTAACATCTAGAATTGGGTATCAATCCCTTGAAAAAATGCAATTGCAAATTCATCAATAGATAATTTCATAGCCATAGACCATTTAGCATCAAACTAACCTGAAAGCTTTTACAGCATTCTTAAGCTCAGGATCTTCTAAGATATTTCTGGCACTTATAGGAGCATCTGCAAAGAGCATATTAATTGGTAAGAAAATGAAAACTAAATAAGGACATGTTATAACAATATTAAGACTAGTAATAGTTTAATTTATGAGGTGGCAGGTATCCCGTGGAATTAGTTGAGGTGCGAGCAAGTTGGTCCGGACACCACGATTATAAAAACAAATAGTTTAATTTATGATTTTGGGGATTCTTATCCGACAACAACAACAACATACCATCACAAGTGAAGTCTGGGGAGGGTAGCGTGTACGCAGACCTTACCCCTATAAGATAGAGTGGTTGTTTCCAATAAACCCTCAGCTCAAGAGGTTACTTATCCGAATTATAATAATAATGAGAATACAGAAAATTATAAATTGCAACTGCTTAATAAAAATTGACCTCTACCAGAAACCTACACTTCCAAGTGAAGAAGATGCAAAATCTAATAACAAGAGATATCACTTATAACAGATGGACTTACTGTATTCTTTCAGCACCCTGACAGCCAATGAGCTGAATCCACATCTAGGAAGATCTGGCACACCTTTCATGTAAATCATCACAGGATTTTCCTTGACATCCTACAATAGAAGGTCAGCAGAATAACTAAAACTGAACAATAAACAGAACAGCATATAAGCCAAAAGGGTAACACAATCTCTATAATCAAAGATTGAAAATAGAAGAGCTTTGACAAGCCAACAAGCAGAAAATGCACAGATAGTGACTAACGCTACCTGCTCAACAATATTCTCCAGAGAAAGACCTGAACTCTCAAGCTTACTAGTAGGTCTAAAATCTTCATGAGTGTCAGGGTCACTAGGCACACTAGTTGAATACCGCACTTCACCCTGGTAGATAGACCTGGATGTCTATTACACAAATCAAGCAACTGTTAAGCATGATATTTTTAAACATATATAAAAGAAAGAGCCTTAAAAAAAGATACACTTTTGTCTTATCCATCTAAGGGATAAATGCAGTAGTACTGAAGTCGATGCCCCAAATTTCGCGAGAAGATACCAGATGGAGACATAGAGTAGAAGGATTCAAGCAAACGGTCCTTTTT
>JACEIK010000613.1:204714-218371 GCA_018107945.1 Datura stramonium
GGATTATATTTTAAATTTAAAATTATTAAATAAATTAAAACGAGGGCAGTTGATTATCTCATAGAAGCGTTCTTAATTAATACGGAGTTCCCTACGCTATGTCCGAGTCATGCGCTGAGCTGATTATTGTAGCCTTGTATGCCGCCATGTGTTAGAAAATGCATGTACTGAGCTCACCATTTGAGGAGCCTCAAGTTTATAAATTCACGCAACACAACATTCACCCAACATCAAATCCATTCCTTCTTTAATTTGCCCTTTGTATTACTATATACTATACTACTTGTAATTCACAACACAAAACGAAACATATGGCCAGCCACGATAATGACAACCTTTTAAGCAGTAACCAACTCCCCGGCCAATCTCAGGTATCTCATTGATTAATTACTCTATTGATAATTACTAAAGTTCGATCCATATTTAAAGTTCTGTTTTTTTTTTCTCAATTGCAGATGAGAAGAGATGGCTCAGACGCACCTTCTGATATCCACAACCAGGGCCAAGCCCATAACTTCCTTCAAGAGGTAATTTCTAGGCGTGCCATTAGGGATTTTCCGCAGGGGCGGATGCACGGCACAGAGAGGCGAATGTAGTCGTTCGACTAGGGGTTCATTTTATCTATAAATCTATTAAAAATTATAATAAATAAGATCTAAAACTCATATAATTTTAACTAAATTCAAATTCTGTCAAACTCAATAGCTTACTAATTTATAAAGTTAAAAATGAATTCCATTAAATATGGAATTTTGTATCCGCATTTGACAAATACAAGTCCAATCCAACTTAATAGTTTTATTTTGAACTTCATAAAAAAATTTAAAATAGTGTATATATATAGCCTTCTTAAGTGGAAAGTTTTATTTGTAGATCCGTGATGTGTCTGTCTTGTCTAATGCTTTAATTTTTTGTTTGGGTAAAGACGGGGACACAAGTGAAGAACATGGCACAAGGAGCAGCAGACATAGGGAAAGGAGCAGCACAAGGTGCAGTGAGCGTGGCTCGTGGAGCTGCTTTGGGTGCTGCTAACATAGCTCAGGGTGCCGCTGATGTCATCAAGAATACTGTTGGAGGAGCTAATAATAACACCACCGGCGGTGTCCCCAATTACCTAGATGAATTCCCAAAACACAATCCAACTAACACCAACGTTTAATTGCTCTTCTCATATGCTCTCCATCTTTTTGAAATTGCTTTCATCTTTAAGAAAATTGTCTTTTCTTTTAGTACTATTGTTGTAGCCTGTTATGAGGTGTGGTTTGTCGTTTAGCACACACCCATACCATAGGCGTCTATTGAGAATTGTTGTTCTTGTTACTATTATTAAAAATTGACAGCAACAGCATCCGTGCTGTTTTCGTGGATATTGAGAATTTGTTTAGAAATTCACTTATATTTTTGTGGATTGGGAAATGAAAGTTCTGAGACGAAATTGCTATAAATTTATATCAAATTCAAATTTGTTTCCTTCGTAGTACTGTCTTGAAACATGAAACTGTCAGGTCCATTTTTGAAGAAAAAAGACAACCATTTTTATGTGATAATTGGGTGAAATCTTAATATAAATGTATCTGTAAAAATGTTCGATTACATACATATCAAGATTAACTTGTGACGAGAAAATAAAATTCACAATTTAAAATGATAGGTTTTTCCTTGTAAAAGTGAGGATCTTGAGATCATAATAAAAATTCTAAAAATAATTTTTGTTCTATTAATTAATTTTAAAATATTTTTAAATGACAATAGTGTCTGTACAATTTTAGTGTATTTATTTGAATTGCTTTTTAAATTTTTTTTTTTTAACTTCGAAAAAATTTCTACTACTTTTCAAAAATATTATTTTCCCGCCGAACACCGTATGTTTAAAAGAATACAATAAGTACTCGCAACGGCAAGAGAAGGAAACTAGGTTTCAAAGTTGGAGAATTAGTTCTAAATTATTGGAAATTCACATCTTAGATTAAGTTGTTACAAATGTTATTAAACTGATACTTTTGAAATGTTTCAAAAGTTAATGTTAATAAATCTTTAAAAAGAAAATACAAACGTAGAATTGCTTTTTGCATCCAGGTAACAAACAAAACAAAAAAAGGAAAAAAGTACAAAGAACAAAGATCTCAGAAGTTAGCATATGATGAATAAGGTTGTCTACTAGATGTTCCTGGTTGTATCTCATAATTTTCTGAATTCCAATACACCATCTCATTGAAATCTGGCTCTAAAAACCAGAACCATTGCAATAAAATTTTCCTTGTACAAACTCAAAAATAACCAAAACTTGGCATCATCATCATATAAAGAAGCACCAAAAGAGATCAGAATCAGTAACAAGGTAGAATAACAAAATAAACCCCTACTATACACTTCCTGTAGGTAAGATCGATCTTGCTACTTCACTAAGATGCTTTTCTGCTCCGGCTACTTGAACCGGATACACTTCTTAACTCAGTTGGACTGTACAAGTCTCTTTGACCCAATGAGGCACTACCTCGACGAGGAGAACTTGTATTTGGTTCCCCTCTTGCGATCTCCGTTTCCAAAACTTTGGCTTCTTCACTTAGCATCTTTAGCTGCTCCAGCAAAAGCACATTCAGCCACCAAATCATGTATAAATTTACAAAAGATGCATAATTCGAGTCCAATCAGCTAACGTGTGAATGCAAGCCAAAGAAGCAGCAAATAATAACGGCAAGTACAACAACTGGAATAGCCTTTAGTACAGAGCTTTTTCCCTATCAATAGACGAAGGCCAACTAGTTATGCAATACCGATCCCGCAAGTACACCAACTTTTGAGGATAACATCGCCAAAGTTATACTCAAATCTCAATACTGCCTTTGTGTAACTAGACTTCCCTAACAAGCATTGAACAGAGTTAAGTTCAGTTCAAGAGCTTTCTCAGTTTTCAATCTCCCCGATAAATGTTGAAATGATTGCTACCTAGTAGAGATGCAATGAAATTCCACCTTAGGTTCTTGAAGACTAAGCCAAAGTGGGAAAGAAACGTAAAAAGGTTTCCATTCATTAACATACACTGAGCAATACAAGTGAGAACTCACAATCTAGGTTCCTCTCGATCATAAATACTAGCACATATGGGAGCTTTCTATTTCTGCAGATAAACGGAATACACGGATACAACAAACATAACTCACAATCTAGATTTTTCTGAACCAATGTAATTAAATATAATCCCACTTTTTCAGTTGTGCTCCTTCCTCTACCATCTCTTAACACCTTCGAAAAATCAAATACACAGTATTCTCCTCTCTTTAACTAGGTGCAGGCAAACAAATTTTTCACAAATTTTCTTTTTCTTTTCTTTTCTTGGATGAGCATAAAACCTTGCTCCGGACCAATGCATACAAATCAAAAGCATGTATGAGAGAGCTGATGATTCCATAGAAGGAAATATTATTCAATTATTTAGGTGTTAGGGGCGCAAAGTAAGGGTGGTTGAGCAGTTCTGACGGGATAGCAAGATGGTCCACGACATATTTCACAAAATCAAAGATAGATAAAAGAACTTGAAACTTCTCGGGAAATCGAAAACATTTGTACATGACAAGCAGATCTAAATATCAACTCCAAAGTCTCTTAATTCAATGGAAGGCAAAACCTGAAGACAGAAGTATAATAGATGAAGATCAGAAAATAAATAAGCATCCGTACCCGAATTTCATTCTCTCTCAACTGGTCCTGAAGGGCACTGATGGCAGGACTTAAGCTGCAATATAGAAAAAGTGGTGACCAAAAATAACACCACCAAAAAGAAAGACAGAACTGAGTCCACAGACAGAAGTCAAAGAGTGAGTTCATTTACCAATACTCCATTAATTTGCACATAGAAGCCTGATATGTGGAGGTGTGATGAATGAAAGTGAGTGGGTGCACTTTTGCTTCCCTGCAGAAGAAGTCCCAAATTATTATAGCAGTTGAAAAGCACCTAATATGCAAAGCAGGCAATAAGCACATGTTAAGTTCAACCACCTCATATTTGTTACAACAGCCTGATTATATGCAGTTCGTTCTTCTTCAAATAATACGCGTTGCAGATCTGTGAATGAGTTCAAAGGTGCATCAAGATTGAGAAGAGACGAGGATGGCAGAACAAGAAGAGGGATTTCCTTTCTGACATATTCTGCACCACTGTCACCAACCAAAAGTATTTATGGATTAAGCCAAGCATATATCACGCTTCAGAAGGGTTGAATCAGTAATTTGATTAACAAGCTAATAGCAGGAAACACAGAAATTCTCTGAACCAAAAGGCGGTGTGAATTAAACAGCTTGCCTTTTCAACTATTCATTATACAAGCCACTGTAGACAGACAACATTTCCTCAACGAAAGACTTCTTTTTATTTTTATAACTTATTAAACAACAAAAAGTTTCTCTTTTTCTTTTTGAGAGGGAGGAGGGAGGATAAACCAACTTCACCGTACAAGCCAACTTGTGCACTCTGGCGTTATCTTTTAATAGTTTAACTAAGAACATTATTAGATAGACTCAAATATGCGATAAATTGTGGTCACTACGCCCAATAAGGTCAAAATGTGAAGCTTAGTACTCTCAAGGACCTCATCAACATACACTATCTTAGTTTTACAGTTTAAAACCCCAAAATAAGTGCTTCAACAAAGAACCTATAAGATCAGTTGTCCTCCAGTTTTCCGACTTGTAGAATTCCAGGTTCTGACACTACAATGGGATGTATCATAATTCAGAAAAGCATAATGGAAATAAACAGGGAGCACCATAATCATGTCATGTATAGGTAAGCATTAGATTAACTAAGCCTGACAATTTTCTGCAAAAACATGTCAGGTAGAAATTTTGTTCATCTAAATTTATGCAGTTGCGCACTTGGGTATCGTTCCTTCTTCAACTGCAAGCTTAAGCTAATTTTCTATCTGACACTCGTCCAGCAAAGTAACTTATTAAGTTTTTAAAAAGAGCACATAAGATACTCAGAGGTTCTAGTTGTTAAAAAACCACACTGGTTGAGGGTATAGGATGTGGTTTCTTTACATGATCTTGACAATTCTCACCTCATGAGCAAGCTTTTAGATAGAAGCAATCTCAATATCCATTTCTCTTAACATGATAAAAAAGGGCAGCCCGGTGCTCCTAAGCTCCCGCTATGTGCGAGGTCCGGGGAAGGGCCGTACCATAAGGGTTTATTGTACGCAGCCTTACCCTGTATTTTCTGCAAGAGATTGTTTCCACAAGGCTGCATTTCTTTTAACATGATCTCAGAGTCAAATTTGTCCTTGATATTAGGTTGCCAGTGTTTGTTCACATATCATGTTACCCATACTCCAGATGTCCAGCTCTAGGTGTGCAGGGTACGGGTTATAATCCTCACCACTTCAGCTAACTTTTGGGATTGAGTGAGGCACTTTGTTAACACTAGTCAATGGTGTTAATAACTAATGATGAGCTGGTACAATGTTTAAAGAATTTTACAATGATGTGCTCCATTTAAGGGTCTTGATACTCGGTTACAGCAAAATCCTTTTTTTCCCCACTAAGTAAACAATTAATTTGTGTAAACTGCACCAAGAAGGAGTCAATATGCACAACCGAAAACTCCTATTATAAGTGCAAACAATTGAGGGAATCCATCAACCTATCTATATCGTATACATTTAGCAATTTACACCAAAAAGAAGACAAATACTTGTATTTGATCATGTGTGTTGACTCTGTTGTTTCTTCAAACCACCTCTAATTCCTTTCATTCCAAATAACCCGAAAGTAAAACAGGCATAGTGGGAGTGGCCGAGTACCATACACTATTTTTGATGAATTGTGGTAGAACCATACACCTCTGACTTCTTTATCTAATTTCCTGCCAGACCAGCACCAATCTTCTCCATTTTCACGGCAAGCAGAATACAATTTTGAGAGATAAGATATCTTATTAAAGTAGAAGCAATGCGATGTTATAGTTCTTACGAAATGCAAATCCAGAATTTAAACTCTATGGGTTCAATTTTAGTAGCACTGAGCCCCTGTTATATTTTAAAAGTTATTGGTTCATATATACTACTTATTGCAATTTTGATAAATTTTTACACATAAATTTATCTTGTGCCCAAAAGTTATGGATTCAATTGAACCCATAACCATAATGCTACATACGCCTCTAGTTCTTACCAGACTGATCTATGAAACCAAATTTTTCTTGCAAAATGTGGTATAAACCTCATCTATGGTCCTCCATAACTCGGCCCCGTAGAGAGAATTTGAAAATTGCTATCTACATAGGCAGAAAAAACAGTTCAAATCATATTAAGTAATCAAATACATACTCAGATGTACCTCATCTCCAGATTTGATCGATGCATTGCTTCTTGCATACTTTCTGACATGTCCATTGGATCTACATCAATGATTGCATTACTTAGACTGTTGGCGTGAAGGTTTTCTCCAACTCTATTTTCAACATTAGCAAAGAAATTGCCCAAGTCCATAGATCTTGTCCCACCCTAACCAATCAGTTAAGATTATCATGACTAAAGAAGCAGTCCAAGGATAAAAAGAAAGGACTGAAAATAGTAATGATCCTTAATCATGTTTAGAAAAACAGTTGGCATGACAGTTTTCTCCAACTCTGCTATCATTATTAGCAAAGAAATCCACCAAGTACATAGATCATCCCCGTCCTAACCAATCAACTATAATTAGCATGCACTAAAGAAGCACTCCAGGTTAAAAAAAAATTCAAATGCTAAAGAGAGAGATGAGGTGAAAGAAGTTCTGATCCTCAAGCATACGAAAAGAAAAACCAAAAAGAGATTTCTTTTTTCCTTTTACTTCAAAGGTGATTAGGACATGACACAGTTTCAGCTTACTGAGGACTTGACCTTAGAAAGGAAGGTGTGGAGGACACGGATTAGGGTAGAAGGTTAGTAGGTAGCAGCGTGTTGTCTTGTTTTCCATTCTCATTAGTAGTAGTAGTATTGCTCCTATAGTTTCTTATCCTTCGATTTCTGTTACTGTTGTTCATTGTACCTCGATTATCGTATAGTTGCGGTGCAGTTTTGCTCTGTTACTAGCTGTTTTTTTGTCATCTGTTGTTTCTTGTACTTCTGTTGCTTCTTTTTCGGGACTGCTTTGACTGTTTTTCCTGAAGACGAGGGTCTATCAGAAACAACCTCTCTACCTCTGAGGTAGGGGTAAGTAATGAGTACACTTTGGCTTCCCCAGACCCCACTTGGTGGGGACTACACTGAGTATGTTGTTATTGTTTTACTTCAAAGAGTGGGAACTAGCTGTAAATCACAAAAGTGAAAAGGCCAAACAAAAAGATAAATGGGTTTGTAGAAGTGGCTAGGATCTAGTGTAGGATTGGAGATCTTAAGACCACTCATCAGACCAACCCATCAACCAAGTTTTAATAAAAAATTACTGAACCCAACCTATCTCAGACCTTGTCCCCCAAAACTTTAAAAGAAAAAAGAATACATAACCAGCAGAAGATAAAGAATAGGCCATAAAGCCCACAATTTTTCCCTTCACACTTGTTTCTTCTAGGGAGAAGTGTATTTTCATTGCATTGCAAATCCACAGGTAGCTGCATGTGCCAAAGGCAACTTCATACAACAACAAATACGATATACTCACTACAGGATCATGAACTTGAAGAGTTACCAGCTCCGGCCATGCATAACACCGTAGCCCCGCCGGAAACAAAGGGTCGTAATCCATTAATAAAATAATTGTATATCTTTAAACCTGTATTCCACAATCGCCAGCAGCCTCTCGAATTCCAGTAAATCACAACTACTAACATGCTTTATTATGTATTTATTTTGAAATGGTAAGTAACAATTAACATGCTTTATTTAAATTATGAAACCACTAAATGTACCTTAGAAGCTAAAGCAGCAGCTCTTGAATCACCAGTATCTTGTTCAAGACTCTCGATTTTAGAACCAGCTCTAGATGTGTCTGCGGAACTTAAAGATGATTCAAGGTCTATTACAGAACTTTTATGTACAGGGGAAAGAGAAATAGGCCTCAACATGTGATTCTGCTGCTTTCCATCCAAGGACTGAAATGCAATAACTTGGATTCTCCCGACCTGAAACATTAGAAAATAGTTTGTAAACATGCACTACCCAAGACATTGATCTACGTGATACCAAACAATCTTACACTACCTTCTGTGCATCTTCACTAAAACATGAAAATATCAACCCAATAAACCCAGCATCCAGAAGTTGATACATGGCTTGAGTGCGGACATCTGCATGGTTTTACAAAAGCATGTTATGATTTTCATGGACCGAGAGAAAGGCAACTAGTGACAACACAGGGTATCAAGCTGAGAAGAGAAATAGAGAATAATCAATGACCGGACGTAACCCTACATAACCTCCAGAAAACATTTAGTTCATCTCTATAAGTTGCTGGAGACCAAACTATCCAATGAATCACAGAACTATAAACAGATGAAACTTGGGAGAACAACAACAACAACCCAGTATAGTCCCACCGAGTGGGGTTTGGGGAAAAACTTAGGAGAAATAAAAGGATTAAAAAGAAGGGCATTCAAGTTGAAAATGGTATTTGCAAATTGGAGTTGAGTTTGGACATGAATACAAAATGGATTTGTTTTTGAATTTTTGTGAAAATTTTGGAGTGAAAATTGTGAAAACAGCTTTCTGAAGATTTTTGAAACCCGGAAAACTCCGGAATTCAACTTCAATTCAACAATTCTATGTCCAAACAGTCTTCCTAAATAAATTCCGCAAAGAAGTGAAAATTATCCATGGACAAACTGGAACCAGTTCCCGCTATAAGTGGGGTCCAGGCAGGATCAAATTGGTTATTATACGTGGTCCTACCCTGCATTTCAGTTTTATGTATAACCACCTATTCTAGGAAAAGTTAATGTTATCTTTGTTCCGTTTAGGCCTTCGTCGATGTTTTGTCTAATTTATAGGCCTTATTCAATGTTCCAAACTCATAGAAGAATGCTGACTTTTAGAGGAGCAGACAATTGCCCAACAGTCTATCAGCCAGACAGCTTATGAGAAGCCAATTCTGCATGAGTAAGGGAAAATTAAAAGATAAATTAAACAAATCCATCACCAAATGAGTTTCTTTTGTGTTTTGGAACATATATCACTTAGTTTGCTCGTGGATTTTGAATGGCAAAATTTTCCATCTAAACCCTACACTTTTCTAGTAGACATAACCTAATTAAATAGATGGATAATGAAACATATGGGAACATAAGTCAATTTTCTGATTGGAGGGATAGAGGCAAAAACAGTCATACAAGCACAAGACTCTAGTTGTGGCAGAAAGTAAAGGTAGACAATAATGGGAAAGAAAATGAAAACTTGGAATAGGAAAAAAAATGTTCACTCGGTGGACACTTCGGTGATTTCATTTGGTAGTCACTTAATTTGAACTGTGTAAGTATTGTATTATAAGCACAGAAATAGAAACCTGGCCCCATCTGAGGATTACAAGTTTTAAAACCCTTCTATACAAAAATAAAAAGACTTGTAAAACAAAACGCTTCTGTATATATGTGGCTAATTCGTGTTTCTAGTCTATTGTAAGATTCAAGTATTAAAACATTGGTTTTACTTCATATTCTTAATTGATTTAGCTTTCTAAGTGCTAGTCTAGTTTTATTTATGTCACATTTATCTCCACCGAGTTTATTTTTATTATGTTGTATGCAGCCCAAAGATCTAAGTATAATGTTTAAAATCCAAAAATCCAAATACTGAAATAACTTTTATGATGGGTCTAGTATAAAAAAGATACTAACATTCAGGCAGAAAGACCATCTTTGGTTACTCAAATGTAATGGGACCAAACTATTAACCACAAGGTGCTCATAGAGGCAATAAATACCTACCAACATGGGAAGGGAGCACTGTAATGTGGGGGTGTGAGTGGTACCAGCCAATCACTCTTGTTGTTCTTCCTGTTGCCAGGGTCATTCTGTGCTAAGAAAGTTAAAGTGACAAAACCAGACTATAATTTCCGGATGAAACTGCATAATCACAACCACAACCCAATCATATACATTTGAATCCATCAAGCAACGAATCCAAACCAACAACTTAAGTTGTATGAAACCATCGTTCAAACGGGAGCAAAGATCTCTTTTGGCCAACTGTTACCGAAGCACAGAAAGCCATAGCATGTCATAAAATATGGTTAAGTCAAGCTCTACATATACTAGAAACTTGGCGTGCACCCTGTATTTAAAAAAAAGTTTGCACAGATAATCCTAAGAAGACATTGTACCAGGGAAATTATTCGACATGTGCCCCAAATTCATCAGAAGGAAAAAAAACCAAGATTTACTAATAAATGTGACATGTTAATATTAGGAAGAAAACATTTGCAGAAACAAATGGAGAACCGATTGCATGAGGTGTCATTCAAATTGTTTCATGTTATGAAGAAAAATGATCTAAGTTTATGAACACTCTAATTGTTTCTTATTAGGCAGCAAATTTACCAAAACCTATCTTTGGAGCAATTAGAAGAAAAAGCTTTACAAAGAAATTATTTTACCGGTTGCTAAATGATAATGATTACAACTTTTCGAGGGCAAGAACAGTGAAAAACATTGTGCCAGGATCAAGAAGGATATCTCAGCCTTCACTGATGCAGCAGTTAGCTGCTCAGGATTGGTCTCAACGCGGTCCTTCCTCCTGTCGCAACGTGGCTGTGGCAGCGCTCCCCATATAAGTGCAGTCACACTACCATTTTTTGACTGCTGCAAATTACAACAGCACAAATATTACTTTTGCACGTGGAAATGGCTTAGTAGGAAAGCTATCATCAATAGCATGTAAACCAAGGAAAAAATCGTAAGATGATTTTTTTTGTTGTTGTTGTTGTCTTGATCAATAAGGAAGACTAAATTGTATACTGAATGTTTAGCAAGCAAAAGTCTAAGCTATAACATGACAAGCAAAAATCAGAGTCTGTTCCACACTACTGGGAAAGGTCATGCAAGGACAAGGTTAAATATGAACCGTTGAATATGCACCTGCATATCTACCAAAATAGCTGGAGTATTAAATATGACTTTGACTTACTAAGATTTTTTTCTTTCCTGATAAGTGAAGAAACACGAAATACATATTACAATGATTTTGCTGGCAAATGCCTAAACTTAACCTGATAAACCAAATTCAGAGTCTAAACGCTTCTCAGGAAGGCTACGGAAGGACAAATGAATATCAACAGCCAATGATGCACGTGCGCACATACCAAAATAGATATTAAACATAACTTGGTTTATTTGAGGAGAGGCGAATCTAGAATTTCCAGATTAAGCGTGCACCACTAAAAAAAAATAGCTATCAAACATGACTTTGGTTTATTTGAGCAGAGGCGAATCTAGAATTTAAAGAACAAGGGTGCACCACCTAAAAAAAGGAAAAATGTATTAACTGGGAATTGATCCCTAGTCCTCTAGGTAAATAACTCATCCTTCGACCAAGTGCACTATTTAGCCTTTTTGTAGCAAATAATGATATTCCAATTTTAGAAAATATATACATAAAATATCAATCTAGTTTTATGGAGATACCACGGGCTCACATGCCCCATATTTTTGCCTATAAATTCGCCCCTATATTAGAGACATCAACATATTATTTTAGTTGAATAGAAACAAAATCCTTTTCCTCCGCCCGTAAAGATATGATCTCCCATAAACATGTACTTCCCATGATTATTAGAGAACTAACCTTGTTTACAATGGTGAATCCAAACCAACTTGCACACCTCAACTAATCTAACTTAGATGGGAAAAAATCGCCTAGACTTTTTGCCTCTATTGGTATTTGAACCCCGGTCTCTATGGTACCTTTCGACTTCATTGATTGTTAGGATATACCCATATTAGTTGACATTCTTTTGACTAGGAGATTATGAAGAATAGATATTGCAAGTTCAGTCAAGACAAGATCTTGAGAATCTTTTCTCTCAAGCCACTATTTAAAAGTAAAAGGACAGTATACTGCAATATCAAGACTCAAGAGCACATAGAAGGCAGAAATATACATCAGCTTGTTAAAGCGCAGTTCAGAACCTCCTTACCATTTTTATAGGACAAAAATATGCAGTTCAAACCCCCCACCCCCAACCAGCTCTGTTTAGCAAAGTGAACATATATTCATAACAATCAATCAATTACTCCTCAGTTCCAAACTAGTTAAGGTCGGATATACAGATCCTCTATATCATTCCACCCACTCGGGCCCATTTCATTCCAAGACGGCTGGTAAAAACAAGTAAGGTTTATCAGAATCCCTTTTACCATTTGCAAATATAAGGTTTATCAGAATCCCTTTTACCATTTGCAAATATGGCAGCTCTTCCCAAGAATTCCCAAAAAATAAATTATAACCGTGGTGTTTAGGCTAACTTGAGTGCATCTTAACTAATTCCACGAAGTATAACCTACCTCTCACCAACACAGATATTGGGTAACTCTGTCAAACATTAATCATAATTGGAATTTAACAAAAAGTAAATCCGTCACTGATTAAAGTTGCTACCTTATGCAACAATATTAATTTCTCCTAACAGAGGGTTTTTTCCAAATACTCTTTTTACCAGTTGAGATGTGGCATCCAATCTTGAATTCAAGCAAATTTAACGAAAAAGCACAAAACACGATTAGCAAACATCAGTAATAGCTGTAACTTAAGGAACTTTAGATCCAACAATGACACAAAGTACTGTCTTTAAGAAATAATATCAATTTCTCCGAGAAAAGAGAGGCTTTGGGGAACTCTTTTACCATTTGCAAACATATAATCCAATAATTGAAGAATTTTCGAGAAAATATCAACAAAAAGACCCCATTTAGCAAACATATACAAAAGAAGGAATTAACGAACTCCAATAACATTAATTTCACAGGGAGAAGTAGAGGCTTTTGACCACCATTTGCTAAAAACTATGTCCAATGATTCAAGAATTTGAGGAAATTTTAACAAAAATTACAAAATAACACCAATAAAAATGGGAAGTTACAAACTTTTTTACATCCAATATTGACATAAAGTTACTGCTTTTATGCAATACAATTATAGCTAATGCGGGAGAGAGATAGGGTTTTTAACAACCCAAAACCCTAAAAAGCAAACTTCCTTCAGACGGATACAAGAAAATTGAAAAAAAGGAAAACCTGAGTGTCACCGAGGAGAAGGCCCATTATCTCTTCAGTTTCTGTAGACAATGCATGACTGAGGCATGTTAACCACACTTCCTCCGTCATTTTCACACTCGTTAGAGCCATATTCTCTTTCTTTCTCTTCAAGTGTGTGTGTGTGTGTGTGTATGCAGATGAATTTCCGTCTAAAATTTTTGTTTATTTTTCTTTTACTTTTCGACAAACACGAAAGTGGCTCCGAAGTGGTGAGAACGGAACGTCGGAAGGAAAAGGGTCAGATTGGAAGTACAGATCGGAGTGTCCGACTGTGTGGAAAGTAAATTGCGTTTTTCGTCCTTGAGAGTTTTGCATATGTTCACATTTTGTCCTCCTTGTTCGATAAGGAGTGCTTTGGTAATTGCTCGGAGTTCAGCAGTAACGCAGCTAATAATAGTAACGGGTTAGTTATGTAAAAGAATTTGTACTATTTTATAT
>JACEIK010000613.1:282164-339141 GCA_018107945.1 Datura stramonium
GTTTTATCCTAGAGGAGCTCCTTGGATCTTGAAGGATATATCTTATATCGGGTGAAATTTTTTAAAGATAATATCATTAACACACCTCAACAGGGGCGGATCTATGCGTAGAGGTGGGGGTGCCACGACACCCAAATGCGTCGGGTGAAATTTTGTATATACATGTATATAATATATGTTATAGATATTACACTTGCCACCCCGTAGAAACAAACAACACATGGTGCCAGTGGTAAAGCGTCAAGTTTTTCGCCTCTTGGATACGAGTTTGAATCCAATATGATAGACTTCAAAAATAATTTTATAATATTTGTGCCAGCCTTTTTACGTCCATTTTGCAAAATAAATTCTTAACAAGTCTCGAACCCACAACCGCTTCACTAGAAGCGTACACCTTATCCATTAGGATACAATTACAATAACAATGATGACGCACATTAGTTTTTTATATTTAACATCACATTCATCGATACTTTCACCGACATTTTTTCATCTTAATTTTTGCTGTTTTTCTTTTTATTCCTTTTCATTTTAAGTATAAAATATAACTCTTCTTGAGTCCTCCATATCAATTTATGTAACACATTTTTAGTTTATGTAAAAAGATATTATTTGTCTATAATTAAAAATAACTTATTTTAAAATTTTTCTTTTATTCTTAGTGAAATAATTTATAGTCACACAAATATCTAAGATTTATTTTAGATTACAATTTTTGAATGTTTTTCTTAAATTTTGTGTCAAGTTAAACAGTGTCACATAAGTTGAGACGGAAAAAGTAATAATTTTCTTCTTCCAATTAATTCTTTCTCCTCTATTTTCATCAAGATTTCAAAAGCTCGACAATTAGTTTCTTCTACTCTTTGTTCTAATATCTAAATTATTTAGATGCATATGAAAAAAAAGTACCTTAGGCTATGATAGTTTAGATCAATTTGAAACTTTTAATTTATAAAATAAAATGCATGCTAACTATATTGAAATCTCATTTGATTTTATTAGCCTTTTTAGATTTTCTATTAGCTTGAATCAATATTTTAACATAAGACTTCGTCTCTATTACTGAAATTATGTATGTGAAATTTTTCAATTTTTTATATTTAGTCTATTACGTAAAGTCTGAAATATTTATAAATGTAAATAATTATGCTATCATATAGTGTTTTCGAATATGAAAATTCGCTGAGTGATTATAAATAAATGACGTGTGTCTATATTTGTAAATNACGTGTGTCTATATTTGTAAATATTAATACTTTTAGAAGTATTTTTATCTTTGCGCCTAGTTATCATAATTATAATTTTTTTGCTCGATCAATTTGTCTTTATAAACCAAAAAGACAAATAACCGAATTGAAGTCGTCCCAAATTACTACTTACAAAGTCAAAAATAGGTTAAATATATAATTAATTTGATTAACACATCTATATTTAAAATCGTATAGCACCCGTAATCATTAATCCTAGATCTGCTTTTGCACCTTAAACTATAAAAAATTCTCTATTAATTTTATAATCAAATATTTTCTTAAGATTTCTAATAAGTTAATCACCTAAACGTTCTAGTTTATCCGATCCATTTTATCAGAGGCCGGCAATTTCAACCCTAGCCCGTCCAAGATTTAAAAGATCCAATTAAAAGCTAAAAACAAATAAGTCAAATGGGTTAAATCCAAATTGATTCGTTAGAAATTGGGTTGTGCTGGGTCAAATAGAGATACAACCCAAACACAAAGTGACCCAACGGGTCAAGAAGCAGTTATAAATTCAACGATTGTATGTTGTTCCTTTCAATTGCTTATAAACTTTTGTGTCTTTGACCTTTCTAGAACTTTTATTCTTTGATTTTTTTTAGTAAGTTGTGGAGAGGCTCAATTGAAAGTTTGTTGAATTATTTTTATTTCATTAAAAATTTAATTTTCTGCTTGCAAATAGTATTGGGAATTCAAAATATTTGCACCCAGTAATATTCGGGTTCTTTGAATAAATTTATGATATCTAAAATCTAAATATTAAGTCCAATNTGGATTAGCAGTTAGGATAGAAATTATACCTAATTTTCCTTGCTTGGTTATTAAAATGGGATGAGCTAGACACCGACTTTGAATTATCGCAACACCACTCGTAGAAGTAGTTGTGAAACAAAGTTCGGTTAAATGATTAGAGGTATGAATGTCCTTAATCAAGGGTGCAAACTCCGTAAACCACATTCATGTAATTAAATTGCTCACGAATTAGGACGTCACATCCCCGCTCAACGATGTAGGTGTAAGACTAGTTTGTCATGTTTAGAGGCTCGAAAGACCATGAACATAGCATTTTAATTATGTGAGACAACAATTGAAGTTTTTATACTCAAACCATTGAGAATTGTAGCATTGCATGGTTATTAGGCCTTAACTCTAGTTGCTTCTTATATTATTTCTCAAGAATTTTTTTATCACCCCTAGACTTAATTATAATTCTACGAAATTTCTACATTCAACACTTGTGAAGTTTAATTTAACACTTGAACTTGATAATTCACTAAATTGGTCCAGTCCCTGTGGGTTCGACATTTGGCTTTGAAAAAGGGTCATTGTATTACTTGTACGACTCCGTACACTTGCAAGTGCGTTGGGGAGCAAAAACTTCGCCTAACTCAAACTAACCGATATGAGATCTACACCTCCACCCATAAAGAGCTTCAAACGAAGCCATCTGAATGTTAGAGTGGTAATTGTTGTTGTAAGCAAACTCGATGAGAGGTAAATGATCATCCCAACTACCCCTGAAGTCAATCACACATGCTTTAAACCTGTCTTCAAGAGTCAAAATGATCTTCTCGGTCTGACCATCTGTTTGCGGGTGAAAAGCTATGCTGAGCCTGACCTGAGGACCAAGTCCTTTGTGAAACAATCTACAAAACGAGGTAAACTGAGTACCTATATCAAAAATAATGGACAAGAGAACTCCATACAATCGAACTAACTGTCAAATATATAATCTATCATATTCCTTAGCTGAACGGTAGTTTTGACCTGTAGGAAATGAGCTGCCTTGGTCAACCTATCTACCACCACCCATATAGAGTCATATTGTCAGCAAGTGCGAGGCAACCCTGTGATGAAGTCCATATTGATCTCTTCCAACTTCAAAGTGGGGATACTAATGTCTTGTAGAATACTTCCGAGACTCTGATGCTCCACTTTCACTTGCTGACAGTTCGAATACTTAGTCACACATTCCACCAATTGACTTTCCGTAGGTCACGGTACTTCTTGGTGGCACCTGGATGTATATAATATCAAGAACCATGAACCTCATGCAACATCCGTTCTTTCAAATCATCTATATCCAAAACACACAAATGAACATGATATCGAAGTACACCATCTCCCCCTTGGGAGAAGACCTCCACCTTCTGATTTTGAACTGCTTCTTTCAACTTCACCAAAATATAATCCTCATCTTGACTATCCTTGACCTCAATCACCAAGGAAGATTCTAAACCATTCTGAACAATGACACCACCATATGTCGAATCCACAAGGTGAACCCCTAATCGTGAAAGCCGATGCACATCCTTCACCAACTCTTTCCTTCCATCTTCCACATGAGAAATACTCTCCATGGACAGCCTACTAAGGGCGTCCGCCATTACATTGGCCTTGCCTGGATGATAAAGGACACTCATTTCATAGTTCTTGAGCAGCTCTAACAATCTTCTTTCTCACAAATTCAAATCCTTCTAGGTGAACACATAATGTAGGCTCTTGTGGTTTGTAAACACATCCACATGGACCCCATACAAGTAGTGTCTCCAAATCTTCAATGCGAACACCACCGCTGCCAATTCTAGATCATGTGTCAGGTATTTCTTCTCATGAGTCTTAAGATGTCTAGAGGAATACACAATGACCTTACCATACTGCATCAACACACATCCAAGACCAATCCTAGAGGCATCACAATACACAAGAAATCCATATATATCCTCGAATAGGGTCAATATTGGGGCAGAAGTGAGTTAAGCTTTTAACTCCTGAAAACTCTTCTCACAGGCATCCGACCACTGAATTTTGACTTTATTCTGAGTCAACTTAGTCAACGATGCTGCAACAGATGAAAATCCTTCAACAAACCTCCTATAATAGCCAGCTAAACCCAAGAAACTCCTGATATTCTATGGATTAACTAGTCTAGGCCAATTCTTCATTGCTTCTATCTTTTGAGAGTCCATCTGCACACCCACACTTGACACCACATGGCCTAAAAATGCTATCGAATCCAACCAAAACTCACACTTGCTTAATTTAGCAAACAATTGAAGATTCTTTAGAGTCTATAGCACCACCCTCAAATGAGCGACATGCTCCTCCTCACTCCAAGAGTATATGAGAATTTCATCTATGAAGACAATCACAAATATGTCCAAATATGTCTTGAACACCCTGTTCATCAAATTCATAAAAGTTGCAGGAGCATTAGTTAGTCCAAAAGACATAACTACAAAAACATAGTGACTACACTGGGTCCGGAAAGCTATCTTCGGGATGTCCCTCTCCTTAACTCTGAGCTGGTGATAACCGGATATGAGTATCTTTGAGAAGCCCTTAGCACCTTGAAATTGGTCTAACAAGTCATCAATTCTAGGGATGGGATACTTATTCTTGAATGTAATCTTGTTCAACTGCTGATAGTCAATGCACATACGAAGAGAACCATCCTTCTTTCGAACAAAGAGAACTGGTGCACCCCATGGGGACTTGCTAGGTCTGATGAAACCCTTATCCAAGAGATCCTTCAACTATTCTTTCAACTCCTTTAGCTCAACTAGAGAAATTCTGTAAGGAGGAATGGATATAGGCTATGTTTCGAGAAGAAGGTCAATACTGTTATACCTCGAGAACCCAAGGATCAGACCTAAAAGTGAAAACAGAGAAAAACTAAAATACGCACCAGGTCACAGAATGACTCTTGAGGTGAGTCATGAGGAGTGACCACGAGTTGTGAGGTGACTCGTGGTCAACATGGTGTGGCAAGGCCTGAGTGAGGAGTCCACGGGCTTGACCACGAGTCATGGTCAGACCTCACGACTCGTGAGGTCACCCATGGTCAACCTTGGAGGATTGGCAAAATGGGATGGGCAGTGTAGACCATGGAAGGTGATCATGAATCTTGGTCTGACCTCCCGACTCGTGAATTCACCTGTCGGGTTCCCCTAGAGGTTTGTGCAGTGGACTCAACGGATCAAAGTCAGGAGTCATGCCCTGTGGCAACGACCCGTTAGGTCCCTCGTGAGGACTGGCGACCAGAAATTTCTACGATTTAATAAGGGTGTTTTCATAACTTTCTAAGTATCTAAGGCCTAAACTATGTCATTTTGGATATGTTTCTAAGTTAGATAAGATGGGTTAATCCCTTTATGCATGCCCATTCTCATGCAAAGGCTTAGAGAGGTTTTTTGGGAGATTCAAGGCCTTCCCCAAATTTTCATAAAATTCTTTGTGGGTGTTCAAGGACCTTTAAGTCCATCTATTCCCAGGTATGTAGGGTTTTAAAATGGGTGAAATTCTTCTCCACCCATGTCCAAATTTCAAGTTAATTCATTAATTCTCCTACTCAAATTCCATGGGGTTTTACCCAAAGCATGAAAATGTGATTTCTCTATATGAGTATGATTTAATTGATTTCTAATTATTGAATTTTGAATGATAGGCAGGTTTTATTATTATTTTCTTCAATTCATGTTTCAAGCTTTTAAATCCAAAAAGCCCATTTGATGAAAGTTCATGGAAGTTATGATTTATGATTACTACTCTATAATTTGAGTTTATTGATGATAGAAAAGTATAATTTTCAAGTTACCCATGTTTATGAGGATATTTTGAAAGAATTGAATATGATGAAGTATTGGGCAATTCCCACATATTAAAGAATGATTTATGATTTATGATTTATGAAGTGAATTACATGATTTATCGATTTATGATGTTGGCCGATGAAAAGGGCCTTGATTCTTGGCTAAGCATGTTTTGAAGGGGATCAATGATGATAAATGTTATATCTTAGCCAATGAATTTTTATTCAATGATTTAGGTATGACCTATATGCATGTTTTTAGGAGCCGTGTCTAGCACCGAGCAGCCCGACGTTCAAAGGACTACGCCGGTGTCTCATAACCATGTGCCACCATGGGTTGTAAATGATATGATGTATTGATAATGATCCCCTCAAATGTGATATCACGCCTTATGCACGACCCTTGCTTGGAAAGCCAAGGTCGACTCTGCCCACTTGAGCGAGACAGTGGGGCATCATGAAAGGCTCTACCATGATGGAGTCGGTTATGACGAGTCCTCCCATTGTTTTGCATGTTTTATATATTGTTATTTTTATGTTATTGGCTCAACTTATATTATGATAAAGTTATTTATGATTATGATAATGAATGATTATGAAAGATTTGAAAATCTTGATCCTTATGTTTTATTACGAAGATTTTGATGTAAGCATGATTTCTTTCTCCTATGTCTATTTATGAGTTTACTTTACTTTTAAAATGTCCGTTTTACTTACCTTGCATACTCAGTACATTCCACGTACTGGCTGCATAATTTCTATGTTGTATCGTTTTATGATACAGGGTCCGGATCTCAGGATCATCCTCATCCTTAGTCCATCCCAGCCTACGATATCAGCTTGTGTTGGTGAGTCCTCATGTTCTGAGGGCCATTTGATAAACTTTCCTATGATTATGTTTCAGTATTTCTTGGGTTAGTTGGGCATGTTGTCCCATCAACCTATCTTACGTATTAGAGGCTTCTGGACAAATGAGTAGTATTCAGCTTATGTAAATATTTGGTATTTCCTGATGTTATGTCATGGTTAGGTTTTCGCAATGTTTTATGCTTAATATTCCATTTATTTAAATGAGATGAGTGAATGCATGTGCCATGGGTTGACTTGAGTTATCTCGGGGTCCCTTGTCCTGTGTCTATGATTCGAGTGTACGTTCGGGCCATGACAAACTTTGTATCAGAGCAATAGGTTTGAAGTGTCCTAGGGTGTCCGAAAGATGTGTTAGGTAGAGTCTTTTTCATGGGTGTGAAGCGCGCCACACCTATGACGAAGAGGCTACTAGACGTTTAGGAATTTTTCCCTTCTTTCATGTTCTATGTCGTGCGATGAAAAGCCTTTCCATCCTTCTAACTCGTGCAATTCGCGATTGCATAATTATGGCTCCTAAGAGAATGAATGGAAGGAGGAATGGAAATGATGAAGTCCACGGAGATGGCAATGACCATGGGCATCAGCAAGCCCCACCTGTTCCGGAGCACCCGGCACCAGAGCCAGCTGCCCATACCGAGTTTCGGGCGGCGATTCAGATATTGGCGTAAGCCTTGACCGCTTAGGTCAACCAGCAGGCTGTTGCACAGGTTCCACAGAATAGCAATGCAGCGGCGGCTCAGATTAGAGACTTCTTGAGGATGAACCCTCCCGAGTTCATCGGATCAAAGGTGGATGAGGATCCACACAAGTTCATTGAAGGGATCTTGAAGGTCACTCAGGTTATAGGGGTAACGAATGGGGAGTGTGTAGACTTGTCCTCCTATTAGCTAAAATAGGTCGCTCATATTTGGTACAAGCAATGGAAGGGCAGTAGGGCAGCGGGTACGGGCCCTATAGACTGGGATGAGTTCCACATGACCTTTCTTGACAGGTTCTTCCCTCGGGATATGAGAGAACTGAAAGCAGCTGATTTTGTTAACCCCAAGCAAGGAAAGATGACAGTGCTGGAGTATTCACTTGAGTTCACCCGGTTGTCAAAGTACGCCCCAGAGTTGGTGATGGACCAGAGGGCGTGGGTGAGCTGATTTATTCATGGCGTGGCCGGTTATTTAGACAAGGATTGCAGGACTGCCATGCTTCATTAGGATATGGAAATTCCTCACATAGTGTTGTATTCCCAGCAGATGGAGGCGGCTCATGTGAGGGAGAGGGAGGCAAAGAGAGCTCGAACAGATAGTCGTGGGTTTTCACATCAGAGGTCCGACGGTGGCTACCGTCCACAGTTCCAACAGAGGTCACTAGCCCTAGCACCATCGTCAGCTAGATCCCATCTAGACCCAAGGGTGATCAGAGGAGCAGGGCTTTAGGGTCGAAGGATCATAGGGACACCCAATTAGTGTATACCTCTCTAGCCTATGGGAAGTGCGGCAAGAGTCACACCGGGGAGTTCCTTCTCGATTTGGATGTCTGCTTTGGGTGTGGTAGAACTATACACATGTGCCGAGCATGTCCATATGCCAGACAGGGTGATGATAGGGGTCGAGCACAAACCACCAGGACAGCAGTAGCTCCAGCCCATTCAGCTCCACAGGGAGCATCTACTAGTGGGGGTGGCGGTCAGCGCCAAAACCTATTCTATGCCCTTGCCTCACGCCAGGAGCAAGAGACTTCACCAGACATGGTCACTGGTATGTTGCGTGTCCTTCATATTGATGTTTATGCCTTTTTAGACCCAGGAGCCACATTGTCTTTCGTGACTCCTAACATTTCTAGTAGCCTTGAAGTTAGTCCCGAGACCTTGTCAAACCGTTTTCAGTTTCTACTCCAGTTGGTGATTCAGTCGTAGCTAGACGAGTATATAGAGGGTGCCCAGTCACTGTGTTGCATACGGTTACCTCCGAAGATTTGGTAGAGTTAGCCATGATTGACTTTGACGTTATTCTTGGTATGGATTGGTTTTTTTCTTGTTATGCTTCGATTAATTGTAGGACCTGTACCATCGAGTTTCATTTTTCGGGTGAGTAAGTTTTGGAGTGGAAGGGTAGTTCGGCGGTGCCAGCATGTCAGTTTATCTCCTATATTAAGGCTAGGAAGATGATCTCTAAGGGATTCATGTACCACCTAGTTAGGGTTAAGGATGTGGAGGCCGAGACCCCGACTATTAAGTCAGTTTTCGCGATGTTTTATGCTTAATATTCCGTTTATTTAAATGAGATGAGTGAATGCATGTGCCTGATAAGGGGCATATTTATATGCCAAATCGATACTCAAATGTATAACTTTTGCCTTGTTTGTCTAATAATGTGTGTACATTCTCATGTAAATTGTACATTCTCATGTAAATTGTACTAAGTGTGTGATTTATACTAACCAACATGATTAGCGTGTTTTGCAGAAAACATGCTTTGACGAAGAAAAATGACATGTCGGGAGAAATCAAAGAGGAACTCGAACGAGCAAGGAAGCGTTGGTGAGCAAGGATCGCCAAGGCCCGCGATGGAGCCGCGGGGACGCCGCTGTATCAAGGGATGCATCAGCCTCGGGGATGGAAAATTCCAATAAATTCCCAGCTGGTGGTCCGCGATCAGCCGTGCCACGCTGGGAGGAATTCTCCGCACTTTGCATTTCCAGAGAGGGTTGCATGCACTGTGGCACGCTGGCTGTGCTCCGCAATGCATGCCGTGCCACGTTGGAAGCAATTACTCGGGGCGGACACTTCGTGAGGGCTCACAGCACTGTCACTTGAGGCAAGCACCTTTTACGACTCCGTGACATGCTGTTTGGCTATTCCGGGAAAAATTTATCCCTAGTATAAATAGAACACTTAGGGCATTTTTAATTATTCCACTTGGTGGAGCAAGGAACGTGGGTTACAGGCATTTCCGAGGACGAAATTCTTAGGTTTTTCTATCCCTTTCTTCCTTTCAATTGTTTGTATGATTAACACTCATTTGACGATGTTCAATCCACAAATGAGTGGCTAATTCTCCTTCTTGGCCGGGGTTATGAACTATTGTGTTGAAAAATGTAATTATTGATTGCTGGTTTATTTTCTCTTTTCTTCCATGGTTGTTCTATTTAATTCTTGTTCTTACTACGCTAATATCCGGCCACGTTAATGTAAATCCAAAGTCCTATTTCACTCCGAGAGGGCAAGAAATTGGAAAGTTGTGAATGTTGACAATCTAATTTTGACCTACCTCGCGCCTTAATGCGTTTATATATGTATATATTTACTTATTTATTTTACGCAAATATTCGACTCATTTTTGTATTTTTAAAATAATTTATTATCATAATATTGTGAAAATTATTTCAAATTACATATATATGACCCATATTAATTTTAAGTTTTGATATTAAACAATTACGCCATATACAATGTATTTCGCTTAATATGCACCCTTATCTTGAAATATATATTTATTTAATAAACTATTTACATAATTTTTAAGCAAATTTTTATAAATTTATTTGCCTAATATTTTTACTCGAATTTATAAATTTTTTATGTTAATATGATTTTTTATAATATTTGGATAACCTGATTTTAATTTTTTGTCTTTAAATTATTCATAGATATAATAATTTAATAATATGATATTTACATAAATATACTAAGATTTATGATTTTTATTTATTAATAATAATATTTAATGATAATTATTTAAACAAAAAAAAAAACCCAACAACATTGAGGAAATTTTCAAAAATTTCAAAATTTTAATTAATTTAATAGCAGCTAAAATTCACTTTCCTCCAAATTATTTAAATTCTAGCCACTTTCTATTCAATTCATCCAATTTATTTCAAATATGGCCACTTTCTATTCAATTTATGCCAATTTTAGCCATCGTTGATCAATTTTGGCTACTATTTAAATTCAATTCTAGCCAAATCAATTTCAATTTAATTCTATCCATTTATCCTACCCGCTGACCCAATTAACCCGACCCGACCCATTCCGTCCTAGAATTTAATTCGACCGTTCATTCATTTTAACTGACGATCCTAATTAATTCGAACATTTTCCTTATTTAATCACTTCCCCTCTAACCCTAATTCATTTTTTCACTTTTCCTCACCTTCTACACCCTAGCCGCCGACCTCCCTCCTCTCTCCCTTCTCTTTTCTTTCGCCGAACTCCCCCGCGTCGCCGAAACCAACAAACAGCTGCACTCTCTCCCTTCTCCCCATTTTTTCCGAAACCCCGTCAACCACCGTCGCCGCACTTTCACACAACACCTTTCTCCCTCACCGCGAACCTCCATAGCTCCTAAGAAGCCGACCTTTTCTCCCTCTTTTCGACCACCAGACCGTCATGTCCGGTAAACAAGCAAAAACGACTCACTACGCCGGCGAACACCACCTACGCCGTCCCTACACCTCTTCTCCCCATTTTGCATCGCCGAGACCGACGCCGCCACCACTCCTCTTCTGTCACTCACCAAAACAACCTCCTTCCGGGGCCGCAGACCTCTCTCCCTCACATGCACAATGTACCCACGCACCTCTCACCCTTCTCCTCTCTTCTCTGCACTCAACCCTTTTCCTCGCACCCTCTCCCTTTCTCCCTTATTTTTCGCCACGCAGTCGCCGAAACCAACAGACTCCACCTCGACATTCTCTCCCTCACACTCCGGGCGAAACAACACCGCCAAATAATTTTAACTCCCTCCAAACAGACCTCACCATCTCTCTCTTCTTCTACTTTGTTATCTTGATCGACCGTGTTTATATGTATATAAGTTCAACTCGAGATCATTTCTCTTAGATTTTTGATATATTGGCAAGCTCACCTGGCTGTTATGCCCTTTAACAGATTGTTAGATCTAAAAGTCATACTTGGTCGACCGTAGATCTAGTTTTAGTGTTTGTTATCCAACTTGTTTAAATTATTTTGGGTGAAGTTCAAATTCCTTTACGCCTATCGTGCTAATATGTTTGAGATTGAATGTTCATACGCAATTTTCAAGTCGATATATGATTACAACCTTAACCTATTTATATGCTACTGAAAATCTCTGCACTTACTCCTATATGATTTTCTGCATACTTTAAACTTTAGCATATCTCTCTTGATGTGATTACCCCGTTTTCATTGTTTGGTTCATAGTCACTATCTTCATATGGTATTTATTCATGACTAGAGGCGAAGTTATAATACTCTTCCTGGCATATACTAAATTTTAATCATCTTAGCTATACTTACTTTTTGCGATATTGTCTGTTTATTACTTACTTAGACGATTTCGTACTCCTTGGATGTCCATTGAGTTTCGATATCTCAAATGACCATCTCCTTCCTTTAAACAAGTCCAACAGAAGTTTGTGTTGAATGGTATTTAGCCTATAAGATTGTTTTGAAATCCACTTGTTGAAATTTCAAAAACTATTTGACAAACATTGTTGCCTGATTGTTTCTATCTAAGAGTAGTCGTTATTGATTCATACCCCTAATTGTATTCCTGTAAATAAGAATTTGACAGATTTAATTAGAAAGCTATTTATGTTAAGTTCTTTTTTCTGGTATTCCTTTAAAAGGAATTATGGTAAGTAGTACATACGTGATATGATTGCCTATTTTGGTTTTAAACATGGCAACCCGTTTATCGATTCATTTAATTATTATTATTATTATTATTATTATTATTATTATTATTATTTTATTTTATTTTTTTTGAATCTACTTGGGTAAATCCTAAGATGTTTTAACGTAAACTTTTCCTTGATTGATTCTTCCTTCCTCTCTTATTGGTAATAAAAGATTTTCTTTCTTTAAAGATATGAACTGCTTTTTATTAGAAAAGAAAAGAATTTTTAATTGATGATATAAATTATTTCTTTCATGGCCCTTGATTGATTCTTCTTTTTTTAAATATTTTCTTTCTTTATTTCCGGAGAGACTCTATTCCTCTTGATATATAAGTATGCCTTTATGCCGAAGAGGAGGGAGACGGAACAAAAATCATTTAGATACCACTTACTTTTATTTTTTTTCTAGCATTCAAATATAATCGAATAATTCTTCTTTCTCAAAAGGGACTTTTTCTTATTTGAGATTTATAGCTTCTTACTCGTTGTTACTGAGATTTCGTCCCCGTCTTCTACTCGTATCTTTCTTATTCTTGAATCACTCACTCTCAACTGTCTTTGGAAAGGTATTTCCTTTGCCTTTGTTTAGATTCATCGAAGAGTTAGCCGGGACGAAAGAGGGCTACGAAAGTCATTCTAATATTATTATTTTTCATGTCTTGTAGTCATTTATTTTATTTTAGATTGTAATAATTGTAATAAACATATGATAGTGAAAAAGGAAGTTTGTGGGGGTGGGGATTGTTGTTTACTTTACGTTTTTAACATCGGATAATTAGGTACCTCATTTAGATATCATGCATATAAGACGTAGAAAGCACACCTATAGGAGTAACACCAAAATTGGGATAGAAATCATGCCTACAGGGAATTACCACAATATAAGTGCATTAAATATCGTCCAAATCATGTAGGATTTTATATGACCAATGTATGTTCAAATAGGTAAAAACCTCTACGAGTTTTATTTGCATATCGCCCGCCTTAAATTAATGTGTGATAAATGTTTTTTTAGTAATAGGTTTATAAAGAATTACTACTTTTTAATTGGTTCACTCAATCCGATTCATTTTCTTCACCATAAAAATCATGCCGCATTTGTTGGTCTTAAGATGATTCTTCGTCGCTTATCCCACTTGGCTTTATATTTCAACATCTTCAATACTTCATGTCCTTATTATCATAAATCTAGATCATATTGGTAGGATTTAAACGATGCATGCAAGATACTTATTTGTTTAAAATCATACTTCCGCTAAATTGCCGCATTATATTCATTTTATTTCAAATTGGTTATATGTCTATGTTAGGAATTCATTTTTAATCTACAATTTCAACATCTATTTCAAATTGCTGCTACGTGCACGTTAAATTTGATTTTCACCTATGAAGTCCGGGTATTTCACATTAGAGATTATGCATAGGATTTACTTGCATTTATTTGGAAATTATATTCTTTTGCTACAAGATAGAGGCTTAATTGAAACTTTGAATGTTAAGTGTTTTGATTATTATTTGTTTCTGTGTTTTGACGTCACCTTTTTTAAAAAGCCTTAGGAATTTTAGACCCAAAATCCAAATTTAGTAGTCCATTGCCTCTGGGACTTTAAGATTGGGACGGGTAGACAAATACTAGGCCGTTAGTCTTTTCCACCTAGAAACTGGGTTAATAATCAATTAATTAGGGCGGGTAGTCGGGAAATGATAACTGTGCTCGCGAATAATAATGAAAGCAATCTAATGATTGCGAAATATTATTTTAGTTGCATAGGATGATCCCATTAGGTTAAAACCCCGAGAACTACGTCCGCCTGATTCCCTTAAGGGATGAGGCGCCTATGAGGCTCAGCCTCACAATTAAAATATTTATTTATTTGGTTGTTTTGTTTATATTATTGTTTGTCATTATTTGCTTTGTCTTTTATGTGTATTTTAATATTATTCATTTTTTTGCCCAATCTTCTTTCTTTATTAGTTTAATTATTTATTTGTTTAGATGTTTATTTCTTTATCAAATTAGTTTAAATATAAATATTATAGGTTAAAATCAACTTTATTTGATCGCTTAGTTTAAAATCTCCCATTTAATGAGTACGGCCGGGAACCACATTTGTGGACCTCGAAAGGTGCCTAACACCTTCCTTTCGAGGTAATAGCTCTTACCCGACTCAAGTTACTTAGGAAATGAATTTAGGTTAGAATGGTGCCCTAACGCACCTTAAATTCGTTAGGTGGCGACTCTCTTCTTTCAACCCTTAAGAGACGTCAATGTCGAATCCCGCCTTCTCCGCGAGGGAAAACGGGCGCGATGTGCTGAATTAATAGGATATGATCTGTTCTTTGTTTGGGAAAATTGGGAATTGATTTACCTTCGATAGAAATATACCCGACAGTCGTATTAGTCATGTGAATCGGTTTTGTATAGCTAGAACTTGAATTCCTTCTTATCACGAAAATGTAGGGTGGAAGGTTCATGATTCTTAAGTTGGGTTAAATAATGAGAGTTTTAATCCATAGGCATTAGTTCACTAGCAACCTGAGGAAAAGATAAACTACGTATATTGATAGTCTGCTCTTCACATGTTCTTTGTAGCCTCAGCATGCTCATCCATAGTTAAGACTAATTGTATAGATAGCTTAGTTTAGTATAAAAATATATTTACCAAAACACACACTTCTCTTTACACTGTCTTCACTGCTGTAGTTGTAGTAAATCAACATCTAAAAAGGTTTCACCCCGTATTCCTATTCCCCCGTGGGTTCGACATTCCGGTTCTTAAACAGAGCCTCTATATTACTTGTACGACCCGTACACCCTGCGGGCTCATCAAGTTTTTGCGCCGTTTCCGGGGAATAGGCAATTGGTGAAATTTTCATTTTTACTTTTATTTTACGTGTTAGTTTACTATTTCAATATTTTAGTGTTGACAACTTGGTCTTAGCCCGTATTTTGGTAAAAAACAGATTCTATTGAACACTGCAAGAGACAAAGGCTTGGTGGATCCATCCTTAAGAGCCGGAAAGACAATTCAATCGCCAACGGAGAGAAGCTCTAGGGAAAAAGCTGCGCTATGTTCAGATAAACTATCAGCGATAAACCACGTATCCATCAATCGTGGTGGCGCATTAGTGCCCGAGGAATTAGTTAAGGCCGGTTCGTATGTGGCAATCCCACATGCTAGCAATGCTACTCTAGCATTCGCAAACCCGAGCCAGAAGGGAGGTTCGGAAATAAACAAAATATGGTGCAATTGTCGCACACAAGCGGGCGCTTACGTGTCTCCCTCACGAGACCACAACAACATCTTCAGAATTTTCTGAGATAAGTGACACTACATCCGCCGGAGTGTCAACAGACATGTCCTAGCCACTTTTCCCATTTTCACTTTTGTGAGATGCTAAGAGGTGGCTGAAAGCCGAGCCACCAAACTCTATCACCTCATGGGATGATCTTGCAAAGAAGTTCTTGATCCGATTCTTCCCCTCCGGTAAAACAGCAGCATGTAGAATTCAAATTCTAAGTTTTAAAACTAAGGGAAGGAGAGAATTTGTATCAAGTTTGGGAGAGATTTAAATCAATAAGGAGGGACTGTCCTCAGTCACCATCCAAATCAAATGATGTGCCGGTGCACACTTTTATAGAATGTTTGGAACCCCACACAAAAATTTTGGCCGGATTCTGTGAGCCGGGGACAAGCTTAGAAAAGACTTATGAAGAACCGTATACTTTGCTTAATCGTATTTCGCAGGAAATCCGAGTGGAATGCGACTCTTCAAGGGGAGGAAAGGAAAGCAGCCGGAGTCTGGAAGGGATGGGCTTATGTGCCTATCGCCTAAGCGTATAGCCGCTTAATCAATTGAACACCCACTTCGCAACATGAACTTGAGCCGCCCAAGCCCCAGCTTAATGCAAAGGCAGCAACATTTGGTGTGAAGTGTGCGGAGCAATGAACACTCACCGAGTGTTGTGGAGCAACCAGATCAAAGGAACTTTGTCGGGAATGCACAAAGAGCAATCACCAAAGAAAAGATGTGGGAATAGCTACACCTAACCTGGAGGAATTATTCGAATTTCTCTTTTGGGGTAGCAACAACCATCAAAAAGGGTAGTTCGAGCCGGGATGCAAGCTGAATCAAGGAGGGCCACGTAAACTATCAATAATATTAACACAATGCCCTCCTCCACCACCATCACCCAAACGCTGAGGAGATGTTCAAGCACTTGACAGCTAGCCAAGCTCAATTGCAGGTCACTCATGTCAAATTGGCAAATGGTGTAAAAATATTCAATTAGGCTACCAAGGCACTGAGGTCAATTTGGGCAATTTGCTGGAGCCTGCACTGTGCCTAGAGGAGGACTCGTGCTGGACACGCATCCCAACCCTGCTGTAAATGCAAGTTGACCACGAGGAGTGGCTTGTGTAGCTGAAGGAGGTGGAACCCAAAGACCACCCCAACAAATGAGAAAGGCATGGTGAGGAGCAAATAATGAGGGGGAAACACAAGGATGCCGAACTGCATGCACTCTCCACCCCCGTTCTCAATGATTAAAGAAGCACAAGGAGGAGGCGTGCTCAAGAAATCTATGGAGGTGCTCAAACAGTACACATTAACTTACCTCTTGTTGATGTTTTTGCAGTGAGTGCCCAAGTATGCAAAGTACATTAATACATCGTACACAGAAGGCTTACCGAATATGCCACGGTGGCTCCCATGCAGGAGTGCACTTGATACAAAAACCTATTGCCCACGAAGCTCAAAGATCCCGGAGCTTCACAATTCAATTGACAATCGGGCAAAGTATCCGAGCTCATGGTTTATGTGATTTGGGCGCGGCAGCATTAACTTGATGCCAACTTCTAGATTCAAAAGTTAGGTCTAGGAAGTCCTAGACCTACAACTATGATTTTGGCGTACCACAGATCGCTCTTTAGCAAGACCAGACGGTATTGTGGAGGATGCTAGTGCAAGTCGGCTCCTAATCTTTCCCGGTGGATTTTGTTGGGCTGACTTTGAGCCAGACTTTAAGTCCCATTTATTTTGGGATGACCTTTCTTGGCAATCGGGACGCCATAGATGTAGCTTACAGGCTCGGGCCTAACGATGCAAGCACATGACAAGGTGGAGGTGAAACATGTACAAGGCCACCAAATTCCGGCCGTGTAATGAAGAACTCGTTGATCGACGGCTTGAGCAACCAAGGCCGTCAGGCATTGAACGAGAACTAAAGGAGAGCCCCCGATGAGGTAAGCTTGATGAGGGTGGGGACGCCGTGGGAGAAAACGTCCGCCACCCTAGGGGGCGTAATGAGCTCAAACGACGTCGAGCCGAGACGATAAAACTGTGCGCCGCACGGGAGGCAACCCATGAAATGTAATTGTAAAATGTACGTATGAAGAGAAAAAAAGAAGAAAAGATTTTTTTATAAAAACAGAAAAAGTTTCAAAAAAGAAAAAATTACAAAATAAAAATATTGTTGTTTCTCCAACTTGAAATTTAACCGATTGCAGGTGGTAAGATGTTTGGCTGTGTTGAACGGAGGAAAAAATGCAAAGGAATGCAAAAGGAGAAAAAATGAGGTAAGAAATTTTTTAAGTGGCAAATGAGTCACAAGGAGTGTGGCCCGTGTCACTGAGGAGGCCTCCGTTACCCTCCGTGACACGGTTGAAGGCAAACTGAATTTTAAAATTCCAAAATGCTCGCAAGGAGGAGCCTCGTGTCACGAGGGCATGCTCCGCATTACCCTCCGTGACACGCTGACGGTTAATCGCGTCAGTCACACCGGGTCACCGGGCTGATCTGCGATTTTCCCACTTTTTAAACCCCAAACCCCTCATTCTATTTTCTTCTACCTTTCCGCGACGAACCTCCCAAAAATCCCTCCCCCTCAACGTGTCACTAAGATAAGGAGTAAAATTTCTCAACTTTTCCTTCGTCTTAATCGAATCAAAGCAGTATGTTCTTGAACTCAACTTTAATTTTTAGCCAAAATTTTGATTTCTAGCATGAACTAGGATGAATCCATGCCCTTGATATAAAATTGAGCTGAAATACATTTGGGTTGTTGTTAATTGTGTTCGTAGTAATTTGTGATCATATGAACTCGTTAATTGTGTTTAAATGAATTTTGTGCTAAATTGTAGTTAGGTTGGATTGTGAAGTTGAAAATGAATTGAGAAGAGAAATTGTTGAAAATTCGTGGTTGTGCATGTTGGGTAATTGAATCGTGTTATGCTTATCGTGTATGCCTAAGAAACGATGCAATTATCGTGGGGTAAATTGGGTGAAATTCCAAGAACTCATCGAATTACATGAAAATTGGGAGTTGCTTAGTTTGGAGTTTGTGGAATATTCTTATTTTTTTCTTTGTTTTCTTCTAGCCGAATGCCATGTAATGAAATGACTATCGATAGTATGTTGAAATTAGTCGTACGAAGTCCGAGTAGTACATTGAGGTTATACCTATTGAATTTTAAGAAGGTACGAGGCGATTTTGTTTACGTTTTTTTACTTTTGTTAGTGTTTTAGATTTTGTATCTTCTTGTAAATTAGAATAAAGGTGTTCTTGCCGATATGCATAATGTGTGCTAAAGACTAAGTGTGGGGTGGCCGAGCCAAAACCCAACCTTAGTCAAAAGCTATGTTTAATTCGACTAACATTGTTACTGTCTATTTTCTTGGACAGACAATGTCTACAGGCAGGACAAAGGGAAAGGCGCATCAACATCGTGCGCTCTAAGAAAAGATTGAGATCGAGAGCAAATAGCCTCAAAGAAGACCGGCAGCTTCCATCGCGCGCACCGCCAATATGGAACACTAGCTGGTGACTAAGAGGGAAAAAGTGGCACACCAAAACATAAAGAGAACAAATACTTCCCCGAGGAACATATTGCACGGGAACCATTGGCACAAGAGTTCCCCCCGTGATCGTGCAAAGGATCGACGCTCGCCGGGCTACGTTTCATTTTCAACGAGCCCACAGAGTGCAACCCGCACTTGATCCGGAATTCTACGCCAATCGAAACTGACATTGCAGGAGTCACAATTCATCAAGATAAGGGGCCAAATCCTCACATTGGAGCCTCACCACCTCAATTCCATCCTAGGGGCGCAAAATGGCGACGCCCACGTACTCCGACAACTAACATCACTCCACCTTATGCGGATATCAGACGCATTATGTGGAGCCTGGTCCACGGCACGTTGGAGCAGGCACAAGGAGAGGGGCTACCATCGACACCGCTCTTATGCAATGCATGAACAAAAAGGCTGTAATTTGGCTTAAGATCATTTGCTCCCGTTTGATTTCTGGGTGCACATGATGATGTGACCCGGGATCGTGCTGGTGTATACGCCCTGATGAAAGGGCTGAGATCACCGTTGGGGCGTGATCATATCCGCCATGAACAGGGCCCGATTGCATCAAGGGCACAGTACGGATTTGGCAGTCATTGACGACGCCCCCGAGGGGCCTCGAGGTCGGCGAGGAGGCCCTAGATTACATCCCGCAGATGGAGCGGTGTGCCATTGATGTCACAAAACTAAGGCACCCGACACCACTCATGGGCCTATTCTCACATTGGCCGAGCGACATAGGGATCAATATATGTCCCGCATGCTCGGGGATGCAGATGTCTACTACGATAAAGTGAGACCGGCAATCTGGGAGGATTTAGCAAAGGCAGCTGACTAGATTAACGCATTTGGCGAGAACGCCAGGCACTTATGTCGGGTGGGCCTCAGCTTTTGTGGAGCCTATAGATGATGACGTCCCCACGGACGCGGAGACACGCCGCGAGGATTCCGACGCGAGCCCAGAGGAGGATGACTATGGAGACTCGTATATGGGGGATGAGGCGCACCCGATGAGGAAGTGGAATACTTTGACCGATCGTGTGAGCTTCACGAACCACCTTCTATTTGTAATTGTATGAACACCGGGGACAAAGTGTTCGGATTTTAAGTGTGGGTGGGAGTACTTAGGTGCCGAATTTGCCTTTTGTGTAAGCACACGCATGTTCCTTGCTTTGTTGTCGTGTTTGTTTTAATCCGACTCTCTATTTTATGGGTATGTTCATTGATGTAAATATTGTTGAGTGAAATTGTTGTTGTGTGCTGTGGAATTTTGTTAGCCAAAGATGTAAATAGTCTTGTCGAATCATCGGCTATTTTTAAAAAAAATTGCGAACTATTTTTCTTTGGGCTCTCGAGTTTGTTTTCTAAGCTTCTTTTGCCAGAAGAGTCCCATTGAACCGAAGTCGTAAATAGTGACCCTTCTCTATGATGGATGGATGACGACCATCTTAAGGGAAAGGTAGTCATTAGAGAAGTTATATTTCATTTTTATTTTCCAGTTTTTATTTTTAAATTTTTCCTTAGTTTGTTTTTTAGTTGGAGTGTTGGTTGTATCCTGATGCATGTTGCTACTCCTATATCTGACATCCTTGTTGCGTGTGTTGTACATAATAATTATATGGCAAAGATGATTCGTAGAAAGTATGCATATTTGTACATATGTAAGACACTCTATGCCGTAGAATCTTGATTCTGTGATTGAGGCTAATTTTGAATTCTTGTGACAGCTGATTCAAAATCTGTGAAGTCATCTTTGAGTTGAGCATGTGCATCGAGTGTAAAGTGAGGTATTGTTTATTCCATGCTATTGTCGATTGTCTAGAACTTGCCTGTCGTGTGTACGAAACGAAATGAAGGAAGTGTAGTGTAGGAAAGGATGTAGGCATTTCTTTGTCAACCAAAGTTTTTCTTGTTTTTCTTTCACATCTTCTCTTGAAGATTAATCCCTAGTCAGCCCGTTGAGCTTTAGCCTTGATAAATTTTTCTTTTCTAGTTTTTCTTTTGTCGAAAAGGGTGTGAACTAAGTGAACTTTCTTTGCATGGTCCTTAAACCAAACCGAAGCTCTTAAGCGCACAAGAAATGTATAATTGTCCCATGGTGTCAAGGAGTGAAGTGATAAAAGAAAAGAAAAGTGATGAAAAAGAAAAGAGAGAAAGAAAAGAAAAAAAAAAAGAGTCGAGGGTGAAATGGCCAGATTTGAAGGGAAGAAAGTTGTTTAACTCAATTTTCTTCCTTAGTCTGGTGTAAAGAAGAAAGGGTGATAAATATAAAGATAACTTCAAGAGAAGGAGGAAGGAAGAAATAATTTAGAAGTTGATGGATGTGTGAAAAAGCGCTTGGAAGGAAGCTGGTTAATATTATTGGTTAGCCCAAGATATACTAGTTCGTAGCCACATTACAACCCGTTAAGTCCTACGTGATCTTACATCACGCATCCTTATATTAGTGGAGAATACACTAGAGGCAAGCTTATGGGTCATGACACAATGCATGTGAATTCGTTTGGGAGAGTGAGCGAAATTGTGTGTATATAGGCATATACCCCGACATGAATTTCCTTAGAGTTCATGTGATTAAAATAGGTAATCTCCCTATTGCTGTGAGGGCACATAAGCCTGATGATAGAATAAATTCGTGTTTATATCTTGGTCAGCTAATATGCATGAGTTTTCTGCTGACATCGAGAGTCGATTCTTGTGCTAGGAGGTCTTGATTTATTAAGTGTAATGGCTAATGATACTATGCATGTTTTTCTTGATGATTTGCTTTTTTGAACATAATAGGTATAACCGTAGTTCGGATTGTCGAGCCTAAGTAGCCAAGTAGATGGGATATTAATTTCATGAGTTGTATAAGTATTGTTCGAGGACGAACAAGATTTTAAGTGGGGTAGGTGATAAGGGGCATATTTATATGCCAAATCGATACTCAAAGTATAACTTTTGCCTTGTTTGTCTAATAATGTGTACATTCTCAAATTGTAATGAAGTGTGATTTTATACTAACCAACATGATTAGCGTTGTTTTGTAGGAAAAACATGCTTTGATGAAGAATAATGACATGTTGGGAGAAATCTGAAGACCTAACTCGGAACGAGCAAGGAAGCGGCAGAGCAAGGATCACAAGGGCTCAGCGATGAGCCGTGACACGCCATCACGTGGGATGCACTCGCCCGGGATGGAAAATTCCAATAAATTCCAAAGGAGGGTCCGCGATCAGGCAGTGCCATACGTTGGGAGGAATTCTCCAGACTTTGCATTTCCAGAGAGGGTCCGCGATTGCACCGTGGCACGCTTGGCCGTGCCTGCGATGCATGCCGTATACGTTGGAAGCAATTACTCCGGGCGGACAATTTCCAGAGAGGGCTCACAGCAGCACCGTGTCACAGCGGCAGTGCTCCGCGATGCACTCCGTGACACGTTGCTTGTTATTCCGAGAAAATTTATCCCTAGATATAAATAGAACACTTAGGGCATTTAATTATTCTCGACTTGGTGGAGCAAGAAGCGGTTACAGCCTGAGGACGAAATTCTTAGGTTTTTCTATCCCTTTCTTCCTTTCAATTGTTTGTATGATTAACACTCATTTGACGATGTTCAATCCACAAATGAGTGGCTAATTCTCCTTCTTGCTGAGGTTATGAACTATTATGTTGAAATGTAATTATTGATTGCTGGTTTATTTTCTCTTTTCTTCCATGGTTGTTCTATTTAATTCTTGTTCTTACTACGTTAATATCTGGCCAATGTTAATGTAAATCCAAAAAGTCCGGTTTCACCTGAGAGGGCAATAAATTGACGCCAGGAATTAATAGGATATGATCTGTTCTTTGTTTGGGAAAATTGGGAATTGATTTACTCGAGATAGAAATATACCCGAAAGTCGTATTAGTCATGTGTGGAAGTTTTGTATAGCTAGAACTTGAATTCCTTCTTATCACGAAAATGTAGGTGGAAGGATTCATGATTCTAAGTTGGGTTAAATACGAGAGTTTTAATCCATAGGCATTAGTTCCTACTAGCAACCGGAGGAAAAGATAAACCACGTATATTGATAGTTCGTTTCTTCACATGTTCTTGTAAGCTCAAAGATGCTCTCATCCATAGTTAAGACTCAATTGTATAGATGTTTTAGTTTAGTATAAAAATATATTTACCAAAACACACACTTCTCTTTACACTGTTGTCTTCTTTGTTGTAGTTGTAGTAAATCAACATCTAAAAAAGGTTTCACCTCGTATTCCTATTCCCGTGGGTTCGATATCTGCCTAAAAAGAGCCTTCTATATTATCAGAATACCCGTACACTTGCGGCTCATCAGTGCCATGGGCACTGGGCTCTCTCTTGGGGCCCTTTTCCTGTGTCTATGATCTGGTGTACGTTTAAGTCATTACAAATACCAAAGTCAATCTCCCGCCGAAGGACTCAGAGATCATCTAGGAAAACTCTCGGATACTCACATACTATAAGGACAATTAAGAGTCGTGGTCTTTTGATGTAGCATCCTTAACTCGAATCCAGATGGTACACACAACCCTTTAAAATCATCTTTCAGCCTTAAGGTAGGAAACAGTGACTCTACAGCACCGCTAAACTACCCTTTCATTCTAGGACAGGATCGGAATCGAAACTCCACCGTTCGAGTTCTATGTCTACCGAGGCATATCATATGCAACCAATCCATGCCAAAGATAACATCGAAATTAGTCATGTATAACTCTACTAGATCGGTTGAAGTGATTTTCTAAAGGATAGGACAATTTATGTATACCCATCAAACTATAACTAAGTCACTAACTAGAGTAGAGACCGAGAGGGTTCTCGATAAGATTTCCTGGAGTGACTACGAAAGTAATAGCAACATAAGGTGTCATAAAAGATAAAGTAGTCGTTGAATCTAATGAATGCATATACATTAACATTGAAATACTCGTAACATACCAAAGGACTATCTAGAGAGAGACCTCCTACTCTTGAGAGACGAGGGCATAAAATTTGTTTTTGACGTTGATCACCACCTACACCGGTGGATGCCCTGCTGAGTTGAGCGCCAGGAACTGAACTGTGGCTGGGTCACAACCTGTACCATGGCCCGCAGATAAAGGATACCCTTCGAGCATGTGTCCGGGCTTCCCCGCGCACCCAAAACATGCACTGCATCCGCTATGAACTCTCCGGTGTGCCTCCTACCATACCTATTACAAACCGAAATGATGGGCTCTATTGACATGCTTCCCTGACCTCGGAAGCCTGATGTCCTTCCCCTCTAATTACGCCTAGATCCGGACGGCACACTCGGCCGATGATGAGGCTGGGTCGATGATCTCTCGGTGGAATCACAATGTCCACCATCGACTTACCGAGAAAACCTGAGCCGCCTTTCCCGCCCTCTTGGCCTCTCTCTCCCTTTCCATTTCTTTCAACTTTTCTGCCTCTATTTGCTGGGCGTATATAACCAATCGACAGAAGTCTAGATCATTGTTCAGCATTGCATTCCTACACTCATTGACCAAGTTGAATCTAACACTCCATACACAAACTGCTCATACGAGCTCTCTTATCTACAACTATCTCAAACAGATACTTGGATAGCCGGGTGAACTCCAAGGCATACTCTGCACAGTCATATTGTTCTGCCTCAAGTTGATGAACTCCACCACCTTCGCCTCCCTCAACTACCTAGGGAAGAATCGCTTCAAGAGCAAGCAAGCCATGAACTCTTCCTGCCATGTGAACTCGCGCCCGGCTTACCGTCCCTCCACTAACGTTACAAAATATAAGCAACCCCCTTTACCTGATAGGAGGCTAAGTCTGCGCTCTCCTCACCTTCACCCACATAATTTGGGTGATCTTCTCAGATCTCCTCCGTAAATTCATATGGGTCCTCATCCACTCTCGACCCAAGGAACTTATGTGGATTCATCTTGGAGGAAGTCCCAAACTCGAGCTGCCACTGCATTCCTATTCTAAGGGACATGGGCCACCACCTGCTGGTTGATCTGAGCGGTCAAAGCCTGTGCCAACATCTAAAATGTCATTTAAACTTGGCATGAGAGACCTTTTGGGGCAAAGGACCTTCTAGTGCTAACCCGGCTTGCCGGTGCCCATCTCCATTTCCATCTTCATGGCCATTTCATCATAATTCCTTCTACCATTTGCTTGGCACGGAGGCATGATTCTATAAATGTACAAATATGAGTTGAAGGATAGGAGTTACTTCTTCGCACTAGATTATAAAAGAAGGAAAATTACCTAGAATGTTTTACAGCCTCTCCTCCATAATTGTGGCACGCTTCACACCCATGGAAAAGACTCTACTCAATGCGGCTTTGAAGACCCTAGGACATTTTAAACCTTTTCTTTGATACCAAGTTTGTCATGATCTGAACGTATGTCCGGACCGAGACATGGAACCTAGAATAACGAATGGATCAAAGTCGACCCATGGCATGAACATAGCGGCTAAAGAGAATACATTAATGAAAATTGATTAAACGAGACATGAGTAAGCGGTAGTCTGCATACATAATGAACAGAAATAGAGCCAATAACAAGCCGAGATTCTGTATACCGTCTAAAAAGCCTCTAACATAATTGAAGAGCTGATTGAACAACATCCCCAACTAGCTCACTAAAAGTATGAAAACTTAAAGTAATACAACTCAAAATTTGGAAGGTCCTCGAAGAATGAGGACTACCAACAAGAGAACTGCACTAAGCCTGAGATCAAGTAACGGACCGAGTCCGAACTTCGAACTCCGTATCATGAAATGATACAACATGTAGTGTGCTGGCCAATACTTGAAATGTACTAAGTATGCAAGGTAAGTAAAAACAGGCTGAGTAAGTATAACAAAATCATGCACATAAACATAAATCATAAGATCGTGAGAGTAAGGACTGCATGCTAATATCTGAAAACATGTATAGTCATAAACCGAATTTCATATTCGAATAGGACGAACCCAAGCTAAAAAATAAATAGAATCATATGGCTTGTCATAACTCGAAATCATAAGTAGAAGCTATAAACCGAACACTAGGCCAGACCTACTAGAAATGTAATATCATATGTCATAAAACATGCATAACTGAAATCATGAGGAACAATGGGAGACTCGTTTATAACCGACATCATCACGATAGAGCCGACGTGGATGCCTCATCTATCACACTCAAGTGGGAAGAGCCATCCAAAACCTTGTCAAGGCTAAGGACGCTACCAAAATATCGATATCAAGCTGAAGGCCCCTTGCAGGCGGGGGAAAACTCTCTTGAGAGGCCTCAAAATATATATATAAACCTACATTGGCGCACAGTTTTGAGATCGAGAATCTTGGAACCCCAAGCCTACTGGTGCGTAACCGCTCTCAAAACATACATAGTGCTCCTGTCGCTTTTCAACAAAGTTGAAATCATAATTACCATCATCAAAATTTGAACATGGAAGTCTTGACTCTATAATAAGCCGATCTTATTAGCTTTGGCTAAACTGGCGAAACATACTTAACTTGTAATGGCTTTCCCAAATCTTAAAATCATTCATAGACTTCATAAGTCAAAATCATAGATTAATACAAGGGCGCATTTGGTAAATATCTACATACTAGATATCTCATCATACTTGAAATCATAAATCATAAACTAGAATTATTATGAAATTTCATAATTAGGAATAATTTTCTAAATCTTGAAATCATAAATTTAAATAAAATAAATATAAAATTAATTAAAGTTGTAAGGTTTAAATTTATTTGTAAAATCTTCCCATGAAGGGAATTGACCTACAAATAAATCATATAGAATTTCATAAAATTAGGCTAAAACTCCATAAGATCATGCACTTGAACTAATAGTTGAAATCATGAATTTGAGGAGAAATTTGGGCATGAGAGGAAAGGAATACTCTCTTTTATAGCCCTACATACCTAGGTAAATCAATCTTACACTTGCCTCAAAGCCCAAGAGATTTAGAGAAGAACTTGAAGAATTCTAGGCTTGATCTCCAATGGAGAAGTCTTAGTCTTGCATGCATGGGAGGAGAATGGCTTAGAATAGAGGTTTAATCCTTTAATACACCCTTCAAGGCTTAAAACAACATAGCATAGGACTTTAGAGCTTAGAATTACCAAAATGCCCTTACTAATTCCTGAAAAAGTGACACTTCGCCAGTCACCACGAGGGACACGATGAGTCGTTAATAGGGACGATGACTCATTACCTGCTCACATCACCATCACTGGAAAATCCAAGTTTTCTTCCTATCTTGTCCAACAATGGTCAACCCGACGAGGCAGTGAAGTGGACACCACGACTCGTCCTTCCACCCGTTAGTCCCGAAAGAAACCCCTAATTCCAACTCTACACCACCGAATGAGAGACTCAACGACCCATTGGGTATCTTGACTAGTCGTTCGTCGACCCGTTTCCACAACAACTTCCCAACTTAACACCACTTAACAAAGCCTACTTAACGATCTCTCGAGTGACTTAACGGATCACATGACGAGTCATCTTCTTACCTAGTGTAGATTATCCCCGTTTCTCCGACTTAACCTCGGGTCTAATCTTAGGGAATTTTAGGTATTACATAGGTAGACTTGCAAAAGAAGATATTGCTACGTAGTTCAACATTATTTATGTGACCCAAACTACAACGAAATCTGCTTGGCATATCATCTGGTAGAGAACTTGGCTGATTAAGACTATGAGCAATTGGAAGACGGCATACTTCCCTGGTGAAGAAGCATTGTGTATTGACAGTTATTATGATAATAATCTAGGTTGGAAATTGTCTTCTTTGATGGAGCTACTAACATGAAAGGAGCTTCCGGATAGGAGTAGTTCTTATTTATGAATTGTAATGCTAAATTCGCATTGATTAACTTTGGATTCTATTGTACTAACAATATGACAAAATACGGCTTGTATTTTGGGTCTAAAATTATCTATTGACAAGAAATTCAAGAATTATTGGTATTGGGAGATTTATACTTGCTGGTTCACTGGATTCAAGGAGAATGAGAAACTCACTATGTTTATTCCATATCGACACCGTTGTAGGATCTTTGTCGACGATTCATATCAGTAAAATTTTGGACATATTCTGAGAGTTCATAATTGGAGCGTTGATGCTTTGGCCACTTTGTCTTAAATGCTTCAACATCCTAACAAGGTGCATATTGACCCTTTATATATACATATTCGTGATCATCATGTTATATTAATACAGAGAAGAGAAACTTGATGATGAACTTCTTCTTGGTTACATGAAATTAAAAAGTACATTTAGTCTAGAGAATATCCAATGCATGCCACCGGTGATCAAAAGAGGACTATTCGATGATTGGCTAATGGTTTCTTCTAAGCAGAGGAATCTTGTACAAGAGAACTACCGACTTGGGACTTCGAGGTGTATAGATTCTAAAGAGGCTTCAACTATCATGACTGAAATATATTCGGAGCTCAGGACCACAAATGAACGGGTATGTCTTGGCAAAACAAGATACCTCGAGTAGGTTATTATTGGCTCACCATGGAATAGGATTCCATATGTTTTATTCATAAGTGTCATCAATGTCGTGTACACAATCATTTGATACATTTCCTCTACCTCTTGAGTTACAATACAAGGTCCGCATCATGGCCTTTTGTGGCCTCGGGAATGGATGCTGTGATTGGGCTGATGTAGCCGACAACATCAAATAGGCACAAGTTCATCTTAGTAGCCATTGATTATTTTATAAAATGGGTGGAAGCAATAATGTTTAAATCGGTAACCAAGAAAGTCATGGTGAATTTTGTTCATTCCAACATCATTTGCAGATTTGGTGTCCCAAGGTAACTATTACGCATAATGTTGCTAATGTTAATAGTCATTTGCCAGAAATAGGCATGTCAACCATTTAATATTGCATACCAAAATTCAACTCGTATCATCCAAAAGGAACACGGGGCTGTTGAGATGCTAATAAGAAGATCAAGAAGATACAATCGCAAAATGGTACAGGTTCTGCATAAAGGCTATGAAGTTGCCTTTTGGCTCTTTATTGGGTTATCGTGACTTTGACACCCGTACTTCCATAGGTGCAACTCCTTATTTGTTGGTATATGGAAAGAAGTAGTTATACTTGTAGAAGTTGAAATTGCATCCCTTCGAATTATTGTAGAAGCTGAAATTGATGAAAACGAGTGGGTTAACACCTAATTGAGAAATTGAATTTGGATTGATGAAAGAGGTTAACATCGCATGTCATGGACACCATATCAAAGAAGAATGGAACAGAATATAACAAAAGGTGTCCTAGGCATTTGAAGTGGTTCAACTAGTATTGAGGCGGATCCTCCCGCACTGTGTTGAAGCGAAGGCCAATTCTCCCAAACTGGCAAGGGTCATTCATCGTGAAGACGGTATTACTCTAGTGGTGCTTTATATTTGATCGATATAGAAGGAAAATGATCAAATGACTATCAACACCTATGTTATGAAAAGATATTATGTGTGATTTTTATTTTTCATAATCATATTTCTTTTGGTTTCGTAGTTTGATATGACAAATGCATTTATTCTCGCTATCCACAATATTGTATCATCCCTTTTGAGCTTAATGTACTTTCTTTCTGCATCTTCCAAAATCATAATAGAGTCGAAAAATTAAAAAAATGGAAAAACAAAAGAAAAAATTAAAAAAACAAAAAAAAGAGAGAAAAAAGTCAATCAATCATCTTGCTTGGAACTACATTTGACCTCGATTCTTTGTCACGACCCAAATGGCTATGATTGGCACCCACACAACTCCCCTCCGATGAGTGAACCAACGATCCCCAATAAATACCAACATCAGACTTCCACAAAGAGATAAAGGTTATAATTAATGAAAGGCATCATCAGAAACAATAATCGACTTTTACAAGCAAAAACAAAACAAAACTAAATTAATCCGAAACCTGAAATTCATTGCAAAGATGTATTTTTACAACTCTAAGAATGCTAAAACTAAAAACAGGATAAGTGTTTGGAAGAGAAGGACATCTTCAAAATGGGGGAATGACACTACCTCCTTGTTCTACTCACTTTTTCACGACCAAGGTTACTTTACAAAGAGGACGTGGAAGAACTGCTCCTGGATCAAACTCCGCACTCAAAAAGGAAGTGCAGGCATAGGGTCGCATAACACTGCATCGGTAGGCATCATCTGCTGACCTTAAATAATAACGTGTAAACAAAGAAACAATGACATAAAATAAGTCTTTAGCATCATACAGAAGTAAATAAATCAATTAAAGTACACCTGCCTCTAACACGTGACAAATTTCACTTGCTTGATCGGATAGGGCCTTCCGCCGCTACTGCACGCCTTTCTTACAGTAGTAGCTCGACTTAGCTGCACCTTCAAAGTAGTTCATCAATTCACATGTTCTAAAGATCTATTAAACTATCACAATAATCTAGAATCAATAAATAGCAAATATGTATCCCTTACAATTGCAACAGGTAATTACAAGCAAAAATGCACTCAACAATACTTTCAAAGATCGTGACCCATCCTAACCGTATTCATGCCCGCCTAAATTACATACCAAATTCCAAATTTTCCCATAACCATTTTGCACATTCTTCATTTATTCATACATATAAACACAACGCGACAAAAAGAAAGTAAAGCATATGTAGACATGTCGGGCACACACTCCGCCTATGTTCCCATGACCACTCAAAATTCACTTCATCTCTATGTACACACATGCCATGTGGTCTTAATTTTCCTTTCCAATATGACTATAACGAACTCTAGAAATCCATGTACCATGCCGCAGGGCACCCGCTCCCACTCATATGCTCGTCCGATGCTCCTCAAACTCAAGCCACTCAATAATATCATCGCTCCGAATGCCCTCGGGCATGAGTAACTCATCTCAGGATACTTTAATTATCCAAATTTCATTCTTCATCCATTAAGTAAAACATGATACAACTTGTACATATATATATATATGTATATATATATATATGTATATATATATATATGTATATCTATATATATATGTATATATATATATATGTATATCTATATATATACGTATATATATATATGTATATATATATGTATATATATAATTCAACACTTTGTCTGGCATTCCACTCCCCTCACTTCGTAGAGACATAGATCATCGATTCGCATTGTAGCATTCTTTAAAAGAAATACACTTCACAATTCAATGAAATTTACACAAAAGCTCATAATCATCTCATATTAACATGATCTCTCCTAATTATTTAAATAAACCATTTTACAAGAGGTAATGTCTAAAGACCAATCTCATATCATTACTACATATTCATACAACTCATTATAAAGGGTCAAGCCCTATAACCATAACTCACCGGCAACTGGGTTCGACTACTCAACAGGTCTTTTTTTTTGCCCTTCCTCAATGCTTGATTGGTTGAATCTACACAAAAAGAGTAATTCATTACTTACTTCAATCATCACGGTCTAATTAGATCAAACCCTTCAGATGTTTTCAAAAGTAAAACCCCAATCTACTCGACCCATTCAATTTCCCGTGTAACCCTTGTTTCCTACATGTAATTCTAGGGAGTAATCAAAACTCTTCAAGAATCAACCCAAATTACCCCTTAGTCATCCCATAATCTAGCCCTAGTACATCAACCTAGGGTTCTCTAAGTTCAAAATTCACCATTAACAGTCCCCAAGCTTTTACAATTATCAACACCCATTAAAGTGGGCTAGGGACAAGAAACTCAACTTAGCGCAATAATTTTCTCGCTTCCGGAGAAGAAACTTCCTTCGTAATTCGTTTCTCACATTTTGAAAATAATGGGAAATAAGAATTCCCACTTAAAACTCAACATTCCCGTCGTCCGCCGCAACGTCTCATTTCCACCGCAGCCGTACCCGGCTATAGGGTCAAAGCATCATGCTATGGTTCCAATAGTTATTTCCGAAATTCATCACAAAATGAGACCCGACCGCCTCATGGTCTCGGCGCAATGGGAATTCCACCGCCGCAAGGTCCTCGAACCAGTAACTACCCGAAATTGCCCAATTTCACACGTAGCTTGGTTCACAAAACTTTTATCCCTCCTAAGTCTATTTTCGAGTTCTAAGTCCCTATTCATCATGTAACGATATTCGTGTCATTATATCGATACAAAGTAAAATACCGCTCATACCCAAATGGTCTATATAAAAGAAGGAGGAATATGTACTGCATTCAATGAATTGGGATACGGATCTCGCATCATCAGCCTCGGGTCTCCCAAGTGGCTTCTTCAATAGGACGATTCTTCCATCGACCTTACCGTCGCAATCTCTTTCAACCTCACTTTCAACCTCTCATTTATCATTGCTACAAGTCTTTCTTCAAATGATGTATTTCATCCAGTAAAACAGAGTCCCACTTGATAATATTTTGTCCATCCCCATGATACTTTTTCAACATTGACATAGAATGCTCCGATGCACTTTAGACAATTCTGCAAGTTTACCTTATAAGCCACTTCCCCCACACGCCGGAATATTTCAAATTGTCCAATACCTGCCGCTTGCTTCACTTTTCAAACATCATCACCCCTTCATAGAGAACACCTTGCTAAGCACTTACTCCCCTCCATAACCTCCATGTCTCTCAATTACCTTGTTCCGCGTACGCTCTCTATTTTGAGCCCCCACTAGATTCTCTTGAATTATCCGCACCTTTCATGACTCCTTTAACAAACCGCCCCAAGGCCTCACTCAAAACGCATCAAAACCACTCCAATTAGAGACTTGCACTTTCTCTCGTACAGAGCCTCAAATTGTGCCAGCCAATGCTCGAAAGTGATAACTATTGTTATAGGAGAATTCTTCCAAGGGAAAGAATTTGTCCCAATGGACCTAAAGTCTATTACACATGCCCAGAGCATGTCCTCCAATACCAGATAGTCCATTTCGACTATCCATCGGTCAAAGGATTAAAAGCTGTGTTCAAGTCCAACCTCGTACCCAACTAGGCCTGGGTAAGGTTCTCCAGAAAATGAGAAGTGAACCGAGTCCTCCCCGTCTCGATACAATTGGAAACAGGAACCCCATGTAGCTGAATCACTTCCTTCACGTATAATTTGCAAGTTTCTCAGTGCTGTAGTCACCTAGTGTTACACCCCTAAGTTGTTAGTAACTAGTATGTGTGTGTGTGCATACGGTGAATGGTGAGAGAATGGCACGTAAGTAGAAGTCTCGTGGCTAAGATACGTGGGTGTATTATCGAGGGGTCGACAGGCGGAGACGCCAGGCCGCGAGGGCCCGTGGGCGACGCGAGGCAGGCTCCTGGCACAGAGTGGAGTTGCGCGACGCGCCTCCTCTCACCGCCCTCTATATATATTTAAGTTGGGTGTTGGGTTCATTTAATAATTTCCCAATTTAGTAGCTCATCTTTGGAGACATAATTCATGAGGTTTTCATCAAATTGAAGCCAAATTACACCGTCAAATCACCTCCAAATGTCAATTCTTCTCAGTAATGATTCCCGTGCCTACAAAGAATGTATCATGGGAATTATTCCTTTTAAATTGGCCCGTCACGGATTCCCACCTCGATTATAAATTGTTTAAATCACTTCTAATAAAGTCCTAAGCATCCATGAGTGATAAGTAAGTAATTCTATCTTTTAAATTCTCTAAATTCGTGAGTTTTCACTCGAATTTGTGTTGATTATATATGGTGGTCATTGTGAATATTATTGAATGTTTCTAGTTGTTTTATTAGATGAAGAATATATTTATTACACCAACATATAGGTTATGAGTTGGAGGAATTTCTAATTCTAGGCTGGAGCATGATTGGGCGAGAAGAAATCGGCAATTAAGGTATGTTAAGGCTAAACTCTTTCTGCAAGTATTCGCCATATAGTGATACTGCACTCATACCTTTGTAAGTAAGTTGAAAAGTATGTATGTTGTAATTAGCTTCTACAAGTATGTGCTGGGATTACATATGTTGTGCTTAGCTGCTATTACAGATGAATTGAGGTTAGATTATAGTATTCTGCCGGGGTAGAGTATGCACAAGGCGGCTGCATAAGAGCGCCATAGAGAAATCCCTGCTCAATTGTTCATAGTATTAGGGGGATTATGATGTCTCGCTGCCGTACCAAGGCCTTAGAAGCTTGTGGGTAGCTATTGGGCCTAACTTGGTAAAGTTGGATAGCCCAGGCGCACTCGGGCGATATAACTTTTTTGTTATGCTTATATAGATAGTAAAGCTTGTCCGGGCGTCATTGGCGTACCTGACGCTCCCAAGGCAAGCACTTGATAGGATGATATTACCTTTGATTCAAGCACCATGGTTTCATAATGAACTTAGTGATAGCTTCATGTGATCGGCTAGTACAGTGACCATTAGCTGTGCCTTACTTACTCGCTTGTCATATAGGTCGTCAGAAACAACCCTGGGCTGTTAGAAATCGATAGACTAGTTGATATTATTAGGGAAGAAACCTTGTTAGTAGTTAGATGTGGGGCCAACGCCTCAAGCTACTTTACAGATGCCTATGAACATGTTGTTGCGAAGGGATAAATCCTGATATATCTGCCTATGAGGCCATGAATCACCTGCAGGAGCCATATGAAATATGGACAAACTAAGTTAATATCTAAGAGACTAGAACCATAGTACCACAACATTACCTTCAGACTAAGAATTTTAGTAAGCTTCCTGTGGGAAGTTAGGGCTAACTACTTAGGAGCATGTTTGATTAGTAGAAGCCCTACGCCGTTCTAAGCTAATAAACTAAATAGTTGCTCACCGATCTTACTATTTCGCTTATGATCTATCATTGTCCTAGCATGTCCTTCCGCCTATCACTTAGGTCACTCCGGCAAAGCCTTATGCTTTTCCCGTCTAAGATGACGGAGGCTGTAATGCTGCCGTGACTGCCCAGTGTAGGCACACGGTGTGTGCCTGTTGGTAGCTATATAGATTTAGGCGTAGTGATCAGCATAGCCTATGGGGTTAGATGCGCCTTGGGTGACTATATTTGTAGATTATCGATAGCATCCTCATGGGCTAGATTGTGTTTTATACTGCCTCTCACCAGAATAGCTAAGAGGATGCTAGTTGTACGAATTTCTTATGGAGCTATATGCTGCTTACGAAGCTACGATGATGTACCACTTACAAAGCTATATATTTTCTCAGAAGGACTAAAGTGAAGCTTCCATGGGCCATATTGAATTTTATTAACTTATGGAATTCTTCTACGTCATACAAATTACAGACTTTCCGTAGAGCCTTGTGTGCTCAGGGTGCAGTCACAGGGCCCAAAAGGCTCTAACTCGCCATGTGAGGCCCAGGAAGGCTCGCATGGCCTCAAGAGACCAGGCATGTTCAAGCGACAGCTTACTTTCAGGCCTCAGGTACCAATAGGAGTATATAGATTGATTTGCGCTCGCCAGGCTTATAGGGCCCAGGTAGGTTACTTGTGATGATTGTACCTTCCAGGGCTTATGGGAGCCAAAGTTAGATTCTTGTTTGTGTACTTACTTTCTAGATGTAGCTTATGAATATATAATCGACAACTTACGCCTATTTGTATAGTTTTCATTAGATGTATGCTATGGTTATAAAAGCATACAGTTAGCTTTTGTTCCTTTTCGCTGATTACTTTCAGTTCTTTATCAACTTATATATGGTTATCATTATCATCTTACATACTCGGTACATATTTTACTGACACCCACACATGGAGCACTTCATACTTGTCTGTCTAGAATAAAGTTTGATATGAGACACTACTCACCGTAAGTTAGCTACATCAAAAGAGGAGAGGGTAGTAGTGAGGTGCCACAGTTGGGGACAGCCAAACCTAAAGGAAAAAGGGGACATCTTTTCAATCTCCCCAACATCCTCCCACGGTACCGTGAACTTCATAAGGTAACATAATGCCAAAGACTGCCTCGCCCATCTACATCCCTTAACAAGAGGTCAGAGGTAGTATATATACGTTGGCTTACCGTAGTAGCTATTCAGTATTAGACAGGACAACAGTTAATGTTGGATTACCTGGAAGTATGAAAGGTTGTGAAATTGTTAAATTCTTACCTATGCTCTTTAGAGTCGGTTATTTCATACTAGCCCCAATCAGAAAAGGATATTGTTATTCCGCCCCAACCTTTTATTCAAGATAGAAGAGAGCGCAAGCATGACGCTAAGTGTTTTCAAGGGTAAATAGCAAAGTAGGGTTAGACCTGTTGATTCTCGGGGTGTTAGAAGAGCGGTCGACCCTAGTACTTGAAGCCATCTAGACCCTCACTACAACAAAATCAGGATAGTAGGTAAGATTGCTAGGAGTTAAATGCTAATTGTGAGAGTCCATAAAGCAATAGACCCCCAGCAATATTAAAGCTCAGATCAGAAATTGACTAACTGTACTGTAGTATGTTGATGGCGGTAGGAATACCCAGAGAATAATAGTGGTGGCCCACAACTTATTATGTTGAGCCAGAGATAATATGAAGGGACCGCCCGCTGGAAGTCAAAGGATGATATAGGTTAGTTGACTTGGCCGCAATATCCTTGCCGCATGGCATAGGGTACGAACCCGGATCCGCCTATAGAAGTAAGGGCACATATGAACACCAGCCTGGGAAAATAAAACCATCTCTAGGCCGTGTAGAGTTTAGCCGACAGAGCTTGGAATCGCCATTCAATGTCAAGATATAAGCATCACTAACATTTTATGATACGGAGATTGTAACCTAGAATACTGCAATATCACCTCTAGTTGTGGAGGAAATGAAGATATGGTACAGAGACCCTAGCCTAGTACATCCCAAAGATAGCGCGCCCAACAAATGAGTCATTGGCCTTTGAGATAGTAAGGGGTGTGCATTCTGCACCCGGGGAGGTCGACTTTTATGCCCAAACGTGGTAGGGCTTCGTCGGTAAACTGTAGCAAAGGTACACCATGTACGTTGTTCCCTTCACCTAGGTTTGACGAAAACGCAAAGTTATAAACAGTAAATCTACTAATGGCATATGAAGACAGCGCATTGTTAAGTTATAGCATCAGTGTCTGGCCACCAAGCAAAGGCTAAACATCAGAAGCCGTGGCTAATTCAATAAGTAACCATGCCTCAAGTGTGAAAATAGGAAGAGTCAATATGAATTTAGTTATAGATTTACCTCGTACTCAAGCGTAAAATTTACCCTACTTGAGTCATTATTGAAAGGCTAATGGATCAACTCATTTCTTACCTAAGCCAATAATGTTTCAGCTAAAGATTACACTAAGTTAAATACCAAAGAGATAGTCTCGGCTACATGATATTCCAGTGTCTATCAAATTCTGACAGAGGGACAATACAACTTACAACTAGATTTTGGAAAGGGTGTCGTAACCGGATCGGGGCAATGTAATAACTTGAGTACACTCCTAGTCTTGTGACCGATGGTCGAGTTTGAAGGTACATTTGCATGCTCGAAAATATGTACAGACGTGTATGCTAGACTTCAAGGAAGTTGAGATAACCATCTACCTCGTGTTGAGTTGTATATAATAGTAGTCACCATTTTACCGGCCAAGATGATGCCTTTGAGGTTATATATGGATAGAAATGCAGTCTCTACCTGGATGGCACTGGGATGGTTCAAAGTGAGTGAATCAGAGCATAGGGCTTGGCAAGATGCACTGATCGTAAGAGGAGATGAGCTCATTAGAGAGCATTTACTAACAACCCATTCCATTAAGCCACATAGGTACGTGAGATTGATGTGACAACTAACTATTCTCCAAGTTTCTGGCCAAAAAAGGGCATTATGAGATTTGACGAGAAGAGCAAGCCCAGCCCTAGATTCACGGGATATACTGGCCCTCTGGAAGATCGGCCAAGTGTCCTATGAGTTAGAGTTGTCTTCGGGGCTAAGATCTATTCATCAATGCTATGTAAGAATGTAAGAGACCCTTCTCGGGTCGTCCCAATCGAGGATGATCAGGTTACAAAAGTGTTGTACCACATGGAGACTCCAATGTATACAAGATCACCGGGTCCGCAGGTTCTATCTTTGAGAACCAAAGATGTAATCTATTAGAGTTGTAAGGAGAAACAGAAATAGGTGGTGATGAATTGAAAGCTAAGGATGACGCGAAGTATGGATGTCCTCAGTTGTTCTTGTGCTCTACGATAATAGTATACAAACTCAGACAATTTCAGCTAAGGCAAGATTGTTTCAAATGTTATATAGTTGAGTTTGTTTCTATTATTATCGTTGTCTCGTGTTGGGCTTTTCTATGTTTCACGTTTCCAGTAGTCCATATTACAAAGTAGATTCTGCCCAAATTTTCAGTGCGGTGTAAGGACAAAACCTCTTAAGATTGAATTACACCCGAGGATGAATGTTCCTAGTGGGGTGGGGGGCATGTTGTTCCCCTGTTGTTAGGGTGACTAGTATACGGTGCATGTGCGTATGGAGAGTGGCAGGAGCATGGCACGTGCGGGAGAAGTCTCGAAAGTAGAATGCATGAGTGCGTTATCGAGTGGGCTCAGAGGGCCGGAAAGGCCAAAGGTGAGGGCCTGCACGAGGTAGCAACCCCGCTATGTCATGGCCCCCACGACGTTGAAGGCCACTCAAAGGTAATAAGTTGTGCGACGCAGTTGTTTTCATGCTGAGTTGCGCGATATGTCTTCCTCCACCACCCTCTATATGTACATTTAAGTTGGGTAAGTTCGGTTCATTTAATACTTCAATTGAGCAGCTCGTCTATGGTGACATAGTTCATGAGGTTTTCATCAAATTGAAGCAAACTTACGCCATCAAATCACCTTCAAATGTCAATTCTTCTCGTGTAATTATTCCCGTGCCTACGAAGAACGCAGAGATCATGAGTTATTTTGAAACCGCCAGGGTCGATAGAGTCCCGCCGAGTATAAGTTGTAGAAATCACTTACAATAAAGTCCTAATTGTCTACAGGTGATAAGTAAGTAATTCTACCTTCTAAACTCTAAGAAATTCATGAGTTTTCAAGCAAATTTGGGTTGATTATATGTGGTGGTTTTTAGAATATTATTGAATGTTGCTAGCTATTTTCTGGATTAGGTATAGATTTATTACACAAAAACATAGAGGTTAGTGAGTTGGAGGAATTGCTGGTTCTAGGCTGGAGCACGATTGGCCAAGCAGAAATCAGCAAAATTAATGTATGTTAAGGCTAACCTCTTTCCAATGAAGGCATTATCGTCGTATAGTGATACGACCTATACCCTTGTGGGGCAAGTTGAATCGCATGTATGTTTTAATTCAGATAATGCAAGTAGATGATGATTATATATGTTTTGGTTAGCTGCTACGAACGGTAATTGAGGTTAGATTATAGTATTTCCCGTGAAGGCAGAAAGTACATGCACCTGCATACGTACGCTAGAGCATCATAGACTTCCTATTCAATTGTTCGCAGTATTAGTGGGATTCCGATGTCTTGCTGTCGTACTAAGGCCTTAGAAGCTAGGTGAATATTAGTCTTTACTTTGTAAAGTTGGATAGCATAGGGCGTAATGTGGGCGATATAACTTTCTCGCACGATATGTAGACAAAGAAAGCTCGGTCCGTAGGCCGCTGGCATACCTTGATGCCTCCTAAGCCAGAATCTGATAGGATGGTCTTACTTCCTTTGATTCAATGGCACCAGGGTTGCATAATGAACTGAGCAATAGCTTTCCATGTGATCGGCTACTACCAGTGACTATTAGTTCCAGTCGACTTAATGCTTGTCGATAGGTCGCCGCAAACCACCCCAATTGTTAGAAATATGATAGACTAGATACTCTAAGGAAGGAACCTGTTAGTAGTTACGGGGCCAACACCCCGGCTACTTTTATAGATGCTCATTTACATGTTGCAGCTGAAGAGCCAACCAGATATACCTACCTACGAGGTCAGTTATTCGCCTAGAGGAGCCATATAAATCACACCAAGTTAATATCTAAGAGAGTAGAAACATAGAACCACAACATTACCTTTAGACTATGAATTACAAGAAGATGCCCGTGGGAAGTTAGGGCTAACTGCTTAGGAGCATGTCCGACGAGTAGCAAATTCTACAGTCTCTTTTAAGCGAAGGAACTAAATAGTTGGTCGCCCGTAATCTTACTATTTTCTTATGAGCTATCATTGTCCTAGCGTGACCCTTAACTTATTTGCTTAGGTCACCTAGGCTCGGCCCTTTCCGTCTGGGTGTCCGACGGAGGTTATAATCACTTCAGACCTTTACAGTGTAGGCACACGGGGTATACTTGTTATGTTTATATAAACTATTTTAGGGGTGAGTAGCGGTCGTTAAGTAGGCCTATGGGTCTAGATACACCTTTTTGGGTGACTTAGGATTTGATTATAGCGTAATATCCCTGGGTTTGTAGATCGTGTTTCGTACTCACTTCATGATGAATAGCTAAGAGGTTGCTAGCTGTACGAATCCACTTATGGAGCAATACGCTTATGGAGCTACGATGCTTCTAATTCTTATGGAGCTACAGGGTTGCTTAATGAGCTACAATGCTGCATCACTTACTTGAGCCATATATTGTCTATAAGGACTATAGTAACGCCATAGACATATTGAAGTATATTCAGTTATGGACTTCTTTCACGTTGCAGTAGTACGCTGCACTTTCATATTTCCTTGTGTGCTTCTGGTGTAAGCCACAAGGGCCTGGAAGGCCCAAGATCGGGCCATGTGAGTCCAGAAGGCTCCTGGAGGTCCCACAGACTGTATGTACAAGCACAGCCGCCTTCAGGCCTCAGGGGTACCAATAGGAGTATATAGACTGATTGGCACCTACCAGGGCTTATGGGGGCCGCAGGTTATCTCTGTGATGATTGTACATTCCGTGCTTATGGGAGCCAAAGTTAGGTTCTTGTTTGTATACTTTATTGCTAGACGTAGCTTTTGAATATATAATCCTACACTTATTCTCTTATTTGTATAGTTGTCTACTAGATGCAGGCTATGGTATAAAAGCATACAGGTTAGCTTCTGTTCCTTTTTGCTAATTACTTTAGCTTTATCATCTTCTGTCCAGTTATTATTATTGCCTTACATACTTGCATATTGTATCACCATACATGGGCTCGTGACACTTTCTGAGTGTTTAGATGGACAGGTTTCAAGACCTCCTATAGCAGCTATTCAGAGTTAGCAGATTGCTCAGCCTTTATTCCTGGAGCGCGACGCAGAGGTTTACCTGTCTTTTGTTATATAGTTTTTGGTAAGATTTGGGCTCCGTCTCCGACTAATATTTATTACTCTTAGAGGCTTATGTGACTACACTTTAGTTCATAGCCAGTTGTGCGTTATTGGTCGTGGTGCCTATATATGTTATGTTTTGTGTTGGTCGTGTGGGGCCTAGTTTAGCTTTCTTTTAGCAAGATTGTAGGTCGATTTTTATATAGAAATGTTTGCTTCCTTTCGCTATGACTTAGATAGCATATGGGTCTTTGTCGGCCTACATAGCATCCTTTTATCGTGATTGTTGGGTTAGCTGTTTTATACAGGCTATTGTAAGGCCTAGTCGGCCCAAGGTTGTGTCTACAACCGAAATATAGCCATTTGTTTTCTTGTATGTGCTTTTGGGATGCACCTAAGTGTATGTGTCCAAACTCAAAGTCAACTCAGTGTAGTATGGCCTAGGTGCCAATCATGCCTTCCAAGATGGGGCGTGACACCTAGATTGAAAGAAATGAGTCGATTTGATCAATCTGTCCATAATGAACCAAATTGAGTCAAATTTCCCCAAATTTTTGGGAATACCCACCACGAAGTCCATTGATATTCTCACCATTTCCACGCAGTAAATGCATCCATACTCTATGTTTTGGTGCTTGTACTTCACCTACCGAATTCAAAACACTAAGCAATGTAGTACATAATATCCCTCTCTACTCGGCCCCACCAATAGTGCTATTTCATATCGTGGTTGATATGATGTGGATTTACAAAAGATCTTCGACGCTCAAAACAAAGAAAATAGCATGGACTCAGGTGTATTTATATGGATATATGCACTTTTACTGGTTACAGGATAAATTGGTGTTGGAGCTAAATGATGTAAAAGATATCCTCAAGTGTGCAAACTAGGCTCAAAAATGCAAAATTACAGCATTTGAGCCTAGGGAAGGTCCTACGAGCGACTGTACGTGAAAGTTGCAGAAGGCTAATGTTGAACATATGCAGTATACGAGTCTCAAGACGAGTCCTACAAAGCTTGTACGAATGTGGTGATGAAGTCGTGAAAAGATTTAGAAGATTTGCATAAGAGGCTGACCTGCCATGGAAAGGAAGTACGAACTAAGAATCATGAGTCGTACAATGGCAGTCGTATAACTTCTGAAATATTTCACAAATTTTAGAGTCAAGCTAATGGGAGCTCGCACGGATCACATGATGGAGGTAACAGTCGTACCAAGTCCAAACACTTAGCCAAAATCCAGCCAGGGCCATGCAATGGGGAAAGGATGCTACAGATCGTAGGATCTTGCTACGGATCATAGGTTGACTCATGACGCTGGCGGAAATCCAGATATGAAATTCACCCCGATAGCCTAGGAAAAGGATTCTGTGTCCGTATGATATGTTTTATGTTTTATTTTTCAAGAGATTTTTTATAAGATACATTATTGGAGACAATAGACGATTGAGAGAGAAAGAGAGAAATTGAGTTGATTTGATTTGTGGATCAACCTTTCTTTGAATTCTTCTTGTTTTTGCTACTTGTTCTTCAAGATTTTTCTCGATTTATTAAAGGAAGTGTTTTTTCATCCATAATTGTAAGTATTGATTTATGTTCTTAATTATGAATGCAATTCACAACCCTACAACCATTAGAGGCTAAACCCATATCTAGGGTTGTGGGAACTATTGTGGATTAACACAGGGTTGCACAAAGTGATTCTAAAACTAATACAAAAACTTATATTGTATTCTCTTCTGATGCTTAAATTTTTCTTAATCTGCACAACGTTGGTACATGCCCGAATTCTTTGCATTTGCTTAGGTCTAAGAGGTAGAGACTAGGAAAAGAGAATTACAATAGAGCCTTTGACTCTGATGATCATTGTACACCTTTGAGTTGTGGCTGCAGGATCGTTAAACTGAACTAGTGATAAAGGATAGTTTGAAATCACTCATGAGACTTGGTCGAGTAATTGAGTATAGTCATTTACTTAGGGACTGCTCAGCCGCTTGAACGAACCTAAGTTATTAGTCTTAAGTAAGTATTGGTGATGATCACGAGTGTATACTCAAAGTAGTTATGAACCCATGGGGAACACAACTGTAGTTATCCTTAATATTGGATCAAACCGATTTGAGACCATTTTATTGATTTTCTTTAGAACCCCCAATTCTTGAAGTAACGCTTCATGTTCACTTACCTGCCAACTGAGTTTCTTCCATAATTTTGGAATTGACCCCAACCTCTAGTTGGGCTCTTTACTGAAAACGTCTGCTTCATAATTTCTTTAAGGAGGTGTGTTTGAGCTATCAAAAAGTGGTGCCATTGTCGGGAATAATGGCTAATACTTAGATTATTTTTATTTGACTTTTTGGTAGTTATTTTCAATTATGTTTATTTTTGTGGTTTTACCCGTATGTTGTTTTCCCTGAATGCCAAGCACTCGCAGCAGCAGTGAGATCCTCTTGTTCCACTAAACACAAATCAAAAGAGCATTGAAATGTAATTTGAGAACCACAAGCAAGAGAAGCCTCGCATAGTCAAGAGGCTAGGCAAGCGAGCTAGCTCTGGCAAGCCGTACCAAACATGAGCAGATGACAGAGGTAGTAAATGCTGGACACATGAGGGAAATAGAGCTCATGATTTTCCCCTTAGTTCTTTGGAGATGGATGAGGACCCATATATTGATGAAATTAAATTTACTAGAGCAATTGTGCCACTACCCACATTGCCCACGGGGCCACCCGACATTACGGTAACTATGATTCACCAGGAACATGAAAGGGGTGTTAAGTATCACGAAATAAGACACCAACTTGCAATTTAATGAACTTCAGGAATACAAGGTTGTAGTGTGTTGTCTGGAGTAGTTTGATACTATACGACCTTAATTCCTTCCTTTTCTCTACTGTAAGTTTCTTATGTTTATCAGAGTCACCCAACGACTCCATAACCAATCGGAGGGAACTTAAACAAGCCTTTTTGGAGATTCTTTCCCCCATCCATGTTGTAGCTAAATGATGATCATAATTTTCAAAGAATTAAGACTGTACCAAGAACTTGTTGAGATTAAAAGAAGCCGACAGTGCCCTAACCAGCAAAATCCCGTGGAGTTGACAGTTTGTTGAAATTTTTACAAGTCTCTCAATAAGAGAACCAAAGTTGTAAAGCACAGATGGCCGATGGTACGATGAGCTGACTCGGGAAGTAAGCCGCTACTATTCTGACAGTGACTAAGACAAACAGGCCTAGCATACGAAGGAAAGCACATGTGGTAAGCACATATGTTGTTGGTTTAATCATGTAATTAAACAATAAAAGAAGAAGAACTGACCAAGAGTTGCTCATATGGGCACATCATTGGACTGTCATTGTGTTATACAGGAGCCGGACAAAAAGGTAAATGCAGTGGGAACTCAAGGAAGGGCGTGACGATCACTATGTGATCAGAGGAAGAGATTAAACTTCCGGATACGCGAAGTGGCGGGCTCTTAACTAGACCGCTATTCTGACAAGATAATGGCTTTCAAGGTTCTAAAACGTCAACCGTGATAGAATAAACTGCAACAAAGTAGGTCTGCAGATTGTGATTGGCGGTCATGAGTTATGAGATTGAGACGAACGATGGATACAACAACGACGGGCCGAGTCTTTGAAAGGTCTCCTAACTCATAGGAAGGGAAGGCTAGGCAGTCAATGTTGGAGAGCATGATTGAAGAGATGTTGAGAGAATAAGGTGGTATTCCATCGATGACTAACCAAGGAGATCCGAAGTGACTATCAAGTATGGGTCAAAGTGGAATCTCATGCTACCGCCATCAAGCAGACATCAAACATCAACTGGTAATTGTCAACATCAATGAACCCCTAGACAAAAGGGTACACTACCTAGCAACACTCGCCCAAATCTAAAGAATGATGCACAATGCATGGTAGTGATGACTAGGAGCAAACCGCGCTGATCCTCGCTTCCACTGAAGTTGAGCGACAAAATAAAGCATAATTGAGGAAGATGATACGAGTGCCGTAGATAGAGGAATGGTGGGAGTTGCAAGAGGCCTCGAGAGGTGAGAAGGATCCTAACATTGATCAAGAGGAAACCCAAGTGCATAAAGCTATCCTGACGACTACTCGCCACCATTCCCTCAAAATATGAAGAAAAAGGCGGAATATGGTAAGTTCCATAAAATCCTTTCAATGCTTAAGAAATTATTCAGGAACATACCATTGGTCAAAGCATTAGAGCAGATGCTAGGATATGCAAAGTTTATGAAGGACCTGGTGACTAAGAAGAGATCTGTGAGCTATGAGCTTGTTGACAATGTACATCACTCTAGAAAGCATAGCTACAAGGGTCCTAGCTAAGAAAAAGGTAGACCCGTGTGCCTTCACTATACCATGTACGATTGGCACGCCGAGTTTCAAGCGGCACCTGATCCGGGAGCTAGCATTAATTTGATGCCATTGGCAGTATTCAAGAAATTGAGATTGGGAGCCCTCACAATCAATTGCCAACACGTATGTTTTTTTTTTAGATCGATGGACGACAAAACGTTAAAAAGCCAAATGGGCATCCTAGTCGATGTTCTTGTCAAGGTAGATAAATTTATATTCTCGGCAGACTTCATGATTTTGGATTGCGAGGTTGATTATGAGGTCCCCATCATTTTGGGGCGACCATTCCTTGCAAACCTGGAGGGCTCTAGTAGATGGGTTGGCCCATCAAGTTTAGATTAAGCAAAGAAGAGGTCACTTTCAACATCCGCAGGGTAAATGCCAGGGAACCCAAGGAATTTAGTATAATCTCAGCACTAGAAGATGAGTATGAACCACTTGACGAATTCTTAGAAGTCAAGAGATTTGGTGTCGTTCCGCAACGTTAAATCAGGCGCTTCTTGGGAGGCAACCCAAGTGGAGTTTGGTGAAGTCTCGAGCAACCGTGCTACCTACGCCGTCACGACATTAAATCAATAGCTTCTGGGAGGCAACCCAAGTTATTGAACTAATGTGCTTAGTGTGCAGGGAAAATTAAAACAGGAGGCTGAAACACATCAACTGCCACGAAAGCCTTCAGTACGACTCGTGATGGGATCGTACGAGCCAGTAGTATGAGTCATGGTAAGGATCAGAGAAAAAATGACTCTAAGCTCTGACTCTATGATTCATCCTATGGATCGTACTCTTAGTTGTACAAGTCGTAGATCTATCTGTAGGTCGCCAGTGCTTTCAATAGGGTCACTACGAGTCCAAGGGAACGAGTCGTAGGTACTTCCTACGACTCTGGTACGAGTCGTGATCTGTTGTACAGCAATTATACTGACTCAAATTCTTGCATTGTTTAAATTTTCCCTACCTATTTAAATCCCACACGAAACCGACCCTTCCCACGAAAATAACACACAAACGCACGACGTGAATGCTTGCTCAAACCAAGTTCTGCCAAACCCTGTACATTGATTCCTACTTTCGAGATGAAACCGGACTTTTTAGATATACATTGTTGAAGAAGCATCTATCATCTAAGTATATTGCATTGAACATTGTTAAACACTCATATACTGAAAGTGATGGTGCCAAAACCCCTGTGAGTCAGTCACTATGCTCGAAAAATAACTTTGAAAAGAAAGACAATGATCAGGGTGTTATGAAATGGTTTTCGACTGGAGATATTCTAAAACTTTAATGAACTTAGGTCTTGAAACACTCACAAAGAGTTACGGGTAATAGGTCAAAATAGGGAGGATTGGGCGTGTTAATTGAGTTAATGATGTGCCTAGACCTTGGGGAAATTTGAGTACCTAAAAATGTGAAAAGAGAACCCTTGAAAACTGATAAAAGAAAATTGACTAAGGTCTGGAAGTGGTATGAGGCACAGTATGGATCGTAGGTTGCTACTACAAGTCATACTGAGCATTCGTACCACCAAATTAAAGAAAGTTGCATAAAAAGCCTTTCCTACGACTTGTGGAATCGACCTACGGGTCGTACCATGAGCCATGGAAAAATCCAGAGAAATACTAATTTGGGGGATTGATTAGATGACTCAAGGTACGGATCGTACCTTTGTGGTATGAGTCATGCCTGCGAGTCGTACTAAAAATTTGCTGTAATTCTGGCACTTCTCACAAGTCATACCTTCATGGTACGACCTGTAGTGATGACCTGTGATGAGAATTTGAAAATCTACTACCTAATTCTCCTTTTTCAAAAATAGAATGATAACTTCTTTCTCTACAGGTACAATGAAATACAAATGTAGAGCAGACAAATCAACAGCCCGAAGGACATTAATTGATGAAACAACTGAGTCGGAGTCTGAAAAGGCAGGGAACTCACCTAGTGGTTCAGTCGAAGAGTATCAAGTCGACACCTCCGACACTAATGGAACCAGAACCACTAGGGCAAAAGCAAAGGCCTAAGGCGAAGCAACCACTACCACATCCGCTCAAGCTCCCCAGTCTGAGGAGGGAGATAAAGAGGAACAATAGAAGTGGGGAAACGACTCCAATGCCGAAGAAGGGTAAGGGGAGACCCAAAATGGAGAAGACAGCGACAGTGAAGAATTAGATGAGGAGTCTCCTAATGTTGCACAAGAACAGACCCCACCTAAGGAAAGCCGTACAATTCCGTGGAGAGTGCTGGGAGCTAAAGAAATCTATGAGCAAGGCATCTCTCTCACCGCCAAGAATAAACCATGGTGGAGCATCCAAGAAGAACCGCGAATCATCAAAAACTCACTGAATGAAGTTGAGGAGATGAAGAGGATTTTTATCTTCTATGGTTTTGAGTGGATGGCCAAGACTCCAGCACAGTATACAGAAGAAATAGTCCAGGAGTTCTATGCCAACTATTTAGCCACCATGGAGGTAAAGGAAAAGGAAGGGCAGAAGATAAAAGACCAGCCTCGTCTGGAGATTTTTATGTTTTGAGGTCGAGAGGTTGATATATTTGAGCAGACCATCGCTCGAATGTTGTATGGACCACAAATACTGCCTGCAAGGATGATGCCAGAGTACAATTATAGGTTAGAAGTAATGAAGCAAATTAGACAGCTGAGTGTGCAAGAGCGACAGAGGCAGCTGCAATGGCCAGCAGGGGTGATTGTTGAGAACAAGGAAGAAGATGAGTGGGTTACAGGTGGAAAGCAGGTGACAAAGAACTCACTAAATTTCATAGAAAAATCCTACTAGACACTAGTGTGCCATCGGTTAGCACCTACGATCAACGACAACACATTACGTGTTGTCGTCTTAGCATTTCGTACCAATTTCACTAAGTGACCAGATGTTAACATATATTCAACATCACATATACAGTATACTAAAAAGGACCAGCTCACGGTGCCCACGTTAAGGGGACTTCATACTCCATTTAGAACTCCAGCAACAATTGTATAAAAATTACGCCTTTCCCTTCACGTTTGTTCGCTTCAACCATTCTTAATAATTCAAGCTTTATTCCAAGTAGTTCCAACCCTTTGGAAAGGATCATACATTCCTCAATATGATTTTAAGAAGATAGGAATATTGATCCTTTAAATAACTTAGTTTCTTGCTTGAAAACAAGGAAAGGGACGTATTTACATACCTTGGAACGTCGACTCTAATTTTGCCGAAAATCTTCCTTTCAAGCTTACTCCTTAAGGATCCTTCCAAGTCCAATTTACAAACCCAACAAACAACAACTTCACTTCACCAAAATTATGGAAAAATTTGGCAGCAACATGCAACAAAAACACACAAAGAAACACCAACACAATACTACAACATTCTCCAAGTTATAACCTCATAAACTTAAAGAAATCAAAGAGGGAATTACTTACCCTTTCTTAGAGATGTTATCAGCTAAAGTAGGAGTAAACTCCTACTGTTTCCTATGCATAGAATCATCTAAAAATGCAGCAATACCACAATCAACCACAAGAAAACAACAAGTCACGACTTCCTTCCAATGTTCTCTTTTCAAAGACCAAAAGAGACAAGAGTGAAGTTTCTTACCAGGGATATCTTTTCACCATTGGATAGAGCTCTTAATTCTTCGAATTTTGAAAAAAAATGAGGTGAAACAGAGTAGAAATGAGCTTTTTAGCTCAAAATTACTTCATATAGGCAAGCTGGGTGGTGCCTGCATGCGGCGCCCGTGCGACGTGTTGTCGCGCTCGCGCGCGCGCCTGCTGCCTGCCTGTCTCAGCGCCCGAACGCATGGATGCTTTTCTGGCCGATGGTGCTGTCTTCACGAGCATAACCTTTTACTCCGAACTCCAATTGACAAGAGGTTTTTTTCAATGTAAACTAGACTCAAATATCTTTCATTTGATATGCTATGGGACCTCTGAATCATTATATATTTGGAGATATGTCCATTTAAAGTTGAACCTTATTTACAAACTTCACATACTCTTCGCTTTTCCCTTTTCACATGTTTCTCTCCTCACCTACGGACAACATATGACCCATAATTCCATTAATATGACATAAAACCATCAAATAATCATCAAAAAAATTTCGAGGTGTAACACCCATGGGGAACACAAACCCTAGTTATCCTTTAATATTGATTCATAATCGGATTTTTGATAATTGTTTTTATTATTGATTTTCTTTAGAACCCCCCAATTTTGAAGTAACTCCTCACAAGTTCACTTACCGGCTGTAATCTAGCTCTGTCATATTCCCTGTGGGATCGACCCCAACATCTAGTTGGGTTCTTTATTGACAACGTCCGTTTCATACTTCTGAAGGAGGTGTGGTTTGATCATTATCAGTGGTATATCTTGGTGACTCCGAGGTGAATGGAGTACCTAGAGTTGTGAGCTTCTTCCAAAAGAGTTTTAATTAGCTCACCAACTCGAGGAAAACACACCCGCCCCTTTATTCTCAGGACCATTTCATCATCTAACACTGCTTCTTTGGCTTCTCCTCGCAAAACCTTATCTCGAATCTTAGCCAGCTTTTCGTCCTAGAACGGTCTTGCTTTTATTTCCTCTAGAAATGATGATTTAGCCTCCATGTTGGCTAGTATCTCACCGGTTTCTGTCAGCGACAACCTCACCAAATTATTTTCCAAAGTCTGTACTTCTCTGGCCATCGGCCGCTAAGTAGCTTCCAAGCAAGCTAAACTGCCCATGCTCACCGTCTTCCGACTCAATGCGTCTGCCACAACGTTGGCCTTTCCTAAATGGTACAGGATAGTGATATCATAATCCTTAAGTATCTCCATCATTCTCCTCTCCCTCAAATTGAGATCTTTCTGGTAGAATACATACTGCAATCAGCGATGATCCGTGAACACTCACATCGAGCTCCATACAAATAGTGCCTCCAAATTTTCAAGGAAAACACCACTAATGCTAACTCCATGTCGTGCGCGAGGTAATTATTTTCATGAACCTTCAACAGTCTCGAGGCATAAGCAATAAACTGTCTTCCTGCATTAACACAGCACCCAACCCAGATTGTGAGGAATCACAGTAAACAACAAAGTCTTTACCTTTCACTGGTAACATCAGGATATGTGTTGTGGTTAGCAAAGTCTTGAGGTTTTGAAAACTTGCTTCACATTACTTTGACCACTGGAAAGGTACATACTTTCATGTCAACTTGGTCAAAGCCAAAGAAATGGAGGTGAAACCCTTTACAAACTGACAGTAGTAACTGGCCAACCCCACAAAACTTCGAATTTCTTTCACATTAGTTGGCCTCGCCCATTTTCTGAATGCATCCACCTTCTGTGGATCAACTTGGATTCCCTCCTTGGAAACCACATGTCCCAGAAAAGACACTGATTCCAACCAAAACTCACACTTGGTGAACTTAGCATACAACTGCTTCTCCTTCAGTAATCCCAGCACAATTCTTAGATGATTTTCATGCTCCTGCTTGGTCTTAGAATATACCAAGATATCGTCAATAAACACAATAATAAATAAATCCATGTAAGGTTTGAAAATACCGTTCATCAGTCTCATGAACGCAATTGGGGCATTAGTGAATTTGAATGACATGACCAGAACTCATAATGCCAATACCTAGTCCGAAAGGCTATTTAAGGAATATCCTTAGCTCGAATTTTCAGCTGGTGATAACCGCACCTCAAGTCAATCTTTGAAAACATTGTCTCCCCCTGTAACTGATGAAACAAATCATCTATTCGAGGAAGAGGGTACTTGTTCCAAATAGTTACTTTGCTTAACTAATGATAGTCGATGCACTTCCGCATACTACCATCCTTCTTCCTTACGAATAAAATCAGCGCACCCCATGGAGACACACTCGGTCTAAGGAATCCTTTACTAAGACACTCCTGCAACTTCTCCTTGAGTTCTCTTAACTCAGCAGGTGCCATTCGGTATGGAGGAATAGAAATGGGTCGGGTACCTAGTTCCAGGTCTATACAGAAATCTATGTCACGGTCTGACGGTATGCCGGGAAAATTTGCAGGGAACACATCTAAGAATTCACAAACAACCGGGACCGACTCTATGGAAAGACCCTCTGAACTAGTGTCCCGAATTGTGCCAAAGACACTGAACAACTCCGCTCTATCAACTTACGGGCACGAATATACGAAATAAGTTTCTTAGGAGCAGGGCTACAATTCCCTTTCAACTCCAACCTAGAAGACTCTAGGCCCGATATAGTGATGGTCTTATCATGGAAATCTAGAATGGAATGGTAAGGGGAAAACCAACTCATTCCCAAAATCACATCAATAACCACCATGTCCAAGATCACTAAGTCTACCAGAGTGTCGAACCCTATGAAATCAACAATATAATCACGAACAACCCTATCCACCCCATAGAATCTCCAATAGGAGTAGACACGCAAATAGGAGTATTAAGCACATCATAAACAAGATCCAGACCCAAAAGAAAAATAATAAAACACATAAAGAAAATGTAGAGCCCGGGTCAAACAACGCAATAGCTATTTTTTCATAGATAAAGATAGTACTTGTAATGACAGCATCTGAAGCCTCTACATCATGCCTACCAGGACAAGCATAAAAGTGGGCATGGTTACCAGTTTGAGAACCTTGCCAGTTGATCTGTGCCACCCCTATACCTTCCTGTGTGCTACCCTTACCCACCGGAGCATGTTCCTTACCCTGCTGAACACCACCTCTAACAGTTGGCTGACCAATGCGTCCCAACTGCGGACGATCCTGACAGAATGCTCTACCTCCTCTCCCTGCAAGGACCGGAGCTCGAGGAGCTGGGTAAGGAACAATCTGCCGCCCTATTTGAACCTGGGGAACCATCTGCGGATGTGGATATACACACTACACTCATGACAGACCTTCTCAATAACTAGTCCTTGAGCCGAAACAGAGGAAATAGGGCGAGCTTAAAAGCCTGAACGAACAATCTAAGTACCCCCAACTACACCTAACGGTCATGAAGCCGTCCCTGCAGGACCTCTGGCTGATACCTGTATGGTAGACTGAATAGGGCACCCAGAGAAACCCTATGGTATCGGAACCTTAGCAAAAGAATCACTGAAAAAACCCACTCTTCGAGCCTTCTTCTCTACATTCCTCGCATACCCCTCCTTTCTCACCACTTGAACTGACTTCACATACTATACCACCTCATGGAAGCTCTTACTTGAGGAGACCATCTGCAGAGATGATACCTAGAGACCCATATTCAGGCCTTTAACAAACCGCCTGATCCTCTCCTCCTTTGTGGGCAATAAAGGTAGAGAATAACTAGATAGTGAGTGAAATTGAGCCTCGTATGCTGCAACAGATTAGTTCGCCTGCTCAATGATGGTGAACTCAACCCGTCTTTTATCCCTCAAAGTGCGGCAGACATACTTCTCCAAGAATGCGGAGTAAAACTGGGTCCAAGTCAACAGTGGTGACCTCGCTGGTTTGCACTCCATAAAAGCTCTCCACAAGAGCTTAGCATCCCCCATCAACTGAAAGGTAACAAACTCTACTCCGTACCACTCCACCACCCCATCTTATGAAGCCTTTCATGGCAGTCGATAATGAACTCCTAGGCATCCTCTACCTCTATGCCATAGAAAGTGGGAGGCTTCATCTTGGTGAACCTTCAAAATAGGTCACGCTCCTCCCCGGTCATCACCGGTCCCACTACCGATTTTGGGAACATGACAGCTTCAGACATATCATCAGTCTGAGGAGCCACCACAGCTACATGCTATATCCTTGATTGTTGTCCAGTATCCACAAGGTCACTCAGGAGGTTGAGGACCTGAGCTAGAACCTTAGAGGATGATGGCGTGCGGGAGCTTCTCCCTACATTGGAATTTCAACTTCAACACCTACCTGCTCAAGTACTGCTGGTGGCACGGGAGATACAGACCTCTCCCTAACTGGAGCACCAGCACAAGCCCCTCCTCGAGTAGTAGAATGCCTCCGTCCTCGACCTATGCCCCTTCCTCTGCCGCGAACTGTGGGTGCCACTGTTGGCTCGGGTGTTGCGTCTCTATTACCGTTGGCTTGTGTTCTCACCATCTGAGAAAGAAAGAAGAGAAAGTTGTTAGATACCAATTTAGATCACCAGATACCAATTGGAATCAAGTAATTGCACGAGAGAAAAGAAGAAAGGAATTTTCCTAAAGTCCTGCAGCCTCTCGAAGATTACGGACATCTCCGCATCGATCCACGAGACTCTACTAGACCCGTCTTAGTGCAATGAGATCAAATAACCTAGGGCTGTAATACCAACTTTTTCATGACCCAAATGGTCGTGATTGGAACCCACACTAACACCCCTGGTGCGTGAACCAACAATTCCCAATAAATACCCCAACATCAAACTTCCAGAAAGAGATAAGGGCTATAATTAATGAAAGGCGTCATCAAAAACAATAATTGACTTTTAAAACCAAAAAAAACAAAACTAAATTAATCCCAAAACCTAAAAGTCATTGTACAAGACATCTGTTTACAACTCTAAGAATGTTAATGTCACGACTCGAGTTCACACCCTAGCCGTAAAATGGGAAAGGAACCCTGAAAGGCTCCAAGTCGACCCATGGCAAAATCATAGCATATCACTTAACAATAGAAACAACTAACAACATAAATAAGTGGAAGCTAACTGCAACAGTCTAATAAAGAATCATAAGAACAATTGTAACAACACTTTGATACAATGTTGGGTCTATCTAGACAAGTCTGAAAGCCTTCTACTAAACTGATGAGTTGCTTGGACAAGCCCCCAGCTAACTCCTAAAATCAGAAAACTGAAACATAAATAAAATATCAACATAAATCACGTCCTCGGGAGATGAGGACTCACCACTAGCAGTTGAGAGGGAATGAAGCGCATCTAACCACGAGGCTGAGTCTGGAGACTTGAATCTATATCATGAAATGATATAGCACATAAAGGCGTGCAGTCTGTACTTAGAATGTACTGAGTATGCGGGAAGCCTAAATAAACTAAAACATGCAAGTACACAAGGAGGAAGTAAACACATTGATGGCAATGTAACTGAAAGGAGATACAACAACCTGATACAAAATATACATATACATATTAATTTAACAAATTTGTAAGGGAATTTACTGACATATGATCAACTGATGCACAAAGATTATAAACTGAACCAATACAGAGGGCCAACGCCGTGACTGATATCATAGAGAGTCCTTGATTGTCTAAGGGAGAGTCCCTAACTGCCGAAGGGAGAATCCATGACTGTCTAAGGGAAATGTTCTCGGCTAGAGAGAGTCCCTGACTGTCGAAGAGAGAGTATGCTCTGATATATAGAGTCACTATCTGACCAAGGGGAAGCATTCTCAGCTAAGAAAATTCCTGACAAACTAAGGGAAACATTCTTAGCTAAACAGGATCCCGACTGACTAAGGGAAACATTCTCAGCTAAAGAGAATCCTGACTAACTAAGGGAAACATTCTAAGTTAAAGAGAATCCCAACTAACTAAGGCCAATCTAAATTATAACAGCTAATTAGAGACAAGAACATTTACTGATTTCATCACACAACATTCGTTTCAAAAGGATTAGGGCTACTTTCTAATACACACAAGAACAATAGACTGAAATATCATTCTCGTGCTTTATCATCTTAATTCATATTGTCATGGTGCCAAATCATTATTTGGTTCAAGCATCTTACATTAACAAGCATCTCTAGATTCACATAATGCATTATATTTCCACAACATTAAAGTTCCGAATTCATCTCATTCAACATGTAACATAGGGTCATGCATGGTCCATAGATCTAATTCATACTTCATAATAGATACATTGCTTCATTTATTTAGATTTATGGAAAAACTCATACATTTAACTCATACCTCAACATTTACAACGAATTCATGGGAGAAGCATACATTTTAATTTTTAAGACCCATTTCATAATTTACTCCAATTAATGAGAAAGATGCAATAATTAGGCCATTATTATAGATTTACCTCCTACCGGACCAGCTCCATCGAAAACATAATGAAAATACATATTTCACCTTCAATTGACCAAGCCCATAAACTCTAATCTCATCTCAACATATTTATCAATGGCACATTCAAGTTCTTAGGGATAATTATACGATCTTCACATATTTTAAACATGGATACAAGTTATTACTATAATCGAGTGAACAATAATAAAGTCTCATTCAAGGTTCAAGCCATTTCATGAAGAACATTATATAATCATACATTTTTCATTATCTAACACATAATTCAAGACAACCCAATAATTTTATATTCATAATTAATTTATAATCACAGTGGATCTTAGAATTCAAAGAAAATGTAGAAGAATTCACCCATCACATAACCCTAGGTCATGCTTTTCTAAAATAGTTGAAATCGGATTTTTAATAAAATATTTTGCGGCACAAGGATGGAAGAATATCCTTGTTGAAGAACTCACATACCTTGTAGGAGAAATCCCACTCGAATTTACACATTGAGGCCTTTTGATGGAAACCTTAGTGAATCCTTGAACTAGAGAGAAAAAGAAGGAGAGTTGAGAGAATGAGGGTTTAGGCTTGAAAATGCCCTAAAAACGTCCCTTAGAAGTATAAAACAACGTCGCTTTAAAACTGAAAGCTTCGGACTTTATCAAAATACCCCTGAGTAAAACATGAAAAATCTATCGAACTAGGACCACGACCCTCAGGACGAGTCGTTACTTCCTCTAACCACTCGTTGCCAATGTTCGTTACATACACTGGTCAATTGTAGCTCCCTCAACCCACGACCAAGATGATGAGTCGTTGTTACCTCTAACGACTCATCAGAACCACTCATTAAGTACACTGTTTTCCCCAACTAGAACATCAACCAATGACTGACATGACGAGTCGTTATTTGATCCAACGACTCGTCAGTCCCTCCATAACCCACACTGGACCAACCATATTTCCCTACCAACGATTGACACCATGGGTCGTTGCTAGCACCAATGGCCTGTTACCACTGATAAGGGGCATATTTATATGCCAAATCGATACTCAAATGTATAACTTTAGTCTTGTTTGTCTAATAAATTGTGTACATTCTCATGTAAATTG
>JACEIK010000613.1:352596-372776 GCA_018107945.1 Datura stramonium
AATTGAGAGGGAATTGGACATGGGTGTGGACTATTGCACCCATTCATAGCCTTACATACCTGAAAGGATCTGATTTTACCACTTCCTTGATTGCCCAAAGAGAATTGAGGAAGAACTTTAAAGAAACTAGCCTTGATCACCTCTCAAACCTCTACGCTTGCATGCATGAATTAGGATAGGCTTAGAATGACTTAACCTTTCTTAAAACACTCTATTTAGAGCTTAAAAAGACGTAGTTTATGCCTTAGGAACATAGGAATTATGAAAAAGCACTTAATAAACTCGCACAGAAAAACAGATAGCCAGTCCCAATGAGGGACTGGACAGATTGTTACCAGTGACCATGACTCGTGGTCACCAGTCGTCACCTTCATAGCCAAAATTCTGTTGAAGGTTACCACGAGGGACATCACAACTCGTGGTGTACCCAATGCGTCATGGTGATTACCCATTAGGTAAACTATCTAATTTCCTTCATCCTTCAACAACCCTTGGCCACGACTAACATGACGAGTGGAGATGATGACTAACGACTCGTTCTGTGACCTGGTGCAAATTTTTTAGTTTTCTATGACTTAAGTCCCAGGTCTAGTCTTTGAGTTTTCGTGGCATTACAATCTGGAACCATGAGTCTCGTGCAACATTCGATCTCTCAAATCATCAATATCCGGTACACACAACCGACCCTAATATCGAAACATACTATCTCCCCGATTGGAGAAGACCTCCACCTTCTGATTCTGAACTACTTCCTCCAACTTCACCAAAATAGGATCCTCTACTTGCCTAGCCTTAATGTCGGTCACCAAGGATGATTCTGACCCATTTTGTACAATAACACCACCATTGGTCTAGTCAACCAAATGAACTCCCAACCATACAGGTCGATGCACATCTTTCACTAGCTCCTTCCTCCCCTCATCTACATAGGATGCATTATCCATAGAAAGCCTACTAAGATCATCCGCTACCACATTATCCTTGCCTAGATGGTAAAGGACACTCATAGCATAATCCTTGAGTAGCTCCAACAACCTCCTTTGATGTAGATTTAGATCCTTCTAGGTAAACACGTATTGTTGGATTTTGTTGTCCGTAAACACATCTACATCAACCCCATACAAATACTGTCTCCAAATCTTCAAGGCAAATACTACCGCCACCAATTCAAGATCATAAGTCGGATAATTCTTTTCATGAACCTTCAGCTGCCCAAAAGCATATGATATAACCTTACAATGTTGCATCAATAAACACCCAAGGCTTATCCTCGAAGCTTCACAATACACCACAAACTCATCGATATCCTCAGGTAGGGTCAACACCGATTCTGAGGTAAGTCGAGTCTTCAACTCTTGGAAGCTCCTCTCACAAGCCTCTGACATTTGAAACTTCACTTTCTTCTGGGTCAATTTGGTCAACGGTGCTGCAATAGACAAAAATCCCTCAACAAATCCTTGAAAATACCCAGCTAAACCCAAGAAACTCCTGATATCCAAAGGATTCACCAGTCTAGGCAAATTCTTCACCTCTTCTATCTTTTGAGAGTCTACCTGTACACCCTCACTTGACACCACATGGCCCAAAAATGCCACCAAGTTTAACTAAAACTAATATTTACTGAATTTAGCATATAACTGATGATTCTTCAAGGTCTGTAGCACCACCCTCAAATGAGCAGCATGCTCCTCCTTGCTCCGAGAGTATATAAGGATATCATCTCTGAACACAATCACGAATATGTCTAGATATGGCTTGACCACCCTATTCATGAAATCCATATATGCTGCAAGAAGCATCGTTTAGTCAAAAAGACATAACTACAAACATGTAATGACCATACAGAGTCTTGAAGGCTGTCTTCGGAATATCACTCTCCTGAACCCTGAGTTGATGGTATCCAGATATGAGATCTATCTTTGAAAAGAACTTAGCACCCTGAAGATGGTCAAACAAATCATCAATCCTGGGGAGAGGATACCTATTATTGATGGTGACCTTATTCAATTGCCGATAATCAATGCACATACAAAGAGAACCATCCTTCTTGCGAACAAAGAGAACTGGTGCACCCCATGGGGATTTGCTAGGTCTGATTAGTTCCTTGTCTAAAAGGTCTTTCAACTGTTCCTTCAAATCATTAACTTGGGTGGGGCCATTTTGTAAGGAGGAATAGATATAGGTTGCATATAGGAAAGAAAGTCAATACCAAAATAAATCTCCTATTCGGGAGGGATTCCTAGTAAATCTTCTGGGAACACTTCTGGATACTCACATACTATTGGAACTGACTGGATAGTCGAGGTATCAGACGTAGCATCCTTAACCCTAACTAGATGGTACATGCAACCCTTAGAAATCATCTTTCTGGCCTTAAGGTAGGAAATGAAATGACCTACAGGTATAGCTAAACTACCCTTCCACTCTAGGACTAGCTCACCTAGAAATCTGAACTCTACTACACGGGTTCTATAATTGACTGAGGCATAACATGTAAATAACCAATCCATGTTGAGGATAACATCAAAATCGGTCATGGATAACTCTACTATATTTGTTGAGATGACTTTTTTAGGATTGTGATAGGGAATTTTCTATACACCTGTCTAGCTATAACGGAATCACCAACTAGAGTAGAGACTGAGAAGGGTTCTGAGAAGATTTCGGGACTGACTCTGAAACTACTAGCAATATAGGGCATCACAAAAGATAAAGTATACCCTGGATCTAATAGTTCTTATACATCAAGGTGGAATACTCGCAACATACTAGTGACTACATCTAGGGAGACCTCCCACTACTGACGGGATGCAGGGCATAAAATCTATTTTGACACTGACCACCACCCTCACTAGTGGATGCCCCTTGCTAAGCTGGGCATGCTAGTGGAGCTGCTGAATTGGAAACTAGGCCTTGGCCCCTATCATGACCCTGTATTGTTGTTGGACAATCTCAAAGCATGTGTCCGGGCTTCCCACACCCGTAACAAGCACCTGAACCTGCTAAGTACTAGCCCACGTGTCTCCGGCCATATCTGTTACACTCAAGAGGGCTGGTCTTTACGGGTCTACTACTCTTGCCTCTAGATCCTGGTGCTCATTCCTTCTAATCACACCTAGACCTGGATGGCACACTCATAGACGAAGGCGCTGGGGCTAGAGATATCTAATGAGACTGCTGACAGTGCCCACTAGGTTTCTACTGGGAGAATCCGAAGCAATCGGTCCTGGCCCTCTTGGCCTCCCTCTCCCACTCACTCATCTATCCACCTCCATCTGCTGGGCGTACAGGACTATTCGAGCAAGGTCAGTGTCCTGGTGAAGAATCATAGTTCAGCAATCCTTGACTAGGTAGTCTGCTACCCCATGAATGAAGTAGCTCACTCGGGCTCTCTGATCCGCAACAATCTTAGGTGCATACTTGGATAGACGAGTGAACTCCTTGACGTACTCCTAAACTGTCATCTTTTTCTTTCTTTAAATTCACAATCTTGGCTACTTTCATCTCCCTCATTTTCCTAGGGAAGAACCGATCCAAAAAAGCGACATGGAACTCATCCAACTGATTGGGCCTGCTCCAACTTCCCTACTATCCTTCCATTGCTTGAACAAAATGTATGCAACCCCTTTCAACTCATACGAGGCTCAATCGGTGCTCTCCTACCCAGTGACCCCCAAAATCTGGGTGATCTTCAAAACCTCTTCAATGAACTCATGTGGATCCTCGTCCACCTTCGACCCAAGGAACTCGGGAGAGTTCATCCTCAGAAATCTCTAACCCTTGCCGCCGCGACATTCCCATTCTAAGGGACATGAGCTACTTACTGTTTATTAACCTGGGCGGTCAAGGCCTAGGCTAACATTTGAATGGCTACCCTGAACTATGCGTGGACAACCGGCTTTGTTACGTGCTCCTCATGGGATGGTGGGGCCTGCTAGTGCCTATCTCTATTGCCATTCTCATAGACATTTCCATTTTTATTCCTTCTGCCATTAACTCTGTGGGGAGGCATGATTCTGAAAATGCATATAGCATGATTTAGAAGGATAGAGAGATATTTCATTGCATGACTTAGATCATGAAAGAAGGGAACATTTCCTAAATGTTTCGTAGCCTCTTCTTCTTAAGTGCGCACTTCACACCCATGAAAAAGACTCTACTTAACGCGGCTCTTGGTCACCCTAGGACACTTCAAAACCTAATGCTTTGTTACCATGTTTGTAACGATCGAAATATAGGCCCGGATCAAGACACGAGATAAGAAATCCTGGTAGGCTCCAAGTCGACTCATGGCATTAACATAACATCTAAATTATTCAAATAATATGGAATATCATCATGAATAACATAGAAGAAGTCTAAATAGAACATAACATCTAACACATACATGGGTCAAAAGTTGAATACAAACTATGTTCGATAAAACCTCTAATACTGGCGAGTTGATGGGACAAGACCCCAACTAACTCTCTATAGTCTGAAAATTGAAAAGGTGAAGTACAACTGATAAGAATGGCCCTTGACATATGAGGACTCACCAACTGAAATTGAGTAGTGCTAACTCCGGGAACCTGAAACTGAGTCTTGATATCAGAGCCTGTATCATCAAACGATACATCATAGAGTATGCGGTTAGTACATGGAATGTACCGAGTATTCAAGGTAAGTAAAACCACTAAGTAAGTAAAATCATTAAACATGCATATTATAAAACATAATCAAGATAAGATTCTGAGAGTAGGGCTTGCATGCTATTTTCTTAAATCATGATCTAAACATAACTAAACATCATAACTGAATTGAATGACCCAAAGCTAAAAACTAATAACCATAAGTAAAACTGAACATTGGGTCAAAACTATTGAAAACATAATTTCATGACTGATGTACATTCATAACTGAAATCATGAGGCACAATGGGAGACCCTTCATATAACTGAAATTACCACGATAGTGCTTACATGGTCCCGACTATCACACTAAAGAGGGCAGAGCCGTCCAAAGCCTTTCAAGGGATAAGGAAGCTACCATGATATCGACATCAAGATGAAGGCACCTTGGAGGCAGGGGAAGCTCACATGGGAGGTCCCAATAATATGAATATACCTATGTTGGCGCGTAGTTTTGAGGCGCAGGGTTCACTGACCCTTATCCTACTCAGTTCTAGACACTACTCCCAAGAACATGTATATGCTCTACTTTGTTTTTAAATTAACTGACCACCGTATAGTGACGAAACGTAATAATAATATACATGCATAAATTTGAAATCCTAACATGAGGAGCTTTGGCTCAAACCATACCATAAGCTGAACATAAGTGGGAGTCTTGACTCCAAAACCCTGTGGTAAGCTAATTCATGTAATCATAAAAACATACTTGATCATATGGGCTTGCCCATTGCATAACATGCTTGAAATCAACTTGATTCACTTTCAAAACATAAACATAAACATGGTTATCTCAAAATCATACTTTCTTCATAACATCTCATCATGCTTGTACACATACTTTATAGATATCCACTTTCATGGACTTTCATGGATGGGCATCATAGTTTAGAAAACTTGAAAACATAATTTATAATTTAAAACATTATAAAATCTGGCCATTAATCATAATTCATCATTTTAAACATGCTTAGATCATACCCATGATTGATACTTAGGAATTCATGCATTGAGTAAAAAATCATCTATTAGAACATCATGAATTGAGAGGGAATTGGGCATGGATGTGGACTATTGCACCTATTCTTAGTGCTACATACCTGAAGGGATCTGATTTTACCACTTCCTTGATTGCCCAAAGATAATTGAGGAAAAACTTTGAAGAAACTAGCTTTAATCACATCTCAAACCTCTAAGCCTTCATGCATGAATTAGGATAGGCTTAGAATAACTTAACCCTTCTTAAAACACTCTATTCTGAGCTTAAAACGACACAGTTTAGGCCTTAGGAACATAGGAATTATGAAAAAGCCCTTAATAAACTCGTAGGGAAAAAACAAGCTGGCAGTACCAATGAGGGACTAGATGGATCTTTACTAGTAACCACGACGCATGGTCACCAGTCGTCACCTTCATTGCCAAAAATCTGCTGAGGGTTACCACGAGGGACACCATGACTCGTGGTGTACCGAACGAGTCGTGGTGATGACCCGTTAGGTACACTGTCGAATTTCCTTCATCCTTCAGTAACCCTTGGCCACAGCTGACATAACGAGTCGTGATGATGACCAAGACTCATGGTCACATTCTTGATCACCAAAAAACCAAAATTTCAAACAAAGTCCCTGTCTTTCCCCACGGGTCACTTAACAACTTGTGGGGTTCCTTACGGGTGACTAGATGACTCGTCCTGTGACCTGGTGCAGAAATTCCTATTTTCTCCATGTCAACTCTAGGGTCTGATCTTACAACTTTTGAGGTATTACATTAAAACATATCCTTATCGATCTATCCTTCTTTTGGACAAATAAGAATGATGTGTCCCAAGGTGAGACACTCGACCTTATAAATCCTTTATCTAGGATTTCCTTTAACTGATTGTTTAACTCTTTTAACTCTTATCAGGTTATTCTATATGGAAAAATAGGTATCAGTTTAGTACCGGGAAGTAACCCAATTTCAAAGTCAATCTCAATTTTGGGAGGGACTCCAGGGACCTCATGTGGAAATATGTTTGGGAACTCATTTACAACTAACACGAACTGAATTGTTGGTGCCTTGAATATACATCTATTACTCGAACTAAGTGATACAAACATCCTTTTGAAATAAAGTTCCTTTCCTTAAGGAACAAAATAACATACCATCAGGAATTACTGCATCATCCATCCATTCTAGGGTGGATGACGTCGTTTAAATCTACATTCAATCTGGGGTAGCGCTAAATGATCGTAGCAAATATAGAACCCAACGTGGAGTTGGGGTCGAATTCCATAAAAACTATACTAAGCCTACTCTATCTAGTACTAAATAATATAATGTTGCAAGATTAGAGTTTATTCAAATTGAGATTGATAAAATATAATTACAGCTATAAAGTGCAAATTACTAGGGTTGTAATCAATTTGAGACAATTCTAACAAAATGACCCCAACTATTGGTCAATCCCCTTAAATCACCCAATATGGATAGATTGAGAATGGGTTAGGGATGAATATTCATGCAAAGACTTAGGTAACCCATGGGTAACTTTAAATAGCACCATAGGTATCAATCTACTTTAATTTTGTCAAATTGAAGAGAACTCTCTTCTACCCAATTGCTTGTTGCCAATTGAAATTCAACCTATGTCTAGGAAAATCCATTAAATAAGGATTATTCCTTGAGTTTTTGTTGATTGATGCTAACGTAACCTAAATTTGATCTTTCATGCCTCATAAAGGTAATTGGACAGGATTGGGCGACTTTCATTACCAATCACATATTACAAAGTAATAATCAATCAAATATTCATAAGTCCAAACTCAATTTACCAAATTGGGATCATTAGGGTTCACAACCCTACATCTTGGTTTTGTTACTCAGAGCAAGAAAAAGAAGAGAAAGAGAGTAATTAGATATGTTCAGTAATGTAAATTTAAATTGTAGAACAAATCATCAAAAAATGAACTTGGATCTTCGAATTACAAGATAAAATCTATCTACAATGAAAAGTAAAGCTAACCGTCTATCTCTACTCTCTACTAAAAATAATGAATGAAAAGCCCCTAAAAATTACAAGAAAAATCTATTTATACCATGTCCTGAAACACCTAAAATAACTCAAACTCGAAGGTGCTAGGTGTGTAGGAATGGATTGTCATTTGCTCCATCCTTTACATTTTGTCTTCTATTCAACAAGCTTTCATTCGTTGATCGTCAAACTGTCTTTTGGAAAGACGATTTGTTCTTTGTGTCGTACTATAGAATTCCATTCTGCCTCATCAAAGTCTGTTCTTTAATTGACGAATCATCTTTTGGAAAGACAGTCTGAGCTTCAAACTAATTTTTAATGACTCTTTGTGCTCAAATTACACCCCGAAAGAAGTATAACACGGACGCTGTAAATAAAGAACCCAACTAAGATTGGAGTCGATCCTACAGGGAATATGATCATGATATAGACTGATGCTAGTATTCACACTTTTAGTTCAATTATTTTCTAAATGGGGGGGGGGATATTTTATATCAAGTAACTATATTTTGAAAATGGAGTTGTGATCAATTGTTACGCAATTAACTAGAGAAGTATTCCGCATCACTTCCTAACTAGTTCAGATTATTATACTCATGATCTATCCCAATACTTAGCCTGTAGAACTGATAAATTATGCTCATCTAAATGACTTATTCTTCCCTATTAGATGACTCTACTTAATCACTGGGTTAGGTCTCATGAGAAATTTCTCTTTAACCTTTATCAGTAGTTCCAAACTAACTCTCCTATGACCGCAGTTCAAGCTATTCAATGAAATTCAATTTCAAGGTTTTTTTGTTTTTTTCTTTTTCTAATCTCTACTTCCTGGGTTCAAGCAAGAAGAGAATTAGGGCTATTCCTAATGTTGTGCAATATTAAGAAATATTAAACATAAAAAATAACAATACAAACATTTGTATTAGTTTAGAATAACTCTATATTAGCCCAAGTTTGTTATTCCACCATGGTTCCCACAACCCTAGTTGTGGAGGGTTTATCTATTCATAATTTAAAGAATGAAATTTGATTTCATGGAAGAAAACATAATTGAAGACTTACGATATTAATGAAAGAAGAACCCAAGAATCAATTTCACAATCACTTGTCAAAAATCTAAGAACAATGATGAACTCTATCAAAGTAGTCGAGTATTTGCTCTCCAAGAACATAGAAAACCCAAAAATTATGAATACAAGTCAATAGTATCGTCTTCTCCTAAGAAAATAACTAAAAAGTACTTATACAATTAACGAAATCCTTTCCTAATTTAACAGGTATTCTGCTACCACTTCAACCTACGAGTCGCAACATGATACTACAAGTCGTAGGAGGCTTCCATAACACAAGACTGTAACTTTTGTCTTCCTAGGTACTAGAGATAGTACAACTTGCACAATGCTGCTACGAGTGGTAGGAGCTTGTTGTGGTATAAACTTTTGAAACTTGGCATCTCTGTTGTTCCTCATACGGGCATTATCATGGTTCGCACCATGCTAGTATAAATTATACAAGCTTCATGTACCCTAAATTTTCCAAGTTCTCAACTCTCTGAATCTTACCACGAGTCCTTGGTACGGTCCGTATGTTTTCATCATGATTTATGGATTCCACTTATACCAGGAACTTCTGCAAGTGCACATTCTTTGAATTTTATCATGACTCTTTGGTACGGCCTATACTAGGATGATATGGCTCATACCACAGGTCGTATTTTAGGCCAGCACTTATCCATAATCTCTGAAGCTGTGCTGCGGATGGCTAGTACAGCTCCTACCAAGCTATTTTCTGCACTGTTTATGCTCTTTTTCCATAATCCAACTCCCGGACCTTATTTCCCTGAAAACAAGGTAAAAGAACCTCATATTTGTATCAACATGCCCAAGTACAAGCATTTTCCTATGTTTTAAGCATTGAAAATGTCGTAAATCCACGGCACATCAACACCCTAAACTTAGAACATTTGCATGTCCTTAGGTAAAAAACGTTGCTATAAGCACGACGTTTAACTAGAAAGTAAAATAGAAGACCTACAACCACCAACACCAAATTTTGCACACATGAGCATTATCAAGTATTGACCCCTTTTTATTCAAAACCAAGATAGCTATGCTTACATGCAACTACAACAAATGAAACATAGGGATCTAGAGATGGCATCTAACTATTAATGAACAACTGAGCTATTACTTATGTTATTTACACTAACAACTGGAAGAATGCAATTTAACCCATGTACCCTCACAACAAACAAAGTCCCTCACACTCATAATGATTTATATATGTATGAAACCGGGTCTATCAAGTAAGCTCTCACTCTCACAAAGATGTTCCAAATACTGTAGAAGTGATTCCATTGGCTTGTTCTTATTTTCTCTACTCTGGTTTTTTTGGATAGTTAGGTAAGGATCACTATAGGACTTTTATTGGCTTGTAATATAGGCTTAGGGATGGGTGTGGCACATATGAAAATAGTGACTAACCCTCCTTGGCACTACACAACTCTAGCTTCACTTTTAGCTTTTTTCCCCTTTTTCCTCTCTTTTCTTTTCTTTCTTTCCTCCCTTTCTCCATTTTATTCAGCTTTCAAATGGCGGGTGTGGTGTATTTACTCTGGCTTCACTTTTAGCTTTTTCCCCTTTTTCCTCTCTTTTTTTCTTTCCTCCCTTTCTCCATTTTATTCAGCTTTCAACTGGTGGGTCTGGTGTATGTTTCATTTTTCTCTCTCTCTTTTTCCTTTTTTTTCAAATTTCTTTCTTTTCTTTTTATTCACACCCCACCCCACCTTTTACTACCTAGCTTTTTCTTTTCTTCCCCACCTCATCTATGTACCACTACAATAGCCACCTTCAATAAGAATTTTGTCTTAGTTGAGGTTCATAATGTCCTATGAGGGACCAGGGTCAAAACAGGTCCATTATAAACAAAACAGGGAAGGTGAACGGGCTACTCAACCAAATGGTCAACTTGAAGCTCAAACATGGGATCAAGGGATTCATTCCATTTGGTAGGAAAATTTAAGCTAAACTGGACTAAACAAAAAAAAATCCTATGATCTTTTCCTAACCAACTACCCAACAACCTAAGCAAAGACTATTCGGGCAAGTTCTAGATCAGCCACGCAGTATTGAACTAAGTAAGAATCCCCAGTCACGCATGGTATAGGTTTGCTTCACACTACATATCGGATTCATGAACATCTATGCTATTGTTACTCATGCTAATCTATCAAATTCCATAAAAATATTCACAATAATCATGTTTTGCAGTAAACAAAGATAGGTCCTCATACAAAAATTAAAAAAAAGGTCATTTTTTTCTCAAAAATATCAAAATATAAAACACATGTGCATTTCGTTGGATATTAAGTACTCCTAGGTTACTTGTAGTTAAACAAATAAAATATCCTAAACATGCAGGTTCTACTACATAGCATGACCGAGGAAAAAGAAATACGGCAACAGAAACCCTCAGAAACAAAAAAATACACCCCCCCTCAAAAAGCATGCTTTGTCCCCAAAACAAAGAAATAAAAACTAGGAGAGGGACATACCTATGGTGCTCCAAGCGCTCCTATCATCTACTCAGACTTCACCGATCATCCATAGACTACCTCCTATGTAGTGCCTGATTTAAAAATGCGGCATGATGCAAGTCTCTTGAATACTCAGACCTCGTTATGAAACTCAGAATCCACATCAATCGCTGAGACTATACAAAACTCATTTTGATACTTCATTGACCTACAGATGTTGAAGGTGACCTCTTCTTTGTTCAGCCTAAACTTCAGTTAACCCACTTCAACATCCACTAAAGCTCTTTCGGTGGTAAGAGATGGTCACCCCAAGATGATAGGGACCTCAAAATCTACCTCGCAATCCAAGATCATGAAGCCAGATGTGAAGATGAACTTGTCCACCTTCACTAGGATGTCATGGCATATACCTACAGGATTTTTCACTATGAAGTTTGCCATCAATAGCCCCATTGTCGTCGGTGTGGGGGATCCCAAGCCCAACTACTTGAAAATAGCTAGCGGCGTCCGATTGATGCTAGCTCCTACATCATATAGTGCCCTCCCAAACTCAAACTCTCCAATAGTGTATGGGATGGTGAAGGCACTTAGGTCTTCCTTCTTCTATGCAAGGACACGTGATGCTATGGAACTACAATGGTGTAGATTTCCAATAGGCTTATAGCTCACAGATCATTTCTTGGTTACCATGTCCTTCATAATGTCTGCATACCCAAGCATCTTCTCCAATGCCTCGACCAATGGGATATTCATAGAGAATTTCTTCAGCATAAACAAAAACTTTTGAAACTTCCCTTTATCCACCTTTTTCTTTATCCTCTGAGCGAACAGTGGAGGTGGCTAAGGGATAGGCCTGAAAGTCTGTGGGGCCTCTTTTTCCTTCCCTTTTTCTGTCGTGGACTCCTTTGCATCAACCATTCTTGGTCATATCAACATCACCGTCAATCACCTATTCTACCGCCTCATCCTCCTTATCTATATCGATCTCATTCTATTTTCTCATCTCAATTACAACTGGCATGGGCAGATCCATTGTAGCTTTTCCACTCCTCATCATCACTGCCATGTAATGGCTATCATTCATTGGATTTTGTACTGTTTTGTTAGGAAGTCCACCCTATTGCCTCTGATTTAGGGATGCAGACATCTGACCTAGTTGCTGCTCAATCTGATTGATCACTGTATCATGCGATTCAACTTTCTGGCTCATGCCAGATATATCTCCTCAAATTTCCTTTAGCTGATCATCGATAAAATTGATGTTTTTTAGCAGCTCAACCATCATACTCTCCAACATTGAGGGCCCAACATTACCCTCACGAGCCTTTGGAGGGACATAAAGGCCGGTGTAATTATTTTGTAACCATTATTCTTTCTCCAATCACCTTCCTGCTCTCGACCTCTACTCCTATCCTGTAACCATTCCTATTGTAATTGTCCCTATACTGGTTCCGACCATAATTTTCGAAGCCTTGGCGCTAAGTTTCTTAACTAGACCCTTGGGTATTGGCCCGAAAAACTGCCACCTGGTTATAAAAAAGTTTTCCTCCTCCTCAGAATTGGAGTGCTTGAACCCCTATTCCTAACCCTATGCTCCCAGTGTGTTTTACCTTCTATGCTTCAGACCCCATAATATGTTTGTGAGTAGGTATATAGATGTTCTCATGTGAGCTAATTCCTAATCACGCTCCTCCTCCTTCTAGCAATCAACCACTAATTAGGATTATGAATATGGATTTTGGCTATTTCTAGTCCAACCTCCAAACAATCACATTCATTCCCACTATAAAATTCTCCCCCAATACTTAATTCTACTTTTTCAATCCAAAATCAAGTAAGCAAGCCAAACCCATATTTGTAACTATAGGTAATAAATTATAATTTGAAGGGAATTCAATAGATTTATACTAAATAGGCAATATTAACATGAATAGGAATACTCGATCTAATCAAACACCTATCATCACACACCTCTAGATAATGATTTAGCTACTCATAATTAAGAAACTAAAGAGCATATTCATTAATAAACTCAATGNCATATTCATTAATAAACTCAATGATTTCATTACTAAGGGCAAGCAAAATCAAACTCAAAATATGTCTGCAACAGTGGTTATATCTTGCTAAGGAAGAAGATAAAAATAGGATAGAGAAATCTTCAAATTTCATCTCCAATGGGATTTTTTTCCTCTCTAAAGCAAAAGGAATGTTAAAAAGATATGTACAGAGTAATTTCTTCTAGACTATATACAAAAATAGGGCAACCAATCTCCTCTTTTTTAGTATTAGACGTAATTGCCCCTGTTCAGGCATTTTTTCACTTGTAATGGAACTGGAAGTTAGCTAATTGAAATTTGCGAGCCGCTTTTCATTTTCTTCTTCGATCCAATGACATTCCAAGACATTTTAGCGATTCCTTCAGCGGTTCATCGATTTCCATCAGTGATCCGCCGGTTAATTTTCTCTTTTGGTCCAGCAAGATCCAGCACCTGTCGATGATTGAACCGGCGAGTCACCGGTTGATGTCTGCAATTCGTCGGTTGCATTTTCTCCTCAAACCATTGGTTGCCTATAATTGACCGGCATTTCGCCAATGTCTTTCGGTGGAGCACCGGTATTCACCTAAATTCATCCTTTTTACTCCAATTCATGCTCTTTGTTTTCAACTTAGATACTTGTACATAAAAAGAAAAAATGGAATAAAATTCATCTAAATGACTTAAAAACTAAGCTAAAGCTCATACTTAAAAGCCTAATGAGTTGATAAATTACCAACTCATCAAACCCCCAAACCTGAACCATTATTTTTCCTCAAGTAATACAATTCTTATCAGTCGAACAAAAGGAATGACATGCCACTCCACAAGAGTTTGTGCATCAAAGACCACTTAATCTATGACAACACAAAAATACTCACCAACTCACAAAAAAAAGTGAAGCAATTTCCCCCTAAAAATGTGGAAAAGCTTCAAGAGTCAACCACAATTCAAAGGCATGATTCACAAATGCTTTCATTTGCAAAAGAAGGGCATAGATTATCCAATAAAATACAAATAGCATCTCAATTCATAATCACTGCACATTTCAAGTTTGCCTTAGAGCTCACACTACTCATGCCTCAATCACACCTTAACGTCAATGCAAGTGTGTCCTCAAAAGGCAATGATGCCACTCACTACAAAAGAGAATCCCTTTTCTTTATCATGAATCAATGCACACATAAGGGATTATATAAAAAGATGATCACACACACTCCCAAAAGAAATCTTCACGCACAAAATTGACCAATTGGCTTTCCCTTTGTGTAATTCTCCACTAATGTAGATCAACTACACTCAAAATCAATTAGGACTTGCGGGTCATGATGAAGGCTAGGGGTAATGGTAGGAAAATTATTTGGCTCTAGTGACTCGAACCTCCCTAATGCTTTTATATGAACAGTTTAACCCTTTCCATCTAACTTTTTATATCACTCCATATTATTCCTCCTTTTGCAACCATTTTCATCTTCTATTTCTCAAAGACCTTTTATATAGCTTCTTTGGCTATCACATTAAGCCTTGTCTAAGAAAGAGGTAACACCCTTTCACTTTTCTTTTCTCTTTTGGTACCTTAAGGTTTCTCAACTCATCATTTCATTTCTTTTTCTCACAATTTGGTGAAACCTCAAATTTAGGCTTTTCATATTTTCCCCTTTCTTGAAAACCCCCGAACTTAGGCTCTTTGCCTCTTTCTCACTAATTTCTTTATTTCTTTCAATTTCTTTGGGCTTTCAGCCCCCAGATTCTCAATCGCTCACTACTAGAAATTAGGGAGGATGGGTTCCAAGAAGAGGGAATCAAAAAAGTACATTTGCTTGTAATGTGGTTTCCAAGAATAAACAGTCCAAAAGGCTCAACATTGGCTACCAAAGGAAGACATTTTTGGAGGTCAATTTGGGTAGAGTGACTAGTCAAATGAAAGCCTAAAATCATGTTCTAAGTGCAGCTACATGTAGGATTTCTCTTTGAGTCACACTTAGGGCAAGTTCTAGACAAGAAGAGATGTATGAGATTCACAAAGATCCTTACTACACAAGGCATCACACCCAAAAAGTCAGAAGTCATTATCATTATAAGATTTTGATTCAAGACACCAGAGCACGTGAATTCACAAGCCAAATAGGGAATCTAAAATGTATGACAAGAGAGTTCTACATTTCTAATATCAAATGCTCATTTTTTTCATGCCACATCCCAAATTATTTTGTGGTACCTCTTAAAACAGCTCCTCAAAAGACTAAAAGAAAGACATGACATTTTCCCTTAAGAGAGTCACCTAACAATATTTCATTGGAAAATGTCAACCCGGTTCGACAAAAAGAAAAAGAAAAAGAAAAAGAAAAATGCATCTTGTGAAAGAATCGTGGTATGAAGAAAACCCTTGGAGTTTGATTACTATCTACTATTTATACAGGCAACTAAAATCAACCATATGTTACAAATTTAGGCAATAAGAACAAGGGCCCATTCAATAGCATTGATGACACTTTCTTCATAGCTCAAAATTCACCAAAATAAGACACACAGTCCTCTCCCCCCAACTTAAAATAACACATTGCCCCCAATGTACAAAGAGAAGAACAAACAGTTAAGGAGGACTCCCTAAAAGATTTATTAGTTGGGACGAGGGATCCATGAGTATATAGCTTCATCAAAATTCCAAGAGGCAGTTTTCAATGCAGACAACATAAATTGATCAGGTGGGAGTTCTAGTGGTTTTCTTGGTCCGGGAACCACCCATTTATCCAACAAGGTTCTAAGCTCATGATAAGAAGTGGTATCTACCCCACCAGGTTTCCATGATGTATTTACTTCTCTTACAGTAAGCATCTGACATGGCGGTGGCTGGCTATGATATATCTCTTCATCAGACACAATTTTCGGCGAACTGTCAAACCCCCTACCAATAATCCTGCGGACATTTGGGCACCTCGAGTTGGGTCTCTACGGCTGCTGAGTCAGGGGGTCCATATTTCTAGAGGGTTGAGGATTCTTGCATCTTGCTACATCCTCCTGCAAGGCCATCACATCATTTCTAAGGCAATGACTTTAGCATAGAGGCCTCTCCACTTGTCTTTAGCAGGTTGCATGGCTTTTCTGATGGCTTGCTGAATCATTATAGGTATTTCCTTGGACAACTTTATGATCTGAATCTCATGAGCTTGGGCCATTTATTCTATTGTCAACAGGTCTATTGGCGGAGAAGCGGTGACTGTAGTTTCTTAAGAAGATCCTGCGGTTGTACTAGAGAACATGGAGGGTCGTGGGTCAATTCAAGCCCCCTTTCCTTTGGGTCGCTTTGAGACTAGACCATCTTTGTCAATTTTTTTCCTTTGTAATCACTCCCTCGGCCTTCGCATTTTTATCCAATGGTCGAAGAGAGGGCATGAATCAAGTAGGATAGCATATTCACAAGGCTAGGATAAGGTTCTATGTGGCGTCATTGGTCATTGGTGCTTTCCCTTTCCTATTACGCCTGGAAGTGGACATGATGATTCATACTAAGGTTAGTATTATACAACAGTTTAAAAAGGAGAATAATCAGAAATTTGGAAAAACTGAATGATATCCAAGTAGGAGTATAGAAATGGTGATTCTTGGTAACAACGACGATCATCAGCGAACCACATGTCATAATCCATATAGCGCTGATGAACCGCTGTCATTAAGCAGTAATCTAAGCACAAGCAGTAACCGCCGGTGCCACACTGGTGAGTTGCCACTCTTGAATTGCGAAGAGCTGATGAAATGCGTATTTGCAGAAAATCCCAGTAACCCTGCATTCAAACCCATTGTGTCACCGGCAATTCACCGGACATAGCCGGCATGTCACGGGTGGGTTGTCCCTCATTCAGTTGGACTAATAATAAATAGTCAATAAGCAATGGCTTTATTCTCATCACACCTCAAAAACCTTCACACTAACAGTTATAAGCCAAAATGACCACAACCACTATCCCTTAAGAAAGTTGTCACTCTGTCTATCATTGGGAAAATCTTGAATACAAAGCACCCGGGGTTACTCAGACTTCACCCCCCAAAAAAATATCACACATCAACAAGCCCACATAGCAACTTAAATACTTATAGCAACATAAGAAACCCAGTATAGCACCACCAACATACCCACTGTATTAACATTTAACAATCAAGAAAACAAAAAGAAAGAAAAGATCCTCATCATGCAAGAAACCAGATTTACATTCCTAATAAAAGCAAAAACTAGAAAGGACATACCAAATTGAGAAGTGAGAATGAGTACAGGAGAAGCTTTATACTTGGTGCAATAATGGGTTTCAAAATTTATGGGAATGAAGATGGGGTGAAAGGGGTAATGTGGAGAGGTATTTAAATGGTAAAAGAGGTGAAAGTGATTGGGTAAGAGGGAGGTAGTTATTAATGGAGTTTAGGTAGGGAATGTGGGTTTTGGGGAACTTAAAAGATGGTGGGAGAAAGAAAAAATTGTGGAGAATTGTAAAAGTAGGAAGGGTACGATAAAATAAGGGTTGTTTTGGGGAGTTGGAGCGGGTTTAAGGTGTTTGGCTCGGTTGGTCAATGGCCGGTCAATATTTTAATTAACATAAATACCTAGATCTGTAGTTACCAGTGGTCGCTGGTGAGGACCAGCTACCCGCCGGCCTGAGCCTCGATGATAATTACCTGTTCAGTTCTCTGGTTACTAATCGGTGATCTACCGGTGTCTCGTGGGTTGGCACCGGTGATCCACCGGATGAGGCACCGATGGTATACGAACTCCTAGGTCTACTAGATGATGCCGGTGTCTCTTTGGCGATTTGCGCATTGGCAGAGGTGATTCGCCAGTTGGATCATCAAATGTGCTCAAAACTCCCATGTGCACTAGTAGAGAGCCGCAGCTTTGTCGGCGGTTCACGGATTGATATCGGTGTTCCACCGGCAATTCGTCGGTTGTTCTCTGCTCTCCCCTCATGCTGCGCACACCTCATGGTGTACAGGTGCCTCGCGCCTTTGCTCCAGCAATCCATCAAAACTTCATCGATCATGCCTTGGTTTTCTTCTCCCGGCATCCATTCTACCTACAAAAATCAAAACAACATAGCATCAAGATGTTCAATGTAAAAATGTTTGGGTTGCCTCCAAAAAAGAACCTTAGTTAACGTCATGGCACGACAGAGACTCCTCATGTGTTATGGCTCATCTAGATACAAGACTTCTATTTGACCAGCTTCCTCCAATACTCCCAAATACTTTTTTACCCTTTGGCCATTCACTATTGAATTTTGACCCATCTTCTCCTTGAAGTTATACGACACCATTATTAAAAACATGGAATAACCTTAGTCTTGAATTGAAATACAATACCAATTCTCCCAGAACAAAAGTCCAATGCAAGATTTTTTGATCATGGTAATGCTTCATGCGGGCCTTATAAATAGTCGCCTTCTCATATGCTCGCATTCTGAATTCATCCAACTCATGTAGATTTTCCACTCACCCTTAGAAGAATCTCCCCCAATCAAGGTTCACGCTCTTTAGTGCCCACAAGGCCTTATGTTCTAACTCAAAAGGAAGGTGGAAAGCTTTATCAAAAACAAGATGATATGGATACATTCCAATTGGTGTCTTATATACAGTCCGATATGCCCACAAAGCATCATCTAGATTCTGAGCCTAGTTTGTTCTGTTCACATTGACTGTTTTAGTCAAGATAGATTTGATTTCATGATTGGAAACATCTACTTGGCCACTGGAATGTCGGTGACAAGGGGTGGACACTTTCTGCATCACACCATACTTGGCTAGCAACGTGCTGAACAGTCGTTTGCAAAAGTGTGATCCCCCATCACTAAACCCAAACTGTGAGAAGATATGCTTCTTCAAAAAGGTTGTTACACTCCTCCCCTCGTTGTTGGGTAATGCTACCGCTTCTACCCATTTAGAGACATAATCAACCGCCACCAGAATGTACGTGTTTCTATAAGAGCTCACAAAGGGGCCCATAAAATCAATTCCCTACACATCAAAAAATTCCACCTCTAAGATTGGTGTCCATGGAAGTTCATGCCTCCTTGAAATACTCCCTGTTCTCTAACACGTATCACATTGTTTCCCAAAATCATGGGCATCCTGATGCATGGTAGGCCAATAAAATCCATGTTGTAGCACTTTTGCTACTGTTTGAATGTTCCCATAATGACCTCCAACTAATGATGAATGACAAGTGTCTAAAATTGGTACCACTTCCACTTTGGGGACGTACCTACACATTATACCATCAGCCCAACTATGAAAAAGGTAAGGCTCAATTCAATAAAACTTCTGAACATCATGCATGAATTTTTTCGTTTGCTGAAAAGTCAAATAATTAGCAAAACCCACAAACCACGGTGTTACTTCGTGAGTTGCAGCCAGAATATGTTCATCCACGAAGTCAACATTAATCTCTTCATATGTTCCCAGTTGACCATTTGTCTCTAGGCATGATAGATGGTCGGCCACTTGATTCTCACATCCCTTATGATCCTTCACTTCAAAGTTGAATTCTTGTAACAATAGGATCCATATAATAAGCCTAGGTTTAGCATCCTTCTTGGTCATCAAATATCGGTGTTGCATGATCTGTGTGCATCACCACTTTGGTTCCCTACAAATATGCTCGGAACTTTTAGAATGCAAACACTACAGCAAGTAGATCTTGTTTAGTCACTGTGTACTTTGTTTGTACATCATTCAGGGCTTTACTAGCATAGTCAATTGGGTGGAAAATCTCTTCCTTCAGCTGACCAAGGTGTCACGCCCTGCCTGGGGGGGTATGACTGGCACCTGGTGCCCTACTAGGACCTTAACTGGTAGACTACTAAGCCTAAGCACATCTGGTGCTTGGCTAGCTCTAACTCGGATTCATGGAATCAACGGGCTATATAACGGCTGTAAATACA
>JACEIK010000613.1:374183-385756 GCA_018107945.1 Datura stramonium
TGATATAATAACGCAAGACAGGTTTACTAAATTCGCACAAAACTCAATATTCGACTCCTGGAATTCTATTATGGAGTTTACTCTATTATGCTAGGCTAGAAATACTAACTTGCCGAAGAAACTGGCTTTACATACCTTCGCAATTAAGTACCAAGTTTTTCTCTTCACATCTCTTTAATACCTCTTTTAGGTGTACCAAGAAATCTTCAAATGAATATCCCACTACTGAGAAATCATCCATGAAGACTTCCATAGTATACTTCACCATGTCCGAAGAAATGGACATCATGCACCTCTAAAAAGTTGCGGGAGCATAGCAAAGTCCGAAAGGCATCCTCTTGAAAGAAAAAGTACTATAGGTACATGTAAATATGGTTTTCTCCTAATCCTTGGGCGAAATAGAAATTTGATTGTATCCTGAATATCCATCCAAGAAAAAATAATATTCTTTCCCAGGCAAGCGGTCTATCATTTGGTCAGTTAAAGGGACCGGAAAGTGGTCTTTTTTTGTCCAAGAGTTCAACTTATGGTAATCCATACATACCCTCCATCCAGTAACTAGGCGGCTTGCAATTAACTCATTCTTTTCATTCGGTATAATCGTAATCCCCCTTTTTATTGCACATGTGGAACAAGACTTACCTAATTGTTGTCATCGACTGGATACACAACTCCTACGTCTAACAATTTAATAATTTCTTTATTTACCACCTTTTGTATAGGTGGATAAAGACGCCTCTGGTACCCGACTTAAGGGCTGCAACCCTCTTGAACGTTGAATTTTTGAGTACAAATACCCAGAGAAATACCTATGATATCAGCTATAGACCACCCTAATGCTCGAATATACCTTTTTAACACTGCTATGAGTTTATCTACCTGTTTGGGAGTGAGATTTGCTGAGATAATCACTAGTAGTGTTGCATTTGCCCTAAAATAGGCATATCTCAAATGGTCACGTAATTGTTTGAGCTCTAAGACCGGAAGTACAACGATGGATGGATGTGGTGGTGGAGCTGTCCAATTTTTGAGGTCGAGATCAAGTTTCCTTGGTTGAAAGGTATAAGTTTCTAGCCTTTTTCTCACTTGACACACCTTTTTCAGTCCTTCCTTATTCAATAAAAGGCTGGCAAATGTTTCTTTCAAAATTTCTTCTTCCATCTCCCGCTCTAATTCTTCTTTATCCCTAATGGCTTGAGGTGGTGGATCCTTTGTTTCCTTTGTCACTTGTTTAGATGTCATTTGAGTTGCTAACAGGTTCATTCTGTCTTCAAACTGTTTAATGTCCACATCATGATTACAATTCACACCACAATTCCCAAATTCCTAAATCAGTTGAAATAACTTTTTCAAGCACCACCTCATGAGTGTTTTCCATGCAAGATGAGAGGGATTCATCACTTCCTTGACTACTCGTTTAAACTAAACATTGTTTTGACCTTGATTTTCATTATAAGAATATCCATTAGCCTGGATTGACTTGTGGTACCTTATATGAAAACCCCTCATATAATTCATTAGCAACTCCATTAGCTTCATCATGACCATCAACACCGTGTCTTTTCTTCCTTCTCTCCTACACATCTTATCCATCAATTAGAGGGTCTGAACATAAGGTGCCCTCTCGGGGTCTCTCAACAGCCTTTTAAAGTGAATCATTAGCATATCATCAACAAACCAACAATGGAAAAATTCTACACCACTAGGATAGTAAAGTCAAACTAGTTAAGATGCAAGAACAATTCAAATTAGCAAACAACTCAAGGATATAAAGAGCTAGTTCCCAGCAACGTCACCATTTTTTATAACGTCCAAACTACACCCCTCTTAACGAGAGAGCGTAACGGTCATTGCTCAAAACAAATATCCCCGATTGATGTCGGGGTCGAATCCTATAGAGACTAGTGAATGATTTGTGCAATTGTTGTTTATGAAATTTGATATGATTCACACTAAATCAAGATAAATAAAACAGTAAATTTTAGGGGGAAAATGAAGTCAATAATATTGTGGATTCTAACTCAACAAGCCAAGAGAGCAAAATCATAAAAATTGAGAGACAATGATGAGTGAAGACTAGAGGTATTGTGTAGATGGGATGCTAATAAGATGAGGATATGCTAGATCATCAACTTATTTCGAATAAGTGTAAATAACTTTGGACGAGATTGGACCGATATTTTTCAACCTCTTGGGCACTTTTTCTCGAATTCTTTCAAACCTCAAGACACAATTCAATTAGCCCAATATAGTTTGGGTTAGTAGCTGAGCTATTTCTAGCCATCAACCACTAATTAGGATTATGAATATGGGTTTTGGCGATTTCTAGCCCAACTACCACACAATCACATCCATTCCCACTATCAAATTCTCCCCCAATACTTAATTCTTCTTTTTCAAGTCAAAATCAAGTAGGAAAGCCAAACTCATATTTGCAACTATGCGCAATCAATTATATTTTGAAGAGAATTCAGCAGATTTACATTAATTAGGCAATATTAAGATGAATCTAGCAATACTTAATACAATTAAATACCCATGATCACACACACCTCTAGCTAATGATTTAGCTAGTGATAATTAAGAAACTAAAGAGCATATTCATAAATAAGCTCAATGATTTCATTTATAAGGGAAAGCAAAATCAAACTCAAAATATGTCTGCAACAATGGTGGTGCCTTGTTAAGGAAGAAGATGAAAATAGGAGAGAATAATATTCAAATTTCTTCTCCAATGGGGTTTCTTCTCCTCTCCGATGCAAAAGGAATGTGCAAAAGATACGTATAGAGTACTTTCTTCTAAACTATATACAAAAATAAGGAAACAAATCTTCTCTTTTTTAGTGCTAGACGTAATTTCCCCTATTCAAAATTTTTTCACTTGCGATGGAATCGGCGTTTCTCCAGTTGTAATCCACGAGCCGCCGTTCATTTTCTTCTGTGATCCAGCGACATTTTAGGAAATTTCGGTGGTTTGCCAGTTTCCATCCACATTTCGCCTGTTAATTTCCTCTTTTGGTCCAGCAAGATCCAACACCTATCGGTGATGGAACCGGTCAGTCGCCGGTTGATGTCCGCGTGCCTCTTGTTGTATTTTCTCATCAAACCAGTGGTTTCCCACAATTGACCAGTGTTTCATTTATTTCCTCTGGTGGAGTGCCGATTTTCATCTAACTTCATCCTTTTTACTCCAATTCATGCTCCTTTTTTTCAACACAGATACCTGGATATAAAAAGGCAAAAAGGGCACAAAATTCATCTAAATGACTTGAAAACTAAGCTAAATCTCAGGCTTAAGAGCCTAATGAGTTGGTAAATTACAAACTCATCAGTCTCCACCTCTCTAATATTATTAGCTCTGTTAGTCTTTTTCACTCGATGAAGTATGATGGTTTCTTCCTCCCACGAGTGACTCATCAATGCTCCACCTAACACTGTATCTGGAACAACCTTTGTACGATTGTTCAAAGACCTATAAAAAATTTCCCAAAAGCTATCATTTGGAATTCTGTGATTCAAGCACTTTGTCATCTTCTTCTTGAACCTCAGCCAGGTCTCATGAAGTGCCTCTATTTTAAGTTGTCGGATGTTGGATCTCATCTTTGAGCTATAGCATCCTAGAACGTGGAAAGAACCTCTCCAAAAAAATCATGTTTTAGATCCCTCTAGTTTCCGATAGAGTCTTTTGGCAACTCCGACAACCAAAGAGTAGCCTCACTAGATAGGGAGAATTGAAAGAGCCTTAGTCCGTAGCATCCAAGCTCACTCCTATAAATATGTAAACTTTTCAAATACCCATTAAGTTCATTAGGTGGAGATTTGAGTCATCAACTACATTACCATAGAACACACCCTTCATATTAAGAAATTGGATCATTATGCTCGTGATATCGAACTTTGCCCCAGCTAACAAAGTTGGGTGTACAATAGCTCCTGCTTACCTGGCTTCATCAATATTCGGGTCCTCATCATCATCAAAGTGTGGAGAATATCTACTGAACTCGTGTGGATCACAATCTCTATTCCCCCTTCTGTTCCGGCCAGCATTGTCAACCTCTTCCCGGGCATCATCAACCTCTTAAAGAGCATCTTGTCGGGCTAACTCAGCCTTATGGGCCTTATTAGCTCAATGAGAATTAGCAGCCAACCTAGCCTCCATCTATTCTTGGGTCTCCGAATCGGCTATTATCCGCAGTGTTCTTTCAAGCTCTTGATTAATTGAGACTAGAGGTTTTCCACTACTTCGCATAATTGGCATTCACCAAGTGGTCACCTGTGTAAAAATAAAAAGAAAAGAAAATGTATATTAGGAAATAATGAGTAAAAGTTAAATAAAAGTAATTAATCTAATCCTAAGTTATATTCCTCAACAAAGGCGCCATTTTTAATAATCCTCAAATTACACCCCTGAAGAAGTATAATGCAGACATTGTCAATAAAGAGCCCAACTAAGGTTGGGGTCGATCCCACAGGGAAATGATCAAAATACAGACTAATGCAAGTATTCACACTTTTAGTTAAACTATTTCCTAAAGGATGGAGTTGAAATCAAGTGATAATATTTTGAAATGGAGTTGTGATGAATAGTTATGTATTTAACTAGGGAAGTGTTCCCCATGGCTACCTAACTAGGTCAAATTATTACACTTGTTATCTATCCCAATACTTATCTTGTAAAATTGATAAATGATTCTCATCTAATCGGCTGATTCGTCCCTATTAGATTACTCTACTCAATCACCGGGTTAAGTCTAATGGGAAATTTCTCTTTAACTTTTATCAATAGATACAAACTAACTCTCCTACGACCACAGTTCAAGCTATTCAGTGAATCTCAATTTCAAGGCTTTGTTGTTTTTTTCTTTTCCTAATCTCTACTTCTCTAGTTATAATCCATAAAAGAATTTGGGCTACTCCTAACATTTCGCACTATTAAGAAACATTAAACATGAAGAAAAGAACAATACAGACATTCGTAGTAGTTTAGAATCACTATGTGTTAACCCTAGTTTGTTACCACCATGGTTCCTAATATGTTGTGGGTTTACAACACTTTCGACACTTAAAACTGAGGAAATATGCATGGAATTAACTGTGTTTATATGGATATGAGGCACTTTTACTTTGTTTTTTGGTAAATTAGATGTTGGAGTTGAAATGTGCAAAAGAAGGAAAAAATGCAGAAAAAGGGCTAATTACGAATCTCAGTACCAGTTGTACCTTTTTGGTAAAAGATGTATTGAGAGTCGTGGAAAATTCCAAACAAAGTATTTGAGGAAAAAGGCGCAGTACGATTTATTGTACAATCTGTACCAACCTGGTACAAGTCGTACCATTGCAGTCGTGATAAATATCAGAAGATGATGCGCAGGACAAGTCTCCAAGTACGGGTAGTAACTACGGATCATGATATCTACCTAAGACCCTACCAAGGAGCAATGTTCAACTCCAGAATAATTGAAGAATGACAAATCTCAACATATGACTGAAAGTCACAAGTCATAGGATGAAGGTACGAGTTGTACCAAGCAACTCATGAAAGTAAAAAGAGGATGCCAGAAGTTGCAAGTTCAAACCATGACCAGATTGTACGACTCATAGGTTCATGGTACGAGTCGTACCAAATTCCAACACTTAGACAAAATGAGAAGAAACCAGTCAATATAGGAGCAAAGGTATGACTTGTACAATCATGTTATGGGTCGTAGGTGAAGTTGGCGAAAGTTTTAGAAGTTTCCTTGTTAATTTGGGAAAAGTGTCTAATTATTTTGTATAAATACTTTTCTAGGTTATTTTTGTTAAGGAGAGTCAGATTTGGAGAGAGACAATTAGAGAGACCGATTGCAAAGAGTTTGGAGTATTAGAGAGCAACTTTTGGGATTTTCTTTAGTTGGTTCTTCAATTATTCTTGACTTGTTCTTCATAAATTATTGAAATAATCAAGTGAGTTTTCTTCCAATCATCTTTGTAAGTTCTAAATTATGTGGTTCTCTATGAATACTTATAATTCTCTTACAATCATGAGAGGCTAGAACCTCCATAACTAGGGTTGTGGGAACCATGGTAAATTAACTAACTAGGGTTGCACAAAGTGATTCTAAACCAATGCTAAATACTTTTATTGTATTCTCTTCATCTTTAATGGTTCTTAACGGAGCGCAATGTTAGGACTTACCCGAATTATGCACTTGCTTGAACCTATAGAAGTAGAGATTAGAAAAACAGAATTACAAAAAAACCTTCATTTTTATGGGTCATTGTATGACTTGAGCTGCTATTATAGGATAGTTAATTTGGGACAATGTTAAAAATAGTTGAAGTGAAATTGCTCATGAGACCTAACCTGGTGATTGAGTATAGTCATCCAATAGGGATGAACCAGTCGTTTGGATGAAGAGTAGTTATCAAGTTATACAAGTAAGCATTGTGATAGATCATAAGTGTAAAACCCAAAGTAGTTATGAACCCATGAGGAACACTTACCCTAGTTAATTCCATAATCTTGATAAACAACAATCAATTCTCAATATTGTCATATAATTGTTTATATAAAACCCCCCTTTTGGAGATAACAGACTTAAAAGCTTAAATATTAATGTTATTCTATATCTTGACCATATTGCCCGTGGGATCGACCCCAACCTTTGTTAGGTTCTTTATTGACAATGTCCGCGTCATACTTTTCTAGGGGTGTGATTTGAGCATTATCAAAAAGTGACGCCGTTTCTGGGAAATACAACTTAGGGTTAGTGTAATTGTTGTGTTTAACTTTTAGTTGTTATTTCCTCATTTATGGTTTTATTTTTGGTTGTGATTTATTCCGACTGAATAAAGAGGAGGTCACTTTTATTGTCTGCCGATCGATGAAGGAGCCTAATGAGTTTAGGGTTGTCTTAGCAATGGAGGATGATAGTGTGTTTCTTGATGAATTCTAAGTAGTCAAGAGACTTCCATCGTGTCGAAACGTTAAATCAGGTGCTTTTTGGGAGGCAACCCATGAGGTAGTTTGGTGAATTCTTAGTAACCAGACCACCTGCGTCGTGCCGCAATGTTAAATCATGCGCTTCTTAGGAGGCAACCCAAGTATCTTAACTTATGTGTGTTCAGTGTGCAAATGAAATAAAACTGGTGGGTAAAATATTTGCAGAGCAGACCTATAATACGAGCCTCAGTATGACTCATTAGAGGATTGTACGGCTCGTAATACTGTCTATAGTTAAAAACAGAGTCTGGTTTGATGCATGAGTTCATCTTACGGTTGGTCATACGAATTGTACCTTATTTTCACGAGTCGTAGTTCCCACTGTAAGGATGAACTATGACAAAGATGGAAGTGTAGAAAGTAATGACATACGAGCCATAGTACGGGTCGTACCACCATGGTACTACTCATACCATGCACTTGTAGGTACCCAAGTGAGTTCCTAAAGTCTTCTACCACGGGTCAAAGGGACAAGTCATAGGTCAAACATACGACTCGCGGTACGAATTGTGATGGGTGAAATAAATTAAATTGATCTAACTCGACCCGGATCTTGAAACATCCACCCTAACCTATTAAATTCAAAATTCTCTAGACTTTAACCCCCACGCAAACATAAGCTTTAAACCCATGATTCTCTCCCACAATTCCCTCATTCCCGTAACACAAGAAAAAAGTGTTCGAGCTCAAATTTGTGCAAGATTACATCTGCACATTTGAAATTCCTACCCAAATCATTGAAACGAGCAATAAGTCGAGCAAACACTTGAATAATAAAGTAAGTAAACATGTTCAATTTGTGAAAAGCTTCTTCTGTGCCAACTGATAGAACTCTGTGATTCCTCACTCTCACCAAAAATGGGTTGAGGAAGATGAGCAGTAGGTTGTGCGATTCTATTGAATGGGTAGGAATTTAAAATGCTCAAACACTAAATGTGATTGTTAAAAATGGGTTACGAGGTGTGATGTATGTTGGGGGTGAACTAGGTAGGTGTAAATGATGAACATTGATAACCTAAAATGGGGATTTCTAAGTACCTAGTTCAAAAAAATTATATGCCTGAACAATTGAACCAATTAAGGTAAGGACAAGCTTCACAAGCCTTCTTATGACTCGTGGTTTCCTACTATGACTCGTAGGATGGATCGTTGGGACTGTCCCATGCCATTTGTGACTGAAACTGATGGTATGAAACCTAGAACAACTAGTAGTATCCGACTACAATTCATACCACGTGATCGTATGAAAAATCTGAAAGGGTCAAAGTTCCAAAGAAACTGTATGATACTTACTACGGCTCGTGAAAACAAATCACGATCCGTAACACGAGCCGTAGAAAAATACAAAACAACAAAATTTAGGGGAACCCCTCAGTACGACTCTTAGTACGAATCGTACCATCATGGTACGAGTCGTACCTAGGATTCATGAAACCATCATAAACTACGAGTCTTAGTACGAGTCGTACCACCAAGGTGTTACCCGTGCTGTAGACTCATGGAAAACTTTAAAAGGTAATTTTCTTGCTTTCTTTTTCTCAGACCATACATACTAACCTTTTTCTCCACGAGTATAATGACAATGAAGCGAAGAGCAACCAAAATCACCCAAGATAAGGAGACTAGAGCTGAGAAAGATACTAGGAGCGCATTGAGAGATGATCCCTCCAACTCTGATCAAGAAGGAAGCTCCCTTAGTGGTTCAGTGGAAGAGTACCGAGTTGAGACTTCAGATACTAATGAGCCACAGACCACTAGGGCTTAGGCCAAGGTTTAAGCTACAGCTGAGCCATTGCTCCCCAGTCTGAGGAGGGAGCTGAACAGCTGTCCCAAGAGTCTAAGAGTGGCTTTAATGAAGAAGAAGGTTCTAAGGAGGCCCAGTTGGGAGATGGTAATGATGCGGCTGGTTTTATGGAAGAAGCTGCTGAGGAAGAGGTAGACCAAACTCCACCTCGGGAGAGCCGTACTGTTAGGTGGAGATTTCCTGGTGCTCAGGAGATATACGAGCAAGGTCTTACTCTCACCTCAAAGAAACATCTGAGGCAGAACATACAGGAAGAATCGTGGATCCTCACAAGTGCCTTGAATGAGGTATAGGAAATGAAGTGGATGTTCAGTTTCTACAGATTTGACTAGATGGCTAGAACTCTAGAGAAGTGTAGTCCTGCAATGGCTGAGAGTTCTATGCCAATTATTTGGCCACAATGGAGCAGAAAGAAAAAGGTGGGCAGAAATTGAAAGAACAGGCCAAGCTTGAGAGCATGATAGTGCGACATCGCACGGTTGATATCTCCGAGCGTACTATTGCTTGGGTACTCTATGAGCCGCAGTACAGAGCTCCAGACATAACAACTGAGTTAGATTACCGAGTATATACCCTTAAAAGGGTAAAACAACTGGTTTATGAGGAGAGGAAGAACCAAATTAAATGGATAACTAGGGCATTAGTGGATGACAAGGAGTATGTGGACTGGGTGGATAGTGGAAAGCAGGTCACCAAAGCCTCGTTGAACTTCATAGCGAAGGCCTGCTAGACACTAATCCACTATAGGTTAGCACCGAAAGTCAATAACAACACCCTCAGTGTAGATAGAGAAGCCTTTGTGGTGTGTATCATGTCGAGATACACGATAAACATTCTGAGGGTCATCGCCAAGGAGATCCAAGACTGGACGATGGGATTGAGCACTACCATCCCATTCTCAAGTCTCGTGTTCAGATAATTTGAGGTTGATAGTCTAATTAGCGGCTAGAGGATTGTAGATATAGGGATGATATAGGATGAGATGAAACCGGTAAGTTGAGTTAGACTTTCTACCGTAGTCCCAATACCACGAGCATCCAAGGGAGAGCATGTTAATGCCCCCACTTAAGTGGAGCAGGGAGGGATGCCGGCTATAGAAGCTGGCCGCACAGACGCAGCTCCCAACACATCCTCCACACCTCTATTGGGTATCCCGAGTCAGACTCCAACAGGATATGTGTTGGTACCTGTCACGACCTGAACATAGGTCTGGATCGAGATACGGGACAAGCAACCCTGAGAGGCTCCAAGTCAACCCATGGCAGGATCATAGCATAACATTAGCAAGACAACAACAAACAGAATAATAACTGAGTGGAAGCTAACTGAAAGAGTCTAATTAAAATCCATAAGAACAAATGTAACGAAACTCTAATACAAGGTTGAATCTGTCTATACAAGTCTGAAAGCCTCTACTACACTGATGAGTTATTAGGACAAGCCCCAAGCTAACTCCTAAAGTCTAAAAACTAAAACATAATGAAATAAAAAACATAGATCGCATCCTCAGGAGATGAGGATTCACCATAAGCAACTGAGGTAGGAATTGAGCGTATCTAACCATGTGGCTGAGTCTGGAAACATGAATCTATATCATGAAATGATATAGCACATAAAGTATTCGTCCAGTACTTGGAATGTACTGAGAATGTAGGAAGCGTAAGTAAATAAACTAAACATGCAAGTTTACAAGAAGGAAGTAAACTGAATATGTTGTCATATAACTGAGATGGAATACAACAACCCTACATGANCATACATATATATTGACATTAAGCATTTATTTGAAAACATTTACTGAAGTATAATAAAATTGATGCATAAGGGTCATGTGTTTTACATATACTAAGAACTGAAGTTGTAACTAATATCATACACTGCACTGACTATCTGCTAATAATTGAGTCTGAATCCTACTAAATTGATTTTAGCTGAAATCATAAATTATACGGAGCTGAGTTGAACTGATATCGTAGACTAAGGGAGACATTCACTACTATGGAGAGTCCTTGACTGACTAAGAGAAACATTCTTTGCTATTGAGAGTCCCTGACAAACTAAGGGAAACATCCTCGGCTATGCAGAGTCCCTGACTGAATAAGGGAAACATTCAGTGCTATGGACAGTCCCTGACTAACTAAGGGGGAAATATTATTTTCCGTGGAGAGTGCTTGACTGACTAAGAGAAATATTCTCAGCTAATGAGAGTCCCTGACTGACTAAGGGAAACATTCTCTGCTATGGAGAGTCCCTGACTGACTAAGGCAATCATTCTCGACGAATGAGAGTCCCTGACTGACTAAGGGAAACATTCTTGGCAGTGGAGAGTCTCGATTATACTTGAACATGGAGGTCAGAAGTATGACGTCATTCATCTAGTCTAAGTTACTTAAGCTAATCAGTAACTTGAGCATTAAACTAATTACATCATACTGAATTCATTTAGAGTTCATTAAAGATACTTTCTACTAACAACAAGTCCAAAAGTCTGAAGGATCGTTCTCATGCTTTATCATCATAATTCATATCATCATAGTCCCAAATCATCGTTTAAATCATACATTCTACATTCATGAGACATCTATAGGATTAGATCACACTTTAAACATATCTCACAATATTTAAATCCTGTGTTCATAGCATATGGCGTATACCTTAGATTCATGTAAGATCCGTAGGTCCAAATCATACTTTAACACATACCCGAAATCATAGTGAAGGCATATTCGTATTTCATATTAACCAAAGCCCATAAGTTTTAATCGTATCTCAATATATATATATATT
>JACEIK010000613.1:385771-399999 GCA_018107945.1 Datura stramonium
TTACGGAACCCATATGATTGACTCATGCTTTAAACATATATAATGAGAGTTCACAGAAAGAGCATGTAAATGTTAATGAAAACCCATTTCAAAATTTATGCCAAGCCATGGTGAAAATTCTAAAATCATGCTTTACATATATCAAGTACATAATTATAGGTGGTGTAAGTAACTTCATAAGCATACATGGCTATTAACCATGAGGGGTCTTAGAATTCAGGGAGAACTTATGAAAATTCATGCATAAATTGAAACCCTAAAACATGTTTTTCTAGAATCAATGGATTTGGATTTTTAGTTTAAAAATGTGGGGCACAAGGATGAAAGGATGTCCCTATTGAAAAACCACATACCTGATTAGAAAGAATCCCCCACTTGAACTTGAACCTTGAAGCCCTTCAAGAAACCATAGGTGATCCTTGAGTTTCTAGAGAGGGGAGGAAGAAGAGGTTGAGAGTTTCTTTTGATGGAATGAGGGTTTAGGCTAGGAGGAACGCTTAAAAAGGTCCCATATGGTACTCGAAACGGCGTAGTTTAGGAGTTACAAGCTTAGGCTTTTACGGAAAACACCCTTTAAATTTCACAGGAAAAAGGACCCTGCCAGTCCTTACGAAGGAGATCACGACTCGTGAGGTACTGGACGAGTCGTGAGTCCAATCCGTGAAGTCTACTAGGATTTCCACAAAATTTTGCCACTTAACGAGTCACTTAACGTGTCATGAGGTGATTTAATGGGTCACTTGACCAACTGTGAAGTCCCCTCTAAAACTGAAGTTTTCCAGAAATTTTGGCCACTTAACGGGCCACTTAACGAGTCGTTAGGTGACTCGTTGAGTCACCTAANCGTTAGGTGACTCGTTGAGTCACCTAACGAATCGTTCTATGATGCTAGTGCAGCTTCACTAAATTGCTCATAACGTTTTACTACAAACTCTGATTGATGAAAGGTCGGATGCGTTGGAAATAAGACTCAAAGGGCTTCAATTTTATATATTTAGTCACCTAAAAACACTTTGAAAAGTGGAATCTATAGTCGTTAGAAGTTGACCCTTGCTAGAACTTGTACGAAAACTCAATAGGTAAGAAGGCTCTCAACTCAACTTTGTGCTAGAAGTTCCTTATGACCTTAATTTGTATCTATTGCACTTCTAACACTTGAGGATTGATATTAAAACCTAGTATCCATAGAATTCATTGGGCTTGGACCTATCCATACACATAGAACGGTTCCAAACTTAGCCCAAAAGTCCGAGGCATTAAAATATCTCGATTCACTAGTTCTGGATCTAGTCTTAGAGACTTTTGGGGTTTTACAATATCTCCCCCTTGGGAACATTCATCCTCGAATGTGCGTAAACATACTGAAAAGCTGGGGAATTAAATTTCCATCCCAATTACTGAACATTCGACACTAAAAACTGACAGAGTGACTGAGTTGATAAGGATTCAGATATCGTTCTCAGCCTGCTTCCTGATACTAAACTAGCAATCATGGTATCTGGTTTGATTGAAAGTAAGGGACTCATAAGCACGAATCATTTATGAAATTTAAAACTTAGAATATACATAAGGTAACCTGACCTGTTGACCTAGTAAAGCAACTTCTAAAGATTGAGTTCGAGCTGAGCATGCTGGAGGACATGAGTTAACACGCATAACTAGTTTATTACATGAAGCTGAGACTTAAGGATTCATAGGGTGAGACTAGCATCACTATCTGAAGTGGTCATCTAAAAATTCTAGAAGTCTGCAACATAAGAATGGGTAGAGCATAGCTTCAACTGAATTACATGAGGAATTATCTGAACCTGAAGTAATTGACATACCGTAATTGTTAAGGGTGGAACTCCCCTACAATCATACTCAAGATTTGACCTTCCTCACAGGCTTCCCATCTCCCCCTTAGCTTTAAGCCATCATTCTGAGGCTCCTGAATCTTCCTTAAGGTTGGGAATAAACCATTAACTCTTGACTTCTCCTCCACCTCTAACATTCACTACAAACCTCGTACTCACAGCTATTCACACTATGCATCGACAATCTCTTCTCAACAAATATGACAAGAGCTTCTTATTCAATACTGGAGTTCTGGGGCTAGAAACATACAAAGATTAACGTGAGAAATTCATAACATACCTGTGACTACTTCTGGCGACTTGCCCTTATCCTGATGTGCTGCCAAGGCGTAAGAGCGGTTTTAACACTGTCCTACACTTGCACTAGATGATGCGCCCTGCTGAAATGTGCAGTTCATATGAGCTACTGAAGAGGTGGCTGAGGCTCTACTCTTACCCTACTTAGTTGTTGCACAATCTCGGTGCTTATGACCCAACTTACCACACCAAAAACAAGCATCTGAGTTGTCCATGCATTCTCCCTAATGGTGCTTCCCACAGCTCTTACAAGCTGGATAGGTAATCTCCCTTACCCTGGGTCTTGACGGAACACTGGCTGTCAAAAGTGCTGGGGTTGATGATCTCTGTTTGGAGCATGAGTGTTGTCCACCACTCGGCCTCTAAGGGGAAAATTCTGAATTTCCTATCCCTTCCCTTTTGGCCTCTCTCTCTTTTTCCTTCACCTATTCTACTTTTATTTGTTGAGCGAATATCACCAAATGTGGAAAGTCTATGTCCTTGTGCAACATATTGGTCCTGCACTATTTGACCAAGGAGTCTGACACTCCATTCACGAACCTGCTCACACGAGCCCTCTAGTCAGCTACCATCTCCGGTGCATACATAGACAACCGGGTAAACTCCAATGCATACTCCTGGACAGTCATGCTATTCTGTCTCAAGTAGATGAACTCTGCTGCCTTTGCCTCCCTTGACTCCCTAGGGATAAACCTTTCCAACCTATAGGGGCTGCTCCAACTCCCCGACTATCTTTCCACTGACAAAAACATAAGTGAGCTACTCCTTTCAGCTGGTAGGAGGCTAAGTCTGTGCTCTCCGTTTCCTTCACCTCCATAATTCGAGTGATCTTCTGGATCTCCTGTAGGAACTCGTACGGGTCCTTATCCACCTTTAACCCTAAGAATTCGGGTGGATTCATTTTGAGAAAGTCTGTTAGCCTAGTCGTCGCTACGTTCCCATTCTAGGGAACATGAGCCATCACCTGCTGAATAATCTGGGCATTCATGGATTGTGCCAACACGTAAAAAGCTGCCCTAAACTTGGCATAAGTAACATGGTCGTCCATCGAGTTCGCTGGGGTTGGTGAGCTTGCTAGCACCGATTACCATTTTTTCTTCTCTTCACTCATCTGGGGACATTATCTGCGAGCGCATAAAGTACGATTTAGGAGAGGAACTATTAGAATTTCATACTCTGGGCATCATAAGAATCATGAATAAAGGGGAACATTCGTAAAACGTCTCATAGTCTCTTCTTCGTAAGTGTGGTGCACTTAACACCCATGAAAAAGACTCTACTTAACGCGGTTTTTAGACACCCAAGGACACTCTAAACCTTTGCTCTGATACCAAGTTTTTCACAACCCGAATATATGTCAGGATCGAGACATGGGACAAGGAACCCCGAGAGGCTCCAAGTCAACCCATGGCATGATCATAGCATAACATTAGCAAGACAACAACTAACAGAATTATAAATGAATGAAACCTAATTGAAAGAGTCTAATTAAAATCCATAAGAACAAATGTAACAAAACTCTGATACAAGGCTGAATCTGTCTATATAAGCCTGAAAGCCTCAACTATACTGATGAGTTGCTGGGACAATACCCCAGCTAACTCCTAAAGTATGAAAACTGAAACATAATGGAATAGAAAAAATAGATTGCGTCCTCGAGAGATAAGGACTCACCACAAGAAGCTGAGGTGGGAATGGAGCGTATCTAACCACATGGCTGAGTCCGAAAACCTGAATCTATATCATGAAACTATATAGCACATAAAGTATGCGGTCAGTACTTGAAATTTACTCAGTATGAGGGAAGTATAAGTAAACTAAACATGCATGTTAACAACAAGAAAGTAAACTGAATACATCGACATATAATTGTGCTAGAATACAAAAACCCTGTCTGAGATACATATATATTGAGATTAAGATTTTATTTAAAAACGTTTACTGAAGTATAATCAAACTGATGCATAAAGGTCATGTGTTGTACATATACTGAGAACCGAAGTTGTAACTGATATCATTCACTGTACTAACTATCAGCTGATAATTGAGTTTAAATCCTACTAAACTAATTTTAACTAAAATATCAAATTATACGGAGTTGAGATGAATTGATATTGTAGACTAAGGGATACATTCTCTGCTATGGAGAGTCCCTAGCTGACTAAAGGAAACATTCTATGCTATGGAGAGTCCCTGACTGACTAAGGGAAACATTCTTGGCTATGGAGATTCCCTAACTGACTAAGGGAAATATTCTCTGCTATGGAGAGTCCCTGACTGACTAAAGGAAACATTCTCTTTTATGGAGAGTCCCTGACTGTCATGCCCCACCTTAGGAGGCATTACTGGCACCTAATGTCATACTTGTGTCTAGGCTGACCTGGATGGGCATAGGCACCTCTGATTCCTACTAGCGATTCAAAATTAAGAAAACAAACTGTTATCTCACTGAAAAAAAAGGCCACGCTGCACCTGTAAAATAAAATAGCTAACCCATCCAACATAACATTAATAGGGATCCTATGAGGGCCGACAAGACCACCATGTTGTCTAATTATAACCAAAAGGAAAAAAAGCAGTTATACGAGGCCCCACACGACCAATGCATAAAATAATACATACATGGGCCCCACATGCCAACAACAATCAACTAACTAATACTATCGTCTGCAAGCCTCTAGGAATGAATATATTGGTCGGTATAGGGCCCAGGCCAACACAAATGCTATAAAAATAAAAGATAGATAAATCTCTACAACCTGACAACTCTAAATGAAAGGAGCTGGCCAAACTGCTGACCTTGGATAAATGCTAGGAGGTCTCACAATCTGTTTGTAAAAACCTGCAAGCAAGTATGCAGCGCCCCATAGTTAGGCGTCATTACAATATGTACCGAATATGTACGGAAGTAATGAAAAGCTAAATAAATGTTGATAAAAAACTAAAAGTGAATAGCAAGAAGGAGCATAAGATAACTTGTAAACTTTCTTATTCATAACCTGGACCCAGTAAATCACTACACGTTTATGAACTGAAACTGTACAACTATACATCCATAGGCTATAGTTGGGAAGTAAGTATACAAACAAGAACCTAACCTGGCCTTCATAAACCTGGAAGGTACAAACAACATAGAAATAACCTATGGGGGGCCCCATAAGCCCTGGAAAGTACACTCAATCTATATACCCCTATCCAGGTTCCTATGATTCTACTGGTGCTATAGCCAAGCTATCTGGCTTCTGGGTCCGCATCTGAGCCTGCTGAACTCCTGTAAATGTGTTTGAGCCCGGTAGGGTCCTGTAATTGCACCTTGGTCACAAAAGGCTCGATGAGGGTCGGTGATGCCGATGCGGCATAAAAGAGGTCCATACGTGGATGGACGTAACTGTGGCCTAGGCCTGAATATGTTTCCATCGGACATGATATCGCTCGTTGGAGCGATCAATAGCCTCGTATGCAATATCACAGTTAGCAACTCTAAAGCTGGTCAACGGAAAGCTATCATATGTGGGGTTAAATCCCAACCAATATAATTCACTCTAATCTCAAACTAGCAACTCAAAAGGAATATCTGGCTCTTAAGGCCTAATGCGACTGCTACTCGCCCCTAGGATAGTCTGTATGACATCCAACAGGTGCACTCCATGTGCCTAGACCTGATTAGAGGGTCCTGACAGTGATAATAATCTCTAATGGTCTAGACTAGATAGGGCGAGATCTGGAGTGGCCTAAACGATACTCTGAATTTCATGCTAGGACAATGATAGCTCATAAGTGAACTGTGAGGTCGCAGACGACCAATTACTTAGTTCCTTTGCTTAGAAAAACTCTACGGATGCTATTAATCAAACATGCTCCTGAGCAGTCAGCCCCTAACCCTTCACAGATAGCTTACTATAACTCTTAGCCTTAAGGTAATACTACTCTAACATGGTTCTAGTCCCTGAGATCTTAACTTGGTATATTCAAATTCCCTATGTCTTTGCTGGATGATTCTTAACTTTGTAGGTAAGTCTATCTGGACTTAGCCACTCACGGCAATCTGTACCTGAGTATCTTATAAGAACAAGTTGGGGTGTTGGCCCCGCATTCATCTACTGATGAGGTTCCCTCCGTAGGGTACCCACGGGTCTATCTAACTAATAAAATTGGGATAACTTCTTGGGAAACCTGCATGACAAGCATTAAGTCGACTAAAACTAATAATCACTGGAAGTGTCTAACTAGATGGAAGGCTATCATTCCTTTTCATTGAGGCAACCCCAGTGCCACTGGCTCTAGGGTAGGAACATCCTATTCAAATTTTGGACCTGGAGGCGCGATGGAACGCCAATATCCTTTGGGCAAGCTTCACTGTCTATACGGGTGTCAAACTGAAAGTTATATTTCCCATTTGCACCCAGTACTATCCAACATACCAAATCAGGCCCAACAACGAACCCTAAGCTTCTAAGGCCATGGCATGATAGCGAAACATCAAAATCCTACTAACATAATTAACAGAAGAACAGAGGGCTAACTACGACGCTTCTAGTGTGGATCATACCTAACATACTCTTTCCCGATGAGGGATACTATATTCTATTCTCAATACATTTTCTAACAGCTAACCACAACGTCTATAAGCATTATCTACAAGCAACAGCTAATAAAACACATGGAATCATTATCTACGTCCAAAAACATAGGTCGTATCATTATATGATGAGAGTAACTTGCCAAAGGAATAAGCCTTAACATACCTCGAATGCCGACTTTTATTCACTCAAACTATTTCCAACCTAGAGCCAGCATTTCCACCCACTTACAGCCTTTGCACTGAGAGAGTAAAGCTATTTCAATACTAGGAGTCAGCAACCAAAGGTATCTTTTAATATTATTATTAACTATAATTCAACTCTGTTTAATTCGGCAAAAAACTCATAATTTCTCGAGAGTTTAGAAGGGACAAATGCTTACCGATTTCCTATGGCCGTTTGGAATCCAATTTGGAGCAACTCCGACAACCTTTACTCGGTGGGGTTTCATTACCCCGAGTGAATTTTCAAGAAATAACTCCGCAGAGATGCTTCCCATAGGCCTAGAACTTGTTACCCGAACTTAATTTCCATTTGGACAGAGTTTGATAGCATAAATTGATGAAAATTAGATGAAGTTTACGTATTCTCTCTGTTTTTAGTCAAAGTACATGTTTTCAAATGAATTAAACTCAACCTTTAAAACATATATATATAGGAGGCAGTGAGAAGGGGGGCATGGTGAGCCGCCCATAGCGTTAAGAGTCCGACGCAATGCGCCGCTCAAGGTGCGGCGCGGTGCCCAGTGCGCCTGGCCTCCGGCCCCGACCTCCTGCTCGCTTGACTCCGTACTCGTTCATTCATTCCCTAATCCTTTTTATGTATGTGTTGTACTCTAAAACCCTCGAGATATATACAAATGCATCGGTGAAATGATTGGAACTTACAGGTTGTAACATCCTCCCCCGTTTAGGAACATTCATCCTCGAATGTAATCTTCAGGCTTAAAAGACTCAGCTCTTTTAACTAATGCAAGAAATATTTCGGCAGAGTCTCCTCTGTAGTGTGGACTATCCAGAAAATCTGAAATGCGAAAAAAGTATAACACATGCATCTCACAGGACGCTACTTGCAATTGAAACATAGGTCTGCCACATATATGCAAACAACTGATAATAACAGTAACCAAACTCAACTGTATAAAATCTAAAACGATCTCGCTTTAGCTTAAATTGTCTGAGTCTGTATATCATCGACGTAGTTGCATCCTTCATAGTTTTTTAAATTCATTTCTTCTATATTTTTGTCCCCCAATGATACGCTAATAATCTACAACTTTGGTTCTCAAGATGGCTCCTGTAACTATTAGAGCCCCTCCGTGGAACAATGCTTCTGTACCTTGAACATTCTCAATTGAATTAATCTGAAACAAGGTCTTCTACGCATTTGCGTAGTGTTGATGAACAGATCCTAGCCCCGAAGGTGACTCTATCTCATAGGCCACTTGGCCAATCTTCTGGAGGATCCGATAAGGCCTAATGAATCTAGGGTTTGGCTTGTCCCTCTTATCATATCTTATAACGCCCTGTATTGGTGATGTTTTCAAGAATGCCCAGTCGCTGCTTCAATCCTTAACTCCCTACGCCATACGTTAGGGTAGTACCTCCAATAACCCTGGGCTGCAGGTACATCTTTCCTAATAAGCTGAACTTTCTTTGTTTGGCTGATGTATTAGTATGCCCGATTCAACTACCCCCAAATTACCCATTTTAGGTCATCATATAGGGGCCTGCATTTCCACCCATAACAGATCTCCAGGCATCTGAATCGGGTGCTCTGCTTGGTCATTTTTCTGGGGATGGGAAGCTATACTCAAGTTAATCTGTGCCCCAATCCAACCTAACACCCTTTCCAACACCCAATGGTGAGTTGTGCCTTTCTGCAAAAACTGATAAACACTAGAGCATCACATAGTCGTACTGTTTCTTTAGCATTCTACTAGGTAAGCCAAATCATATATATACTATACTCTTGACCTCCTATTTCGAGGCTGAAGAAGGAACTGGGGACAATGTTGGCATATCTATTACTTTATGAGATTCCTGGTGCCTCGGGAGGATGTTGGGGAAATTAAAAGACATCTACTTTTACCCCTAGGCTGACTGTCCCCTAACTGTTGCACCTTACTGGTACTCGTCTCCTACTGTTTTAGCTAACTTGTGGCTGACTGATGTCTGTCCCATATCAAACATTACCTAGATAGACATAACAGTCCCATATCAAACATTATTCTAGACAGACATAACAATGGAAAGCTTAGGGACTCATTCCTATATAACTCGACTCTATAGCACGATCTGAGAAGAAGGAGGGGTAACCATACTATCATGCTTCGTAGCTTTCTATTTATAGAATGTGGTGCACAACACATTTATAAACAAGACTCTACTAGACACGGCTTGCAGACTCTCTGGGATATGACCTGCTCTGATACCAAGTTTTTCACGCCCCACCTTGGGAGGCATGATTGGCACCTAATGCCATACTGAAATCTGGCTGACCTGGCTGTGCATAGGTACCTCTAGTGCCTACTAGCGACTCAAAATCAAGAAAACAAACTGCTATATCTAGGCTGTACACACAGTTTCGGGACGACAAGGCCATACAACAACTGTAAAAGGAAAGAGCTAACCCAACCAACATAACATTAATAGGGATCTTATGCGGGCCAACAAGACAAACATGTTGTCTAGTTATAACGGAAAGGAAAATAAGTAGCAATACTAGGCCCCACATGACCAATGCATAAAATAAGACATACATGGGCCCTACAAGGCCAACAACAACCAACTAACTGAATACTATCGTCTGCAAGCCTCTAGGAGTGAAGATATTACCTGGGGCAGGGCCCTGGCCTACCCAAATGTTGTACAAATAAAAGATAGATAAATCTCTACAACCTAGCGACTCCAAATCGAAGGAGCTAGACAAACTGCTGACCCTGCATAGCTGCTAGGAGGTCTCACAATTTGTCTGCTCAACCTGCAAGCAAGTATGCAGCACCCAATAGCTGGACGTCAGTACAATGTGTACTGAATATGTAAGGCAGTAATGAAAAGCTTAATAAACGCTAATAAAGAACTGAAAGTGAATAGAAAGAAGGAGAAAAACATAACCTATAAACTTTCTTATTCATAACCGGCACCCAGTAAATCAGTACACATGTATGAGATGAAATTGTACAACTATACATCTATAGTCTATAGCTAGCAAGCAAGTATATAAACAAGAACCTAACCTGGTCCCCATAAGCCTGGAAGGTACAAAAATCATAAAAATAACCTACCGGGGCCCCTATAAGCCCTGACAAGTACACTTCAACCTATATACCCCTCTCCAGGCTTCTATGATTCTACTGGTGCTATAGCCAACCTACCTGGCTTCTGGATAAGCATCTAAACTCACTGGACCCCTGTAACTGTGTTTGAGCCCGGTAGGCTCCTGTAACTGCACCTTGGGCACACAAGGCTGGACGAGGGTCAGTGATGCTGATACGGCATAAAAGAGGTCCATGCGTGGATGGATGTAATAGTTACCTAGGCCTTAATGTAGTCCCCTAAGACATTATATAGCTCCTTGGAGCGATCAATAGCCCCATAGGCGATAACATTTTCTCATAGCTCCTCTAAGAGATTAATAGCCCTGTAGTTGATGACACAGTTAGCAACCCCGAAGTTGGTCAACAGAAGGCTATCCTAGGTGGGGTTACTCCCAACCAATATACTGCACTATGATCTCAAACTTGCCATTCAAAAGGCATATCTGGCTCATAAGGCCTAACGCGACTGCTACTTACCCTTAGGATAGTCTGTATGACTATCAACAGGCACACTCCGTGTGCCTACACCTGATCAGAGGGTCCTAGAAATGATCATAATCTCTAATTTTCTAGACCGGATAGGGTGAGATCTAGAGTGGCCTAAATGATATTCCTAATGTCATGCTAGGACAACGATAGCTCATAAGTGAATTGTGAGGTCGCAGATGACAAATTACTTAGTTCCTTTACTTAGAAAAACTATAGGGCTGCTATTAATCAAACATGCTCTTGAAAATGCTCTTCTACGACGCTTAATATGACGCTACTAGTGTGGGTCACACCTAACATACTCTTTCCCCATGAGGGATACTATAATCTATTCTCAATACGTTTTCTAACAGCTGACCACAATACCTATAAGCATTATCTACAAGAAGCTAATACAATACGTGGAATCGTTATTTACATTCAAAAACATAGGTTGTATCATTATACGATGAGAGTAATTCCACCCATTTGTAGCCTTTGCACTGAGAGAGTAAAGCTATTTCAATAGTAGGAGTCGGAAACCAACAATATCTTTTAATTTTTATTATTAACCATAATTAAACTCTATTTAATTAGGCCAAAAACTCAAAATTTCTCGAGAGTTTAGAATGGAGAAATGCTTACCTATTTCCTATGGCTATTTAGAATCCAATTTGGAGCAACTCCGACAACCTTTAATAATCGGGGTTTCGCTACCCGAGTGAATTTTAAATAAATAACTCTGCAGAGGTGCTTCCCATAAAACCTAGAACTTGTTACCCAAAGTTAATTTTTGTTTGGAAGGAGTGTAATACCATAATTTGATGAAAATTAGATGAAGTTTGCGTATTCTCTGTATTCTTAGTCGAAGTACATGTTTTCAAATGAATTAAACTCAACCCTTAAAACATATATATATATAGGAGGCAGTGGTAGGGGGGCATCGGGCGCCGCTCGTTGTACCAAGAGTCGGGCGCCACACACCACTCAAGACGCCGGGCTGGAGGAAAAAGCACGACGCCCAGTGCACCTAGCCTCTGGCCTCGACCTCCTGCTCGCTCGACTCTGTACTCATTCGTTCATTCTCTAAGCCTTTTTCCCTATGTGTCGTACTCTAAAGTGATAGGAACTTACGAGGTGTAACACTTGCTAACTAAGGTAAACATTCTCGGCTAATGAGAGTCCCTGACTGTCTAAGGGAAACATTCTCTGCTATGGAGAGTCCCTGACTGACTAAGAGAAACATTCTCGACTAATGAGAGTCCTTGACTGACTAAGGGAAACATTCTTGGCTATGGAGATTATCGATTATACTAGAACATGGAGGTCACAAGTATGACGCCATTCATCTAGTCTAAGTTACTTAAGCTAATCAGATACATGAGCATTCAACTAATTACATCATACTGAATTCATTTAGAGTTGATTAAAGCTTCTTTCTACTAATAACATGTCCAAAAGTCTGAAGGATCATTCTCATGCTTTATCATCATAATTCATATCATCATAGTCCAGAATCATCGTTTAAATCATACATTCTACATTCATTAGACATCTGTAGGATTAGATCATACTTTAAACATTTCCACAGTATTTAAATTTTGTGTTCATGGAATTTGGTGTATACCCTAGATTCATGTAAGATCCATGGTCGAAATCATACTTTAACACATACCCGAAATCATAGTGAAGGCATATACGTATTTCATATTCACACAAGCCCATAAGTTTTAATCGTATCTCAATATATATATTAAATCATATATTCTAGATTTACAGAACCCATATGATTGACTCATTCTTTAAACATGTATAATGAGAGTTCATGGTAAGAGCATGTGAATGTTAATGAAAACCCATTTCAAAATTTATGCCAAGCCACGGTGAAAATTCTAAAATCATTCTTTTCATATATCATGTACATAATTCTAGAAGGTGTAAGTAACTTCATAAGCATACATGACTATTAACCATGATGGGTCTTAGAATTCAGGGAGAACTTATGAAAATTCATCCATAAATTGGAACCCTAAAACATGTTTTTCTAGAATCAATGGATTTGGGTTTTTAGTTTTAAAATGTGGGGCACGAGGATGAAAGGATGCCCCTATTGAAAACCCACATACCTGAATAGAACGAATCCCCCACTTGAACTTGAACCTTGAAGCCCTTTAAGAAGCTCTAGGTGATCCTTGAGTTTCTAGAGAGGGGAGGAAGAAGAGGTTGAGAGTGTCTTTTGATGGAATGAGAGTTTAGGCTAGGAGGAACACTTAAAAACATCCCATATGGTACTCAAAACGGTGTATATTAGGAGTGAGAAGCATTGAATTTTATTAAAACACCCTAGAAATATGGACCATGACAGTCCTCACATGGGACATCACGACTCGTGAGCTGCTGGACGAGTCGTGAGTCCAATCCGTGAAGTCTACTGGGATTTCCACAAAATTTTGCCACTTAACGAGTCGTGAGGTGACTTAATGGGTCACTTGACCAGTCGTGAAGTCCCCTCTAAAACTGAAGTTCTCCAGAAATTTTGGCCACTTAATGGGTCGCGTAACAAGTAATTAGGTGTCTTAACAAGTCCTTAGATGACTTGACGAGTCACCTAATGAATAATTCTGTGATGTTGTTTCAGTTTAACTAAATTACTCATAACTCTTTACTCAAAGCTCCGATTGATGCAAGGTCAGATTCTTTCGAAGAAGACTCAAAGGTCTTCAATTTGATATATTTAATAACCCAAAAACACTTTGTAAAATGGTATCTATGGTCATTAAAATTTTACCCTTGCAAGAACTTGTACGAAAATTCAATTGGCAAGAAGGCTCTCAACTCAACTTTTTTGATAGAAGTTCCTTATGAACTGTCACGCCCCGCCTTGGGAGGCATGACTGGTACCTGCTGCCCTACTAGGACCTGGACTGCTGGACTAGCTGAGCCTAAGCACTTCTAGTGTCAGGTTGGCTCTAACTCTGGATTCAATAAAACGACGGGCTATATAACGACTGTAAATATAGCCTCCGTCCGACTAGGCCTATAGCCACCTATAAGAAAACAACAACTACCCAGAACAACTGAATTAATAGAGAACCTATGCGGGCCGACAAGGCCACTATGCTGTCTAATTTTTCTGAATCAAGAAAACAAGTGCTAAACTGCTACGTGACCAACAAGATCACCACTACCAACTGAATAAGGCCCCACATGGCCATCATAAATGAACTAAAACATACACACGACCTCACACGATCGGTACAACTAACCATAGGGAATATACAATCTGCAAGCCTCTAATAATACTGATAAGATGGTTGGGACAGGGCCCCGGCCTACCCGTACTGTACAACAAAAGGAGAAATAAACCTCTAGTTGTCAAGCTCCGGATGACAGGAGCTGATGACTCTGTGTGCTGGATGGAATTATGAGGGATCGACTCCTCGTCTATGAGTACCTGTAGGCAAGTAATACAGCGTCCCCAAACGGGCATCAGTACCACTGGTACCGAGTATGCAAAGCAAACCAAACATATCTGAAGACAAGAAGTAATACTGATAGTTACTGAAATGACAGAGGATAGCTAAAACTGTCTGGAATAGCAGAATTTGTACTGAGCTTCACTGTCTGAAAAGAAGATAAGAATCATACCTGTCGATACAGCGTCCTGCTATCTATCAATTTAATAAGTGTGAACACTTACAACCTGTA
>JACEIK010000614.1:0-24510 GCA_018107945.1 Datura stramonium
TTGGTTAGCACATATCTTCACATTTATATAAAATCACATGAAAATATATAAAATAACTTAGACAACACGACTAATTTAAGCTATAAAGCGTATCACGGGCCCTATATTTTTTCCCGTGATCATGTTCCTCCCGAGAGGGAGATTGATTATGAAATTGATCTATTGCCTAACACAACCCATATCGATCCCTCCTTATCGAATGACCCCAATAGAACTAAAAGAGTTAAAGGAGCAGTTGAAAGATTTGTTAGATAAGGGATTCATTAGACCGAGTAAGTCCCCATGGGGTGCCCCAGTGTTGTTCGTTCGGAAGAAAGATGGTTCCCTGCAGATGTGTATTGACTATAGACAGTTGAACAAGGTCACCATCAAGAATAGATACTCTTTACCCTTGATCGATGACTTATTCAATCAGCTTCAGGGCGCCAAATACTTGTCTAAGATAGATCTCAGGTCCGGGTATCACCAGCTCAGAGTTCGGGAGAACGAGATTCCAAAGACTTCTTTTAGAACACGTATGGCCATTATGAATTCGTTGTTATGTCTTTTGGACTAACTAATTCCCCTGCAGCTTTTATGGATTTGATGAACAGGATATTTAAGGCATACCTGGATATGTTCGTGTTCATTGACGAGATATTGATATACTCCCGGAGTGAGGAGGAGCATGCTGCACACCTGAGGGTAGCACTCCAGACCCTCAAAGACAACCAACTATACGCCATGTTCAGCAAATGTGAATTCTGGCTAAAATCAATTGCATTCTTGGGGAATGTTGTGTCAAGCGAAGGTATAAGGGTGGACTCCTAGAAAATAGAGGCGGTAAAGAACTGGCCCAGACCGGTAAACCCTTCAGAGATTAGAAGCTTTTTGGGCTTAGTAGGTTACTATCGGAGGTTCGTGGAAGGTTTCTCATCCATTGCAGCCCCATTTACGAGATTGACTCAGAAAAAGGTGAAGTTCCCATGGTCGGAGGTTTTTGAGAAGAGCTTCCAAGAATTAAAGGCCAGACTCACTTCAGCACTGGTGTTGACTTTACCGGAGGGTATCGATGGTTTCGTTGTATATTGTGATGCTTCGAGGGTCGGACTGGGATGTGTATTGATGGATCACAGAAAAGTCATGGCATATTCTTCCAGAAAGTTAAAAACTCATGAGAAGAATTACCCGACCCATACTCTTGAGTTGGCTGCGGTGGTATTTTCTTTAAAGATATGGCGGCACTACTTGTATGGGGTTCATGTATATGTATTCACAGACCACAAGAGCTTACAGTATGTGTTAACACAGAAGGAACTAAATCTTCGGCATCGGAGGTGGTTGGAGCTACTTAAGGATTACAACATGAGTGTCCTTTACCACCGGGGTAAGGCCAACGTGGTAGAAGATTCCCTTAGTAGACTTTTTATGGGAAGTGTGTCATATGTGAGTGAAGACAAGAAGGAGCTGGTAAAGGAGGTACATCGACTTGCATGGTTGGGAGTTAGACTAGTCGGCTCGACCGATGGTGGGGTAGTAGTTTAGAATGGGTTAGAGTCATCCTTGGTAACAGAGGTAAGAGCTAAGCAAGATGAGGACCCAATATTGGTAAAGGTTAAAGAAGTTGTTCAAGGTCAGAAAGTAAAAGTCTTCTCCAAAGGGGAAGATGGTGTGCTTCGGTTCCAGGTCGCTTATGTGTTCCGAATGTGGGGGATTTGAGAAGCTGGATGTTGCATGAGGCTTATGGTTCCATATATTCTATATATCCAAGTGACACCAAAATGTATCGTGCCTTGCGGGAAATCTACTGGTGGAATGGCAAGAAGAGGGATATTGCAGAATTTGTAGCCAAGTGCCCGAATTGCCAATAGGTGAAAGTCGAGCATCAGAGACTGTGGGGTGTACTTCAAGACATCAGCATTCCTACTTGGAAGTGGGAAGAAGTCAGCATGGACTTTGTGACAGGTTTTCCCCGCATTTGTAGACAGTATGACTCCATCTGGGTTATGGTGGACAGGTTGACCAAGGCTGCTCATTTTCTACCGGTCAAAACCATCGATTTAGCAGAAGATTATGCAAAGTTATACATTTGAGAGTTGGTTAGGTTGCATGGAGTGCCCTTGTCCATTATATCAGATAGAGGTACGCAATTCACCTCTCAGTTCTGGAGGTCTTTTCAAAAGGGACTTGGTACTCAAGTCAAGCTTAGCACGGCGTTACATCCGCAAACCTATGGTGTGCAGACTATCCAAACTCTTCAGGGAATGTTGAGAGCTTGTACTATTGATTTCAAGGGTAGTTGGGACGAGCATTTCCCTCTTATTGAGTTCGCCTACAACAACAGCTACCACTCCAGCGTACAAATTGCACCATTCGAGGATCTTTACGGGCGAAGGTGTAGATCACCCATTGGGTGGTTTGAAGTTGGTGAGGCTTCATTAGTGGGGCCAGACTCAGTTCATGAGGCCATGGATAAAGTTCAGTTAATAAGAGAAAGGCTGAAAATGGATCAAAGTCGCCAAAAGTCTTATGCAGATGTGAGGAGAAGCGAGCTTGAGTATGAGGTTGTTGACTGGGTATTTCTCAAGGTATCTCCCATGAAGGGAGTAATGAGATTTGGAAGGAAAGGGAAACTCAGTCCCCGCTATATTGGCCCGTACAAGATCGTGAGACGAGTGGGTAAGGTAGCTTATGAGCTAGAGTTACCTTCAGAGTTGGATTCAGTTCATCCCATATTCCACATATCGCTCTTGAAAAAGTTCTCGGGAGATCAAACATTAGCGGTTCCAGTTGAAAGTGTTGGTGTGAAGGATAGCATCAGTTATGAAGAAATTCCTGTGTAAATTTTGGATCGTCAGGTTCGAAGGCTGAGGAACAAGGAAGTAGCTTCAATAAAGGTGTTATAGAGAAACCAGCATGTTGAGGGAGCTACATGGGAAGGTGAAGCGGATATGATGGCTAGATACCCCCACCTATTCCCTACTGGCCCAGTTGCAGTTTGAGGTATCAGCTTTAGCTATAGACCTCTAATTAGTTTTTCATGTTGTGTTCATGCCTGCATGTGATGTCTGAATTCAGCCCCGCTATGTAGTTCTTTTCGGGGGTAGTCGTTTCGTCAGTTTTCGGCTTGAATGTCAATGATTAGCATCTATATATAGTGATTGTATGTTTCTGTTTGCTGCTTGTTTCCCTACATTCTAGGACAAATGTTTTCCAAGGGGATATATTGTAACACCCCGGAAGGGCCTACGAATAGACTCGGGAGATTAAAGTTGAAAAATGCAGAAAAACCTGGAACTTGCACCAGTACGACTCGAGGTACGAGTTGTGGTGAGGACCTACGACTAGTGACTCGAGTCGTGAGGAAACCAGGAGCCTGGGGTGGTGTCACGGGTAGTCCTAGGAACCGTGGTGAGAAGGTACGACTCGTTGTTAGGAGTCGTGGTGAATATCTCAGTGGTGCCATAGTGAGTCGTCACGGGTGACGATACAACTCAAAGGATATAGCAATGAGTCGTGGTGAGGAGTTGTGGTTAAGTCGTGGTGGTTAAGTCATGGTGGTTAAGTCGTGGTGGTTTTATGGATTGTACCACGGTTGACAGTATGACCCGTAGGATGGTGGTACGAGTCATAGGTTACCAGTCGTGGCCAAATTCAGAAAGTTAAGAAAAAGGGTGAAGTGACCACGAGAGGTAAGAACGAGCCATGACTTGATGGTACGACTGGTGGCACGACTTGTGGTCGGGGCCAAAACTGCTTTTCAGGAAAATTTTAGTAAGGGCAATTTCGACTTTTCTACACTTTTGGTACCCTAAACTATGTCATTTTGAGGTCAAAATAGGGTCTTTAAGGGATGAAAACTCTTGTTGAATTCATTTTAGCAATTACAGGTGTTAGAGAAGGGGAGTAGGAAGGGTTTCAAGCCATTCTCTTCAAGCTTTTCAAGCTTTCATTTAGGGTTCTTCAAGGGAGTAGGGAATCACAAAATTTCCAGGTATGTAGGGTTTGAATGGGTAGTTTAGTACCTACCCATTCCCATTTCTTCCAATTTCCTAGGTTTAATTTTCTAAATTTTTGTGGGTCTTAAGCCCATTTGCATGATTCCCCAAAAGCTTACATGAACTTGCAATATTATGTCAAATTTGCGGGTTTGAAGTGTTTGGATAGATTTTACTTATATATATATATTTTATATTTCATGATTTAAATCTCTAAAAGTATGGATGCCCAATTATGGGAAATTTTTAGTGAATTTCATGGTCAAGATGATTCCGGTAGCATGAACGAATTTTTCTTAAATTTTTAAGCATGTCTTCAAGTTTTGATTTCTCACGCTATCATGATTGTTTTCTTATGAAATTAAGCATGTCAATTATGTTTGAAATTATGGGCAATGCCCACATGTCGCTTATGAATTATAACTATGATTTTAGCTGACTCATGGGCCCAATTCCATGGCTAGAAATACAAGTTTTCATGTATGTTATGATTTCCATGTTTTCACTAGCCATGCATGCCATGTTATGAATGTTATGAGCACGTTTCATGTTTTGGGAGTAGTATTTAACATCGAGTATGTTCAGGGCCTAGGTTATGCCCCGAACCTCAAAACTATGTGCCACCGTAGGATTATGTTTAGGACCTCCTCAGTGACTATCCCCTATGCCTTACGGGGCCTTCATGAGTTGTATCACACCTTTCATTGTTCATAGTCTTGGCAAGGTATGAACGGGCTCCCGACTAGGGGTACAAGTCGGACTTCATGTGTGCTAATGTGAAATATGTCAGTTATAGAAATCTCCCATTGTTCCTCATTGTTTTGAAATATGCATGATTATGTTATTTTGGCTAAAGTTATTATTTATGAAATGTTTTCCCTGTATGTTATAACTTTGATCGGTGTAGGAATATTTTGGAAATATTGAGCCTTACGATATACTTACGATTTCAGTTTTATGATCATGATGTCCCCACTCCATGTTTTTAAGCATTTTTTGTATAACTTACATACTCAGTTCTTTCCTAGTATTGACCCATATATTTTTAGGATTTGGTTCGCAGGCTCAGCATCATCCCTAGTTTGTGTTCGTTTTCGATAAATCTCCAGTGGTGAGTCCTCATGATCCGAGGGCTTCATGTTCAGACTTGTTTAATTTTCTCATGTCTTCAAAATGGTTGGATTAGTTGGGGTCTTGTCCCTTCAACCCATCTTTTATGATTAGAGGCCTTCATACTTATGTGTAGTATTTTGTCAGTGATGATTGTATTTCGGTTTGTCGTTCCTTACAAATTCATGATATGATTTTTAGTTAGTTTACGATTTATAAGTTAAGTTTTCAACTATATATGAATGAATTAGTGTTATGCTCACGACATGGGTTGACTTGGGGTCTCTCGGGACTCCTTATCCTGTGTCTACGATCCGGCTATACTCCTGGGTCGTGACACTAAACTGGCCCTACATGACCAATATGTAAAAGATATCATACATAGGCCCCACACCGACAACAACAACCAACAATTGAGAAACTGTAGTCTGTAAGCTTCTACGAGTGGAATAGTCGTCGGGATAGGGCCCCGACCAACCCAAAAGTTGTACAACAAAAGAACAAACCTTTCTAACTATCAACTCCGGAGAAAAGGAGCTGACTGAACTACTAACTTAGGCTGACAGCTAGGAAGGTCCTGAACCACGTCTATTCGCACCTACATGAAAGTAATGCAGTGCCCCAAGGATGGGCATTAGTACAATATGTACTGAATACGTAAGGCAGTAATGGAAATGACTAAATTAAACTGATAAAAGAACTGAAAGTAATCAATAGAAAGGATAAGAGTTATAACCTACACAGCCTCACTACTTGGAGTATAACTAACCAGTAAGTAATACAAACAAGAACCTTACCTGGCCCCCATAAGCCTGGAAGGTACAACCAACATAGAATAACCTACCTGGGCCCTCATAAACCCCGATAAGTACACTTCAATCTATATACCCCTATGCGGTAAATATGAGTCAACGGGTAACTATATCCAACCTACTCGGCCTCTAAGTCTGCAACTAATCACGTTCGGCTCCTTCAGATGTGTCTGATCCCTCTAGGCTCCTGTAACTTTACCCTGGGCACACAAGGCTCGACGGAGGGTCAGTGAAGTCGATACGATATAAAAATAGAAGCCCAATCGTGTATGGACTGTAATATGGCTTTTAGTCCTTAATATAGTCTAACAGACAACATATAGCTCCTCTAAGCGATTTATAGCCCCGTAGGCGATGACACAACTAGTAACCCCTAGGTTTGTCGACGGAAGGCTATATAAGGTAGGGCCAGTCCCAACCGAAGTAATAAACACTAATCTCAAACCAACAATACAACTAATCACAATATACATGCTTATGACTTTCTTACAGGGACGTAGGTCGTATTACTATATAACAAGAATAACTTTCCAAAGGGATTAGCCTTAACATATCTCGAATACCGATTCTCGTTTATCCGATTAGTTACAACATGTAGCCGGTCATTCCACTTAATTGTATCTCATACGCTGAGAGAGTAGGGCTATTTTCAATTCTAAGAATCGGCAAAGAATGATATCTTTTGATAATAATAACTATAATTCAACTCCATTTAATTCAGCCGAAAACTCAAAATTTCTAAAGAGTTTAGAAGGGATAAATGCTTACCTATTTCCTGTAGCCACTTAGGACTCAATTTGAAGTAATTCCGACAACCTTTACTCGGAGGAGTTCCGATACACTGAGCGCATTTTCAAGAAATAACTCCACAAGGAGGTTCCTCATAGGCCTAGAACTCGTTATCTACGATAAATTTGTGTTTGAACGGAGTTTAGCGGCGTAATTTGACGAAAAATGGAAGAAAACCTATGCTCCTCTCTTTTCTGTCGAGGGAAATATTTGAATGAATCCTTCAATCACTTGATCTCATATATATATATATATATAGGTGGTGGCCTAGGGGGTGCAGCGCGCCACCCATTGCGCCAATCATAGCGCCAGGCTAGTTGGTGCGGCGTAGTGCCCAAGGCGCCTAGCCTCTGGCCTCGACCTCCTACTTGCTCGACACCGTGTATGTAAATTCATCCCCCAAGCCCTTCCTCGAATGTGTCGTGCTCCAAAACTCTCAACATACGCACGCACACGTCAGATAGATGATAGAAACCTATGGGGTGTAACACCATCCCCCTCTTAGTAACATTCATCCTCGAATGTAATCTTAGGCTTAAGAGACTCAGCTCCATTAACTATTGTTAGAAAATTTTTGGTAGAGTCTCCTCTGAAATATGGACTATCCGGAAATCTGAAACGCAGAAAAGTCCAACATAGCGTCGCACAAGACGTTACAAGCAGTGATATGATATTGTTCCACATCATAAAGCAAATAACTCAACAATACAGATAATGTAAGCACATGGAGATAATTAAGCAACTATCTCACCTTAACTACATAATCTGAGTCAAGCCTGGAATAAGTGAGGATATCTAGACCTCATGTCATCCTCAGCTTCCCAAGTCATCTCCTCTATATTTCTATTCCTCCACAATACTTTAACAGAGTGTACATCTTTAGTCCGCAATCTGCGGACCTGCCTGTCTAATATAGAAACTGGAGTTTCTTCGTAGGAAAACTCTTCAGTAACTTGAACATCCTCAACTGGAACAACTCAAGACGGGTCTCCTATACATTTTCGCAGCATTGATACATGGAAAACTGGATGAACATATTCTATCCCTGAAGATAATTTTAACTCATATGCCACTCAGCCTATTCTCTGAAGGATTCGATACGGGCCAATGAACTTAGGGCTAAGCTTTCCCATCTTGCCAAATCTCATCACGACTTTCATCGGCATAACTTTGAGAAATACCCAATCGTCAACATTAAATTCCAAGTCACTACACAACACATCGGAATAGGACTTCTGATGACACTGGGCTATTAACAATCGTTCTCTGATGAGTTTTACTTTTTCTTCTGACCGATGGATCATATCAGGTCTGATCAACCATGCCTCCTATACTTCAAACCATCCTATGAGGGACCTACATTTTGTCCCATATAAAGCTTCATAAGGGGCCATCTAATTAGGAAAATGCTAACTGTTACTGTATGAAAATTAAGGGGTAGATGCTCATCCCAACTCCCTCCAAAGTCTAGCATACACGCTCGTAGCATATCCTCGAGCGTCTGAATGGTTTGCTCTGCCTGAATGTCTGTCTGAGGGTGGAAAGCTATATTAAAATTTACTTCCATCCCCAAACCTTTCTGAAATAACTGCCAGAATCTAGCTTTCTGAAATAATTGCTAGAATCTAGCTGTAAATTGTTCCTCTCTGTCAGAAATAATGGATGTTGGGACACCGTGCAGTTGGACTATATCCTTAATATATAACTCAGCATAATCTTTGATTGAAAATGTAGTCGTGATTGGAAAGAAATTGGTTGATTTCATCAACCTATCGACAATGACCCAAATGGAGTCGAATTTATGCCTAGTGAGAGGTAACCCCATCACAAAGTCCATATTAATTGCTTCCTATTTCCACATAGATACTGCTATTTCCTGAGTTAGTCCGCCATGCTTCTGGTGTTCAGCTTTTACCTACTGACAATTAGGACACTGCGCTACAAATTCAGCTACACCTTTCTTCATTCTAGGCCACCAGTATATCTCCTTTATATTATGGTACATCTTAGTCGAACCTGGATGAAGAGAGTAATGAGAATAATGTACCTCTGCATAATCTGCTGGCAGAGCCCTGCTACATCTGGAACACAAAGTTGACTTCTGAATCTCAAGACCCCGTCTTCTGTTAACTCAAAGGCCGATAATTCAACCTACTGAACCTTGTCTCTGAGCTATACTAGATTAGGGTTCTCTTACTATCGCTCCTTCACCTCTACAACTAAGGATGACACTTCTACATTCTGGATCACAACCCTATTATCTTCTGAATCCACTTCTTGGACTACTAAATTGGCTGACTGGTGCAGTTCTCGAGCCATCCTATTCTGGCCTCAAATATGCTAAACTGCCTATAGATATGAGGCTAATGGCATCAACTATAATATTATCCTTCCCTAGGTGGTACAAGATGTTCACGTCGTAGTCTTTCAAAAATTCTAGCCAATGACACTGCCGCAAATTTCAACTCTTTCTGCGTGTAGATATATTGGAGACTTTTATGATCAGTAAAGATATCCACATGTACACCATAAAAATAATGCCTCCATATTTTCAAGGTATGAACTATTGCCGCTAACTCTAAATCATGGGTGGGGTAATTCTTTTCGTGCTTCCTTAGCTTCCTCGAAGCATAGGCAATCGCCTTGCCATGTTGCATCAGAAAACACCCTAACTCAATTCGTAAAGCATCGCAGTATACAACATAGCACTCTGAACCTTCCGGCAAGGCCAATACTGGTGCAGATGTTGATGTGCCGTGATTTTACGGTATTTTTGATGCTTAAAACTAAGAAATTATGCACATTCCGGGTATGTTTATATAGGTATGATGTGTTTTGGCTTAATGTTGAAGGAAAATAGGTTCGAAAGTGAATTGGGCAAATTTATGCTGAAAACAACTAAAAGAGTGACTGCCAGGCACTTCACGAGTCATTGGCAGGAAGCACGACTCATTGCTGAAGCCGTGGGCAAAAGTTGAATTCTGAAGATTCTGAGACAGTGTACCTGACAGTTTGAGGGAATGACTCGTTACATCTGGTAACAAGTCATGAAGTCAGTCGTGAAGACTAGGATAGAAATGATTGCCAAAGTAACCAGTGGAGTTCACGACAGACTTAACGAGTCGTTAGTTGACTAAATGACTTGTTGGCAGATCATTGGAACCAACCATAAGGTGCACTGAAATTTTGAAGTATTTAGACGACGAGGGGCCTAACGACTCGTGCCCAGGCACGACGAGCCAGTAGGTGACCTGTTGCCACAATTGGATACAATGCTGAGGTTGACTATATTTACCAAGGCCCGACTCATTAGAGGGCCCAACGAATTGTCACCAAGCCCGTTGTCATTGACGACCTGGTTTTTAGTTTTATTTAGGAAAAGTTCCTAGAACTATAAATACACAGTTTAGGTTTATTTTCGGGAAAAGGCGATTATTATTGTTTTTAAAGTAGGATTTTGGTGTTGTACGATTATTCTTGGGTCAAGAAACAAGGCTTACAATTTTGTTCTTGAATTTGAGGATCAAAAGCAACATTGAAATTTATTCATCAATTTTGGAGTTTTATTCAATTTACTTGGTTTTCTTCTACGATAATTTATTAGTTGCAATTATGATTTATTCAATATTTTGTTATTTTAATCATAAAACCACGAGTAGCTAAACCTATAACTAGGGTAGTGGGAACCAAGATGAATTAAAACACATAGGTTAAATACTTAGTGATTTTTGAACAGGGTTTAATGCATGTCTTGTTTTTTCCTTCGTTTTGATTGATTCTTGACGGTTGCAAACATTAGGACTTGCCTTATTCTTACTTACCGGACCAAGGAGGTAATGAACGGGAAAAGGGATTAACAACAGATATTTGAGGCTATCAATACTCATCTAATAGATTGAACTTGTCCGAGGTTAGCTAATCCGATATTAAGGGTAAGGGTCAATTAAAAGTACACTCGTATAGGGACCAAGTTGCGTGGTGATAATCATCTAGATAGGGGACCAACAATTTAGGTGAACCTAACTTACCAATATTGCATGTTAAACACCGGAATAGATCACTAGTGTATAAGGTCTTGGGGAGCACAATCCTAGTCAAGTCATTAATTGTGTACAAACCGAATTTGAGCTAAGCATTCAATAGTTTCACTTTTGTTTATTATTCTATTTCTTTCGCCCTTAGGAAATAAGTAACTCAGTAGTAACAACTATTCGCATTAACTTAAGTTCATTCCATATTCCTTGTGGGATCGACCTCAACATTTGTTGGGTTTTATATTTGACAATCGACCGCTTTATATCTCAATTACGAGGTGTAATTTGGGCGACATCAGATGTCAATCTATTTTTTAGCTCTTGAAAACTATGCTCACAAGCCTCGGTCTAGTGGAATTTGGCTGCTTTCTAAGTCAATCTAGTCAATGGTGCTGATAGTAGAGAATCCTTCCACGAACCTTCTGTAATACCCAGCTAACCCTAGAAAACTATGAACTTCAGTTGGAATTATGGGTCTAGGCCATGCCTTGACTGCCTCAATTTTCTGGGAGTCAACCTGGATCCTAGCATCTGATACAATATGGCCCAAGAAAGCTACAGAATTCAACCAGAACTCACATTTCGAGAATTTTTCATATAATTGGCGGTCTCTAAGGATTTGGAGTACTATTCACAAATGATCTATGCGTTCAGCTTATGAGCGAGAATATACTAGAATGTCATCACTGAACATTATCAGAAACAGATCTAAATACTGTCTGAAGATGCTGTTCATCAGATCAATGAACACTTCTGGGGAATTCGTTAACCCAAGGACATAACTAATAATTCAAAATGACCATATCTGGTCCTAAAAGTTGTTTTCGAGATATCTTTCTCCCGAACTCGCACCTGATGATACTCGAACCTTAAATTAATTTTGGAGAAATATTTCGCCCCTGCATTTGATCAAACAAATCATCTATCCTTGGAGAAGGGTATTTATTCTTAATGGTAACTTTATTCAACTGCCGATAATCTTTACACATTCGTCGGGAGCCATCTTTCTTTCTCACAAATAGAACTAGCGCACCCCATGACGAAGTACTAGGCCTGATAAAACCCTTATCTTACAAGTCTTTCAACTATTCTTTCAGCTTCTTGAATTCGGTGGGATCCATTTGATACGGAGGGACGGATATAGGTTGTGTACCTGGTAGTAAGTCAATAGAGAAATCAATCTCACGCTCTAGGGGAATACCAGGAAGTTCGTCTGGAAACATATCTAAAAACTCATTAACCATCGGGATTGAATGAAGAGTCGGGGATTCTTCTTGCATATCCCGAACTCTAACCATATGGTAAATACAGCCTTTCACTATCAACTTTCTCGCCCAAAGATAGGATATGAACCTACCTTTTGGAGTAGCTGCATTGCCTCTCCATTCCGCAGTACCTCCCCTGGAAAGTGAAATCGGACGGTTCTGGTCCAACACTCCACATTGGCATAACATGGTGCTAGCCAATTCATACCCATAATTATATCAAAATAAATCATTTCTAGCTCCACTAAATCCGCTAAAGTCTGGCGACCCATAATCTCTATTGTACAGCCCTGGTAAATTCTCTTAGTAATAATAGAGTCACCGATGGGTGTAGACACCGAGAAGGGTTGCTGATGCAATTATGGTGTTATACCAAACTTTCGGGCCACTAATGGAGTAACATAGGACAAAGCTGAACCTGGGTCTATGAAAGCATAAACTGAGTGAGAGAACACATCCAGCAAACCTGTCACAACATCTGGTGACGACTCTGACTCCTGTCATCCTAGTAAAGCATAAAAGAGATTCGGACCACAACCAGAACTAGATGCCCCTAATCTACCTTGATCTTTTCCAGCTGGAGCTGAAGGCCTACGCCTTGCTGAAGGTGCTGGGGCATGTGACCCTGCTGAAGACTTGTCCTGCCGGTCCCGATCACCCTGACCTCTACCTGGAAAATCTCTCATCATATGACCCTCCTGTCCACAAGTATACAAAGCAATAGAGTCGTACCTGCACATCCTAAAATTCCATCAACCACAAATGCTACAACGCGGTACAATGGGCTTGCTATGCTCTAATCTCCTCTGCTGCTGGGAACATGATGCTCGCGATCTATCGTCGCGAGCTAACTGTCCATGAAGATTTGATGTACCACTCTACTTTTATATAGGTGGAGGTCTGGGGAGCCTACCTAATGTCCACGACCTAGGTCCACCCTAAAATTCTGCCTGTATGTCACTAGGCCTGGCCCTCTGGGTGCTATTTCTAGTTCGCCCTTTGTACCTCTTGCTGACGCCGCCTAATCCCTTTGATATTTTGAGTAAAAGCCTGAATGAGGGAAATATCCATATCCTCCCATAAGGTATCTGTAACACAGGTTTCCACATACTCTGGAAGCATCCCCATGATGGATCGATGTACAATAACTGGCATGGTATCTACAAATGTTGGGGCATATATGGACAAAGAGTCAAACCTAATTGCATACTCTCGAACACTCATCGAACCCTATTCTAGGTGCAAAAACTGATCCACCGGGGCCTTTCGGATTTCTCACGGCAAGTAGTGATCTATAAAGGCCTCTAAAAAACTGGACTAGGTCAGAGGGGGTACGTCTCTACCTCAGGACCTCTCCCAACTCTGGTACCATAACACACTATGTCTCGTAATCGAAATACTACCAACTAAATTGACTGTGCAGGCGTAGCATGCATCACCCTAAAGATTTGTTGTAACTGATCCAGGAAGTCTTGAGGGTCCACTCCACAATTTGTCCTTGAGAATTGCGGGAGACTCAGGGAAAGTAACTCTCGGACCCTCAAACTTCTAGGTCCTCCAATAGATTCGGTGACAACTGGTACCCCTAATTGGCATTGAGCAGCCATCATCTGAGCCAGCATGTAAACAACACTCCTGACCTCCTACTGATGGTATAGGTATAGGGACTGCTGGGGTGGTGCTGACATGGCTGCTGCCCTGGAGGGCTCCTGGCATGGCAGAGAATGCTGGGGAGACTGGGATTAAGTTTCCCTATCTCCCTCAAATCGATCCGGCTCTGGCTGTGGCACTCTGCTAGTTCCCTCTCCTACCGTGACATCAGACTCCCGATCAGTCATGGTCTTTTGTGCGTCAGACATTTCTCTATAAATCAGCAGATGATGTAAGCTTAGGGAGTTACCCTATACAACATAGCTTCATAGCACGACTGGAGAAGAAATTAGGGTAACCACGCTATTATGCCTTGTAGACTCCTTCCTATAGAATGTGGTGCACAACAAACCCATAGACAAGAGTCTACTAGACACGGCTTGTAGACTCCTTAGGATATGACCTGCTTTGATACCAAGTTTTTCACGTCCCACCTGGGATGCATGATTGGCACCTAATGCCACACTGGGATTTGAACTGACCTGGCTGGGCTTATGCACCTTTGGTACATGCTAGAAATTCAAATTAAGAGAACAACGAGCTCTATCTCGGCTATAAACACAGCATAGGGCCGACAAGGCCACATAGCCACCTGTAAAAGAAAACAGCTAACCAAAAAAATGGCAATAAAGGGATCCTATGTGGGCCGATGATGTGTTGTGATTTTACGACACTTTCGACACTTAAAACCAGGAATTGTGCACATTCCAGGTATGTTTATATAGGTCTGATGTGTTTTGTCTTTAATGTTGTAGGAAAATAGGTTCGAAAGTGAATTGGGCAAATTAATGTTGAAAACAACTGAAAGGGTGACTGCTAGGAACTTCATGAGTCGTTGGCAAGAAGCACGACTCATTGCTGAAGTCATGGGAAAACATTAAGTTTTGAAGATGCAGAAACAGTGTACCTGACAGGTTGAGGGAACGAATCATTACATCTGGTAAGAGTTGTGAAGACAGTCATGAAGACTAGAGAATAATTAGTGCAGAAGTAGTCAGTGGAGTTGACGGACGACTTAACGAGTCGTTAGTTGACTAAATGAATCGTTGGTAGAACACTGGAACCAATCATAAGGTGCACTAGAATTTTGAAGGAATTAGACCATGAGGGGCCTAACGACTCGTGCGAGTCATTAGGTGACCCGTTGCCACAACTGGGTACGATGTTGAGGACGATTGATTTTAGCAAGGCATGACTCGTCAAAGGTCTTAACGAATCGTCACCAAGCCCGTGGCCACTGACGACCTGGTTTCCAGTTTTAGTTAGGAAAAGGTTTTATTGGCATTATAAATACACTATTTAGGTTTATTTTCGACAGGAAGTTTATTATTACTATTTTTCACGTAGGATTTTAGTGTTGTATGATTATTCTTGGGTCAAGAAAAAAGGTTTACAATTTTGTTTTTGAATTTGAGGATCAAAAGCAACATTGGAATTTATTCATCAATTTTAGAGTTTTATTCAATTTACTTGGTTTTATTCTACGATAATTTGTAAGTTGCAATTATGGTTTATTCAATATTTTGTGATTGTGATCATACAAGCATGAGTAGTTAAACCCATAACTAGGGTTGTGGTAACCAAGATGAATTAACACATATAGGTTAAATAATTAGTGGTTCTTGAACGGGGTTTATTGCATGTATTTTTTTTCCCTTCGTTTTAATTGATTCTTGACGGTTGCAAACGTTAGGACTTGCGTTATTCTTACTTACCAGACCAAGGAGGTAGTGAATGGGAAAAGGGATTAACAACAGAGATTTGATGCTTTCAACCCTCATCTAATAGCTTGAACTTGTCTGGGGATAGCTAATCCAATATTGAGGGTAAGGGTTAATTAAAAATACACCCACATACTGACGAAGTTGCGTGATTATAATCATCTAGATAGGGAACAAACCATTTAGGTGAACCTAACTTACCGATATTGCATGTTGAACACCGAAATATATCAGTAGTGTACAAGCCTTGTGGTTATGAAGTCTTGGAGGACACAATCCTAGTCAAGTCATTAATTGAATACAAACCGAATTTGATCTAAGCATTCAGTAGTTTTACTTTGGTTTATTATTCTATTTCTTCCGCTTTTGGTAATAAGTAACTCGATAGTAATAGCTATTCACATTAACTTAAGTTCTTTCCATATTTCCTGTGTGATCGACCTCAACCTCTAGTTTGTTTGTATATTTGACATCGATCGCATTATATGTCAATTGTGAGGTGTAATTTGGGCGACATCAAATTTTGGTGTCGTTGCCGGGGAATACAGCTAAGGCTTTTGTTAATTGTGTTTGCTTTACTAGTGGTTCTTATTTATTTTTATTTTTATTTTGTTGTTTTGGTTGCTTAACATGTCTTAGGTTTGAGCATGCCCGATACTAGAAGCCAAGGAAACCCCTAGTTCCAATTGATCACGAGCTTGAGCAGACATTAAGAAACCTGAGAAGAATGGCCAACATCCAAGAGCAGGAAACCATGGACCAAGCCATAGCGAGAATGTTGGTTGAGGAGCAAGCTCGGGCTAGAGATCGTGACTTAGCTAGAGTTGTTGAAGAGCAATGTCTAGCTGCAGCAGCAAAGTGAGCTAGATGACCCAGAGGTCCAGAACACCAGAGATACCGGTATTTTGATGAGGATGATGATGCTGATATAGAAGAAGTTGGTGCCACTGGAGCTATAGTCCCTTCTCCTTTGCCTGCTGGGGAAAAGTTTGACATTACCAGTGCAATGATCCAACTGCTCAATATGAAGGAAATATTTGTGGGTCATGCATCTGATGATGCCCACGTTCACTTGAAAAATTTCATGGGTATATGTAAGGCATACAAACAACCGAGAGTGAGCCAGGACGCAGTAAGACTGAGGTTATTTCCATTCTCACTAGGGAGCGAGGCAACGATGTGGTTTGCTGATTTGCCGAATGATTCCATCACTACTTGGGGGGAACTTAAGATATCTTTTCTTAAAAGGTTCTTCCCACCTTCCAAAGCATTGCAGTTGAAAGATGAAATATATAACTTTAGACAACTAAATTTTTGCAGGCACTTCACGAGACCTGGCTGCGTTTCAACAAAAAGCTCAAAAGGGTACCAAATCATAGGATTCCAGATGATACATTGTTGGAGATCTTTTATAGGACTTTGAATGCCAACACCAAGGCAGTGACTGATACCGTCTCTGGAGGAACCTTTATGAGCCGCACTTATGCAGAGGCTACTCAGTTGCTAGATAGGATCACGAAAACCAACCGAGCTTGACACACTAGAGAGTTAGAGATTCTGGCTGGTTCTTATGTGGTTGGTATGTCTGCAGAACAGAGGAGAAAAGATGAGGAGCATGATCATGATATTGCAGAAATAAAGACCACAATGGAGCTGCTGGCCAAGAACTTGATAGGAGTTTGAGCGGGAAAAATAAATGTTGTGGGTTCTCAGGGAAAGGCCTCGAGAAATGATGGATGTGAAGTTGTGTCTGAGGAAGAAGCTAATTATTTAAATGATCAGAGGGCGGGTTTTCGGACCAACACCCAAGGGTCTAACCAAGACTCTTGGCGTCAAGGTCAAGGGAATCAAGGTCGAAATTTTTACAAGGATAATAATTACATCCGAGGGCAATGCCTAGATAATGGAGACTAGAAGAAGCGCGAGGAGTTCAAAAATGATAGGAGCGGTCTGTGTGTTCCTCCAAGAAACCGTGAGCCAGAGTCCAGTGGTTCAAGGGTTGAAGACATGTTGTCCAAAGTACTCAAGCAGATGGAGACAATGGATGGCCACTTTAAGGAGCTCCATATCAATATTTCTGGTTTAAATCAAAAGGTGGAGTCACATGCCGGGGCTATCAGGCAGATTGAGCAGCAGATGAGTCAGATGTTTGTTGCAGTGAATCAGAGGCAGAAAGGCACACTTCCCAGCAACACAGTGCAAAATTTGAAAAATGACAGTCATTGCATGGCGGTCACTACTAGGAGCGGGAAGGCAACAGTTGATCCTCCGAGGCCAGTTGTAATTAAGGAGTCAGAAAAGCCCGTCTCAATGAATGATGACAGTTTAGCATATTACAAAAACCCAACTTTGGTTGAAGATTCAGATGTGAAAAATGCTCCAAGTAATGAAAAGGAGCAAGGAGCTGCCCATGAGAAGGAGAAAGAGGCACAAGAAAAACTTTACATTGATCCCTAGACCTCCTCCTCCTTATCCACAACGTTTGAAGAAGAAAGCCGAATATGGGAAGTATAAAAAATTTATGTCTATGCTTAAGCAGTTGTCGGTGAACATCCCATTAGTTGAGGCACTTGAGCAGATCCCCGGGTATGCAAAATTCATGAAGGACCTCATCATCGGACTATGAGTTTTAAACGTGCAGATAATTTGCATCATTGTGGTACCATAACTAGACGGGTCCTAGCTTAAAATAAGGAAGACCCAGTTGCTTTTAGTATACCTTAAACCATTAGGGATGTTGAGTTTGCAAGGGCTCTTTGTGACCTGGGAGCTAGCATAAATTTGATGCCACTAGCAGTATTTAAAAAACTAGGCTCGGGAGCCCCCACACAGACAACGATGCGGCTACTGATGGCTGACAGAACTGTTAAAAAGCCGGTGGGGATCTTATTTGATGTGCTTGTCAAGGTGGAAAAATTTATATTCCCAGCATACTTTGTGATTCTGGACTGCGAATTCGATTTTGAGGTCCCCATCATTTTGGGGCGACCATTCCTTACAACAGGTAGGGCCCTTGTAGATGTGGAGGCAGGCCAGTTAAAATTTAGGTTAAACAAAGAAGAGGTCACCTTCAACATTTTCCGTACCATGAAACAGCCAAGGGAATTCAGCATAGTCTCAACACTGGAGGATGGAGACAAATTACTTGACAAATTCTGAGTAGTAAAGAGACTTGCGTCGTGCCGCGACGTTAAATTAGGCTCTGCATGGGAGGCAAACCATGGAGGTGTATTGGTGAAGTATGAGTAGCCAATACATCCACGTCGTACCACGACGTTAAATCAAGCGCTTCTTGGGAGGCAACGCAAGTTGTAAATGTAAAAAAATATGCAGTGTTTACGTTTGTTGATGGGTGTAGGTGATTAAGATGGAAAATTTGAAGTTGGAACCAAAATCTGGAACTTCAGGTCTGGTGAAAAATGTCACAGAACGAGTCATTTTCTGACCTGACGACTCGTTCGGTGAAATTGTGAAGAGAATTGCAGAAAGCAGGGGAGCAACGGGTGACTTAACAATTCATTTCTTCAAGAAATGAATCATGAGGTCCTCCGTCATGTACACTGGATCAAAGGCAGAATTAAAAGGAAAAGGGTGATAACGGCACACTCAACGAATCATTGGGAGACTAAACAATTCGTTAAGTGACCCGTCAGGTAGCTACACTAGTCCAAGGACCACGACTCAGGCCACGACTCGTTGGGTGACACCACGAGTCGTTGCTTGACTCGTTAGGTCCCAGGTAAGTTTGTTGAACGCAAGTCAAAAAAAGAAGGGTAAAAAAGAGTCATCTCGACACGTGATGACTCGTTTTATGGGTCGTCAAGTATTTCAATTAACTGATATTCGACCCGACCCAGGCTGGAATTAGGGTATAATTTAACTGATTAATATAAACCCAATTTTTTTACTTTTCAAACTCTCACCTACGTTTTAACTAAGAACCATTACAAACTTCAATTCCCTCTTCTTCTCCTCAAACCCATCGAAAAATCCTTAAGCTGCACTCCAACCATTCATACACACACATGTTTGCCCTCCCATCTTCGATTAAGCATCTTGTGAGTAATTTTTCCAACTAAATTGTGAATATCTTTGCATTTAAACAAGAATTTTGATGACCCATGTTTTGAATGAAATTGAATTTATTTCAAGTAATGTTGTACTTGTGTCAATCTTTGCCACATGATGATAATGAACCCTAGGAAAGATTAAAAAAATGAATTTCGACTGAATTTACATCGGGTTGATGTGAGAAATTAAATTTTGTGTTTGTGGAGATTGAATAATAGGAAATAGATGAAGATGAATGAATGGGTGAACTGAAACTCTTGAGCACGAGCTACATTACGAGNGTTGAGTCGGACGAGGACGGCGGGGGCGATTCTAACATGGGAGATAGGAAATAGATGAAGATGAATGAATGGGTGAACTGAAACTCTTGAGCACGAGCTACATTACGAGTCATTAGATCACCAAACGACTCGTTGTGTAGCTCGTTCTTAGTGGAAAAATTAAATCAATAAGGCAGTGTACCTAATGAATGACCTAATGAATCGTTGCCTTTGGTAATGACTCGTTGGGACCAGTCGTCAAGTACACTGGCCCAATATGAAGAAAGACTAGTTTGTGGCAACGAGGGACCTCACGAGTCGTTGCCACTCATCAATTCCATTGAGTAGCAGTTTAACAAATGTTTTTGTTTCATCTCATCTCACATACTAACAATGTTTCCACAGGTACAAAGGCTCCAGGAGGTACACTGAAGAAAGGTCCAGTAAAGAAACAAGCACCTAAGCACAGTCAACCTTCATATCGTAGACTATGTGATGAGCCGTCCTCCTCCGTAGAGTCAAGTGGCTCTAAGGAGGAATATGACGTATCAGAGGAGCAGTTAGTGACGAGGTCAACCAGGGCTAGGGCTCAACAAGCTTCAAATCCGACAGCCCTGGTTAATGCTCCCACTCCACTGGCGAGGGATCCGCCCAGCCGCACTGATGATAATTCTAGGGCTGCAGCTACATTTGCTCCAGAGGCCCCCAACAACTGGGAAAAACACAGAGAGAGCTAATGAGTTACATGCTCAACGAGGGGACTCTGATAATGAACTGACTGAGACTTCAAACACATCAAACGAGCAACCAAGGAACGTGCGGAGATGGTGTGTTCTTGGTATGAGGGCCATATATAATAGAGATATTGATCCTAATGATAAAGGAAATCCAAAAAGGAGCATATACGAGGAGCCGAGGGTGATCATTACGGGGATGAAAGACCTTCAATAGCTACAAGCGGTGTTCGACAAGTATAGGTTCGGGTGGTTGATCGAGCCATCAGGAAGCCACAACCCATGGTTAGTCCAAGAATTCTATGCAGCCTACGCGGCCACACTACATCATTTGGCATTAGGGGGCCAGGACTGGAAAAAGAGGCCTGCCTTGACGCAAGTGTTGGTTCGAGAGACTCCTGTAGACATATCTGAGAGGACAATCTCCAGGATGCTGTATGGGACAGATTATCATGCTCCGATGAACACGGCCGAGTTCGACCACAAGCTATATGAGTTTAAGAAAGTCAAGGCCAAAAAGCCGAATAGCCAGGAGCGCATCAGACAATATACTTGGCTGTCTCAGATCATTGCTACAAGAGGTTCGCTGGTTGAATGGCTGCACGACACAGAGTCTCAGATAAAGAAGGCCACATTGAACTATCAGGCTAAATTTTGGTGGTCATTGGTGCGGCATAGGCTGGTACCAACCAACAATGATAACATCCTATCACCTGACAGAGCGGCATTTTTAGCAAGTATTATGGAGGGGTATGCCATCAATTTCCCGCGGTACATTGCTGAGGGTATTAGAGAATGGGCAATCAATGACGGTACTAGATTCCCTTCCCATGTTTGATTGATAGACTCTGTCAGGAGTCAAAAGTACTGGAGTTGCCATCAGTTGACCAGAGAATAGTGGTCTAGAAGATAACATATATTGGGTTGATTCGAGATTACACAAACCCGGTATCGAGGGCAAGTACTCAGGCAGCTAGATCCGCTAGAGCGACCATATTACTTGAGGCATTTGGCAGCGGGATGCAAACTGGTATCACACATTTCACTGAGTTGGCGGTTGAGCCTATTGAGGGAAGATAAATAGGTAGCCAGCTTGAGGCTACAGATGCAACAGACACCTCCACACCTGCTGATGTTCCCGAGTCATCATCTACAGCAGCAGCTCCTAGACCATAAGTTGCTCCTCCACGAGCCACTACAGCCGGCCTGGTTATGATTTCTCAGGAGTTTTTAGTTGATATGGCTAGGTGGCTAGCTAAGGTTGAAAAGCAGCAGGCACACACATCTCTACAGGTTAAAGTTCTGACCGAGCAGGTAAAGCCGTGGGTGTCGAGAGAGTTGGAGGCGTTGTCCAGTTTTGTGCATGGCCTGTTGGAAGCTTTCGAGAAAATAATGGATGAGCGCCTTGCACAGTTATAGGTGCCTGAATTATCAAAATGGTATGCAGAGTTAGGAGCGCTCAGAGCTGAGGTGCGGGACTTGGACGCACGATAGGTAACTGGAGTACCTCCACCGGTACTTCCTGTGATAGATGATGAGTTTGAAGAAGAGTTACCACTAATTTTTGATTTTATCACCGAGGAGTCGATGGCACATGATAAGGCAAAGAGGCCTCGTGAGGAGGAAAGTTTTGAAGATGATGCTTCTGTGCTCCGTCAGCAAAAATGAGAGTGGAGTGAGATGGAGAGAGTGCTGCATGAATCGATAGAGGAGGCTAGACAAAGAGCTGAGACTGAGGCAGCGACAGCTCGTGGAGAAGGGAAGAGCTTTATTGGATCTGAGAATGCACCGGGTCAAGCCGGTAATATTGGAGATAACATTGGAGGCGTATCTACACCCTCTATCGACCAGGTAACTGATACCTAGGTTGCACATGTATGTTCCCTATTCCCTAGTTTTGATTGATACATATATGCATCGAGGACGGCGTATTCTTTTCTTGATGGGGGTGGGGAGGGATACCTGTGCATTCTTTTGCTGAACATAACTCGAGGGTTTTTCTTGCTTGATATCTTTTCCTCGGGTGTTCCTTATCTAGTAGAACCGGCACATTTAGGGTTTTATATTTTACATTTTCTTGTGTCATTCAGAAGAAAGTTAGGTGAATTGAATGCAGTCAAGAGCTTAAATTGTTGATTTTTGTTGATTGTTAATTTGATACTCCTCCGAAATTCTTATATGTATATGTTAAAGTTGACAAGTATGACCTTTGTGAATATTTGCATGACATTGAAATTGTGAACATATTTACCATTGTATGGCTGTACCTGATCTAGTAGTTAGTAGAAGTGATGATGTTGACATGTGCTATGTGTGAGTGAGGTTTAATAGATAAATTCAGTTGTGTGTGTCAATCTAGAATTTTCTTGGTCAGTTGTACCGAGATAGAGGATAGAAAATTAGGAAAGGATCATAGGCCGTTTTTGATTTATGAGCCCACTTTAGCCTTAAAATACCTACCAAAAGAGAATAAAAATCCCTTGATCCGAATGTTTGAGCTAAATCGACTTTTCTTTTTATTTACACCAATTCACCTTCCTTCTTTAATTAAGAATAAACGTGTTTTGGCCCTGGTCCCTCCTTGGAAATTGTGAACCTCAACTCAGGCAAATCGCCTAAGTTGAGGGTGGCTATTATAGAGGTGATTAAGAAGACTCGGGTGGAACGAAAATTAGGTAATGTAAAAGGAAAGAGCGGGTGTCGTATGCATAATAAAAGAAAAGAAAGAAATAAAAATTGTTGTCAAAAAGCAATAAAATAAAAGAAAATAAAGATGTGACATCAATGAATTCTTGAATAAAGAAAAACCGGATCCGTAGTTGCAAAGGCAAAGAAAAGAAGAAGAAAGTAAAGGAAAAAGGGAGAAAATAGAAAAAAAGGGTGAAAAGTGGAGTCAACATGTGTCTAGTGCAGAGGATTAATCTACTAATTTCATATGTACCATACCCGAGCTTGAGCCTATGTTACAAGCCTAGAAAGTCCTATAGTGATCCTTGTTATTTGTCTAAAAATCGAGGTATTGAAAGTAAAGGCAAGCTTATGATATTGAATGCACACAGTTCAAATTTCTTTGCGAGAGTGAGTGAATCTTACCTAGTCCCAAGAGGAATTTATCAAATTAATCATATACACATGTGTGAGTACGGGACTTATTTGAGGTGAGAGCTTTTGGTCAACAAAATCGTCTGCAAATTATCTAGGTCAATGTTATAGAATTATGTGCGTGGTTGCAAGTGATAGTGTTTTGCCATGTTTTGATTCCTCTGTGTCATGGTTGGAAAATTTGCATATGCATAGTGATTTGAATTGATGTGATGATGGAGGGGTTAGAAAATTTTGATTTGATGAATGAATGTGGTTGCCATAAGTTTCCTAGAGTTCTTTCGATTGAAGCATTGAAGTAGTTTAGTTTATTTTATTTTTATTTTGTTTTTGCCTGAGGACATGCAAAAGTTGTAAGTTGAGGGTGTTGATATGCCGTGATTTTACGGCACTTTCGATGCTTAAAAACAAGATATTATGCACATTCCAGGTATGTTTATATAGGTATGATGTGTTTTGTGTTTAATGTTGCAGGAAAACAGGTTTAGAAGTGAACTGGGAAAATAATGCTGAAAACAACTGAAAGGGTGACTGTCAGGCACTTCACGAATCGTTGGCAAGAAGCATGACTTGTTGATGAAGTCGTGGGAAAACATTAAGTTTTGAAGATGAAGAAACACTGTACCTGAAGGGTTGAAGGAACGACTCGTTACATCTAGTAACGACTCATGAAGACTGGAGAAGAATTAGTGCAGAAGTAGTCAATGGAGTTGACGGACAACTTAACGAGTCATTAATTGACTAAACGACTCGTTGGCAGAACAAAGGAACCAACCGTAAGGTGCACTGGAATTTTGAAGGAGTTAGACCACGAGGGGCCTAACGACTCGTGCACAGGCACAACTATTACACCCCATAAATTCTCAACATGTAGATGGCCTATTTGCATGTTGGTTAAGAGTTTTTGAATGTCATACATGCTAGGAAAAGGCCCGGGGAAAGACCGGATAAGAGATTCATCGAACCATCGTGGAAGGAGCCGGGG
>JACEIK010000614.1:47885-71630 GCA_018107945.1 Datura stramonium
GTACCTTAGTTCAGTCCCTGTGGGATCGATACTTGGCTTTACTTAAGCCACTTTACTACTTGTTCGACCACGTGCACTTGCGTGTAGTTACCAAACACCCAAACAACCGACACCATCATGGTAGAGCCTTACATGATGCCCCAACTATCTCACTCAAGTGGGCATAGTCGTCCCAGACTTGCAAGGCAAGGGACGTGCATTATGTGATATCACGAAAGAGGGATCCATTAACATTGTAATGTATCAACATGAACCTATGGTGGCACGTAGTTACGAGACACCGGCGTAGTCCTTTGAACGCTGGTCTACTCTGTGCTAGACATTGCTCCCAAAAATATGCACATTAGGCTCGAACGTAAATCATAAACATAATTCATGAGATTCATGGCTAAATAAACATTAACATCATTAATCCCCATTTACATACATGTTTATCCATGAATCAAGGGCCCATAAATTGGACAACATCATAAATTGATCAATCATGAAATTCATATCATAAATCATAAATAATACTTGAACATGTGGGCATTTCCCAATACTTTAACATGCTTGAAAATACTCACTTCACTTGAAAACATGATTATAAACATGGGTAACTTGAAAACATGTTTTTCATCATTAATACCTTATCTTACATGAACGTTCATCATAAATCTAAACTTTCAAGAACTTCTCATAAATGGACATTTAAGTTTAAAAAGCTTGAAACATGATTTTAGTGGAAAACAATGTAAAACTTGCCCATACTTCATAATTCATTAATAAAAACATCTTTGGATCATGCCCATGTAGTAAATTAGAAATTTCATGCATTGGGTTAAAACCTCATACAACCATCATTGGAATTTCATGATTTAAGAGAGATTGGGCATGGGTGTGAATGGATTCACCCATTCATAACCCTACATACCCGAGGAAGATATGATTTTATCACTCCTTTATTGCCCAATGAAGGATTGAAGAAAACTTAAAGGAGAATGAGCTTGATAACCTCTCTAACTCTCTATCTTTGCATGCATGAGTCAGAATGGCCTAAAATAAACTTAGCCCTCTTTAAACTCATCATTCATAGCTTAAAACGAAGTAGTTTAGGCCTTAGGATCATAGGAATTAATGAAAAGCCCTTACAAAATTTGCAGAAAATAACTGATTGCTAGTCCCAACGAGGGACTGGACGAGTCGTCGTCCAGGGAACGAATCGTGGCATCGGTCTTCGAGTACACTGTCTACTAGATCATCTACGGATCATCACGGGGGACCTCACAAGTCGTTACAGGTGACCATAATTCATGGTCAACATTCATCTCCTTCACTACCTTAGATCTCAAAATATATCCAACATGTTGACCACGACCCATGCCACGAATAGTGGGGACTGACCACGACTCGTGGTTAGGTCTGTGGGGACCTCAAATTCCAAAACTTCAACCCAGGCCTTGAACCACACCATGAGTCTCCTCAAGAATCGTGGTCTACCCCACGGGTCACAAAATGACTCATTTTGTGACCTGGTGCCTGATTTTCAGTTTTTCTCCGTTTCAACTCCCGGGTATGATCTTAGGACTTTTGAGGTATTACAATATCTCCCCCTTGGAGCCATTTGTCCTTTAATGTTGAAAAACATATAGAAAAATAGAGAAATGCAATCATCATATTCAAACAACGATCATTTAAGCTGAAAACTAACGGAATGACTACCTCCGAACTGAACTACATGGTTGAACTAAATTCACAAACCATATATACATAGCTTAAAAGAAACTTGGGCACATGAACTGAACATGAAAACTAAATAGAGTACAGGGACAAAACTGATACCTCAAGCTGGAACTGAGCCGGTAGAGAATAAATGTGGGTATCTAGCCATCATGTCTGCTTCGGCTTCCCACATAGCTCCCTCAACATACTAATTCCTCCCTAAAACTTTATCTGAAGCTACTTCGTTGTTCCTTAGCCTTTGAACTTGAAGATCCAGTATTTACACCGGAACCTCCTCATAACTAAGGCCGTATTTCACACCAACACTATACACCAGAAAACTAGAGCTGGATCACCCAAACACTTCTTTAAGAGTGACACATGGAAAATAGGATGCACAAAAGCTAATTCTGAGGGCAACTCCAATTCATATGCCACCTTGCCAACCCGTTTCACAATCTGGTAGGGACCAACAAAGCGAGGGTTGAGTTTCCCTTTCTTTTCGAACCTCACCACTACCTTCATAGGAGACACCTTTAGAAACACCCAATCACCCACTTCAAACTCAAGTTCTCTCCTTCTTATATCTGCATAGGTCTTTTGGCGACTTTAAGCTGTTTTAAACCTGTCCCGTATAAGTTGAACATTCTCCATATCTTTATGGACTGAATCCAATCCTATCGTTGTAACTTCACCAACTTTGAACAACCAATAGGTGACCTACATCTTCGCCCGTAAAGAGCCTCAAACGGAGCCATCTGAATGCTGGAGTGGTAGCTATTATTTTATCCAAACTCAATAAGAGGCAAATTATCATCCCAACTACCTTTTAAAGTCAATCACACATGCTCTCAACATGTCTTCGAGAGTCTAATTTGTCCGCTCTGCTTGACCATCCGTTTGCGGGTGATATGTTGTAGTAAGCTTAACTTGAGTACTAAGTCCTCTCTGAAACGACCTCAAAAATTGAGAGGTAAATTGGTGTACCCTTGTCTGATATGACAGAAAAAAGCACTCCATGCAACCGAACTAGCTCTCAAATGTATAGTTTGGCATAATCCTCCACCGAATCCGTGGTTTTGACTGGTAGAAAATGAGCGACTTTGGTTAACCTATCTACAACAACCCAGATGGAGTCATATTGCCATCGAGTGCGAGGCAAACCTATTATGAAGTCCATATTGATTTCTTCCCACATTCAAGTAGGAATACTGATATCCTGAAGCACCCCTCTCGGTCTCTAATGCTTAACCTTTACACGCTGACAGTTTGGGCACTTAGCTACAAATTTTGCGATGTCCTTCTTCATGCTATTCCACCAATAGACTTCTCGTAAGTCACGGTACATATTGGTGGGACCTGGATGTATTGGATACCTAGATCCATGATCCTCGTACAACATCCAATTTCTCAAACCATCAACATCTGAAACACATAAGCAACCTTGGAATCGAAGCACACCATCTCCCCCTTTGGAGAAGACCTCTACCTTCTGATTTTTAATGGCTTCCTTTAACTTTACCAAAATAGGGTTCTTGTCTTGTCTAGAATTTACATCAGTCACTAAGGACAATTCAGATTCGTTCTGAACTATAACACTGCCAGCGGCTGAATGAACCAAAAATGAACTCCCAACCTTGCAAGTCGATGCACGTCTTTCACCAGCTCCTTCTTTCCCTCATCTACATGGGACACACTTTCTCTAAAGAGTTTACTAAGTGCGTCTACTACTATATTAGCCTTGCCCAGATGGTAAAGGACACTCATATCGTAGTCCTTAAGTAGCTCTAACCACCTCCTTTGCGAAGATTGAGATCCTTCTGGGTAAACACATATTGTAGACTCTTATCACCCATAAACACATCCACGTGAACCCCGTACAAATAATGTCTCCATATCTTCAAGGCGAATACCATTGTGGCCAATTCAAGATCATGGGTTGAGTGATTCTTCTCATGAGCTTTAAGATATCTGGAGGCATATGCTATAACTCTTCCATGCTGCATCAATACGCACCCAAGTCTGATCCTTGAAGCATCACAATACACCACGAACCCATTGGTACCCTCGGGTAGAGTTAACACCAGTGTTGAGGTAAGTTTAGTCTTCAAGTCCTGAAGCTCCTCTAACAAGCCTCCAGCCATTAGAATTTCACCTTCTTTTAGGTCAATTTGGTCAAGGGTGCTGCAATAGATGAGAAACCTTCAACAAATCTACGAAATTAGTTAGCTAAGCCCAAAAATCTTTGGATATTTGAAGGATTCACCGGTCAAGGCCAATTCTTCACCGCTTCTATTTTCTTAGAGTCCACTTGTATGCCTTCATTTGATACCACATGGCCCAAAAATGCCACTGAGTTTAACCAAAACTCATACTTGCTGAATTTAGCATATAGTTGGAGATCCCTGATAGTTTATAGCACCACCCTCAAATGAGCGGCATGCTCCTCCTCGCTCCGAGAGTATATTAGGAAGTCAACAATAAACACAATCATGAACATATCCAAGTATGGCTTGAACACCCTGTTCATCAAGTACATAAAAGTCGAAGGAGCATTCGTTAGTCCAAAAGACATAACTACAAACTCATAATGACCATATCACGTCTAAAGGCCATCTTCGGGATGTCTCTCTCCCGAACTCTAAGCTGATAGTACCTGGATCTGAGATCTATCTTCGAAAAATACTTGGCACCCTGAAGCTAGTCAAACAAATCATCGATCCTGGGTAGAGGATACTTATTCTTGATGGGTGACCTTGTTCAATTGATGATAATCAATACACATACGAAGGGATCATCCTTTTTTTGGACAAAGAGAACTGGTGCACCCCATGGGGACTTGCTCGGTCTAATGAAACCCTTATCCAAAAGATCCCTCAACAGATCCTTCAACTTTTTTAGCTCGGCTGGAGCCATTCTATAGGGAGGGATAGATATAGGCTGCATATCGGGAAGAAGGTAGATACTAAAATAAATCTCCCGCTCGGGCAGAACTCCTGGCAAATCATCTGGATAGACCTTTGGAAACTCTCTTACTACCAAGACTAATTGGATGGTCGGGGTCTCAGACTCAACATCCTTAACCCTAACTAGATGGTATACACAACTCTTCCACTCTAAGACTGATTCACCCAGGAAGCGGAACTCCACTGCACGGGTTCTACAATTAACAGAAACATAACATGCATACAACCAATCCATGTAGAGAATAATATCAAAGTAAGTCATGGCTAACTCCACTAGGTCTACGGAGGTGACTTTATGCATTACTGTGATCGGGAAACTTCTATACACCCACCTGCCTACAACTGAATCACCAATGGGAGTAGAGATTGAGAATGGTTTTGACAGAATTTTGGTACTAACTCCAAACCTACTAGCAATATAAGGTGTCACAAAAGACAAAGTATCCCCTGGATCTAACAAAGAATAAGCATCAAGGTGAAACACTCGTAACATACCAGAAACCACATCCGGTGAAGTCTCCTACTCCTGATGTGAGGCGAGGGCATAGAATTTATTTTGGTGTTGCTCGCCACCCCCACTAATGGATGCCCCCTGTGGAGCTGAGTGCAAAGGAGCTACAGCTGACCTGGTAGTCTATGCGCGACCTCTATCATCATCCTACCTAGAAAATGGACACGCTCGACGCATGTGGCCAGATCTACCACACCCATAACAAATATCTGAGCCAAGCAAGCACTCCCCGCATGACTCTTGCCGCACTCCCCGTAGGCTGGAAAGGTGCGCTCTACTTGTATGCCCCTCTGATCTCTCGAACCTGAGTCCCTGCTCCTCTAATCACCCTTGGGTATAGATGGGACACTAGCCGACGATGGTGCTGGAGCTAGTGACCTCTGCTGAATCTGAGGGTGATAACCACTGCCAGGTCTCTATTGAGTGAACCCATAGCTATCTATCCAGGCACTTTTGGCCTCTCTCTCCCTCATATGCACCGCCTCCATCTGCTGGGCATACAAGACTATCTGCGGGAAATCCATATCCTGGTGGAGCATAGCAGTCCTGCAATCTTTGTCCAAATAGTTCGGCACCCTATGAACAAACCTGCTTACTCACGATCCCTGATCAACCACTAACTCTGGGGTGTACTTTGATAAAGGGCATACTCCTATACTATCATCTTCCCCTGCTTAAGATTCACGAACTCGGCTACCTTCAACTCCCTCATCTCACGAGGGAAGAACCGATCAAGGAAAGCAATATGAACTCTTCCCAAGTGATAGGGCCTGCTCCTGCGGCCCTACTATTTTTCTATTATCCAAACCAGATGTGTGCGACCCTTTTCAACTAGTATGAGGTCAACTCAGCACACTCAACTCCATCTACCCCCATGACCTGCGTGATCTTCACAATTTCATCAATAAACTCATGTGGATCCTCGTCCACCTTGGAACCAATAAACTCTGGCGGGTTCATCCTCAAGAAGACTCGAGCTGCAACTGCATTTCCATTTTGTGGAATATGTGCCACTGCCTTATGGTTGACCTAAGCGGTCAAGTCCTGCGCTAACATCTGAATAGCTGCCCCGAATTCAGAATGGGCAACCGGATCCTGTGCATGGTGCTCCTGGACTAGTAGGGCTTGCTGGTGCCTATCTCCGTTGCCATCCTCGTGGCTGTTTCCATTCGAATTCCTTCTACAGTTAAATCTGTGGGGAGCCATGACCCTGAAATTGTGAATAGCACGAATTAGAAGGATAGGGAGATATTTCATCGCACGACATAGATCATGAAAGAAGGTAACATTTCCTAAATGTCTCGTAGCCTCTTCGTCATAAGTGTGGTGCGCTTCATATCCATGAGAAAGAATCTACTTAACATGGCCTTCACACACCCTAGGACACTTCATAACCTAACGCTCTAATATCATGTTTGTCACGACCCGAATGTAGCCTCGGATCGCAACATGGGACAAGGAGCCTCGAGAGACTCCAAGTTGACCCGTGGCATGAACATACATCTAACTCAATATCAATAAAGAGGAATATTAAACATAACGACATAGCGGAAGCATAATCATGACATAACCTAAAAGGCGAAACGTACTTCATACATGACAACTGAATACTACGCATAGTCTAAAAGCCTCTAACATATCAGATGGGTTGATGGGAAAACAACCCCAACTAACCCGACAAGTCTATAAAATTGAACATAAAGAGATAACTAATATCAACTGGTCCAGGGGAGATGAGGACACACCAATTATTGTCTCCCAAACGCACACAAGTGAATGTGGTTGTACAAGTAATACAGTGGCTCTTTCAAGCGGGATATCGAACCCACAGGGACTATGACTTAGTTATTTTTCCTATTTTAGTATTCAGAATTATTCTCCACAAGTGTGTAAGTTGCATAATGAATTAAGAGTTTGATAAATAATAAGATAGAAAGTAATAATAAATGAAGCTAAGAACGTTGATTAAAACAATAATCAAGAATAGTCTAAGGTTAAGGCATGTGATGCAATCATGTACAACTTATATTTTTCTTCAGCTACGTTCTCTATTGGGTTGATGGTTGGGAAAACTTAAAGTCTGACTATGGTCTTTCAAACCTCTAGCCAATTGCCTAATCATAAACCTCGCAACTACACATATTAACTTGTGATGCAATAACTCATCTTAGGTCTAGTAGAAATTGTTCCCTTTGTTAATCGAATGTAGCGTAGAAAGTATATTTCTATCCTACACGCAAATCTAACCTTCAACTTATAGCAAAGATAAGAACATATTCCCCTATTCCTCGTTCTACCCTAATAATTCTCCTTTTAGAGTCAAATTAAGGTTATGAATTTTTCTTAATGTTGGCCAAACACTAAAATACTAAAAGTAGGAATAGAAGAACAATCATTCATGATAGAAAAAACATTCAACTGAAAATAAAATAAAATCATACAATCATGCAAATAGCCTTAACCTCAGAATGAGGTAAATTAGCCACTTATTCATTGATTAAACATCTACAAACAAGTTTCTAACATATGAACAATTGAACTTTAGAATAAAAGAGAAGAGAAAGAACCCTAGAATTTTCTTCAGCTCAACTGTCGTTTCCTATGTTCTTGCCAATATTTTAGATAATAAAAAGTTAAAATCTAAGTGTTCTATTTATACAGGTGAAAAATTACACATTGACGAACTAGCTCCGTGGCATGGAGCTCATCACGGAGAAATCACTCTGTGATACGGAGCTGTGACGGAGGTGCACTGGAAATATTGAAAATCTGGAAATCCATGCTTCGTGTCATGGAGCTGAATGCGCCATTCTTCCTCCATGAAATAGACCAAAAGCGGATCCTCACTGGAATTGTGGGAGTTCTAAAATTCTAAGATCCATGTCACAGAGCTTAACGCGCCATATCTCCTCCGTGACACGGACCAAACACGGTCCTTCACTAGTTCGTGCCTTCAAAAGTTAACAAATTTCTTCTTCTACCCAGGTACTGTGGCACGTTGTTAAATGCAAACAATCCCCAACGTGACATGGGAGTTAATTCCCAAATCAGTTTTTAAGATCTCTAAAATTCCCATACTTCAATTCCCAGTGTCATCCACAACATCAAGATGAAATTATTGTCTCTTCCACCTGCAAATAGTCAAATCGCATTTATTAGTACACAAGCATCATTAACTCAAAACATACATGAATAAATTAGTATTATCCTCAACTAGGCTCCTGTATGGTTAAAAATACGGAATTTGGTTGTATAAATATGTCCAAGCTCACCACCCCACACTTATAACTTTGTTCGTCCTCGGACAATCCTTTAATATCCTTGGCACGATTTCAACATTACCATCATCAATGGACCCAGATAACTCACACCTAGTTGTGCCAAACACTTTAATCATGGAATACAATTTATTCAATCAAGCATGGTCTTCACTCACCACATTCATAAGCAGAATCACATAAGCCCTAATGAATAACTTTTCAACTGAAAATTTGGCCAACATGTTTAAATCATAGTAGCATGGTCATTAGCATCCCCAAGGCTCACCATCATGTTCCCTCACTTGTATGCAATGTCCCTACTTTCGTGAGATCAATATAATCATAATTAAGCACATTCTATAAATGATTCTCTCACGATCCAAAGATTATTTCAAGCAAATCTAATACACCATGAGTTTTCCTATAGTGTACTACTCAACCGAGCATACATCACTTGTAGGATCAAAAGGGCTTTTCTAGGTTGTAATGTCAGTTAAGGGACTGGTAGGATTATTTGGGTCATAGTGACTCTTATCCCTATGCACTTTAAGACATTTACACATTTCGCTTTTTAGCTCCTTACTTCTTTCGCCCTTCACTCCACCACCTTCAAAATTGTTTTTCCTTTCACTTACTTATTCTTATCCAAGATGTAATGAGTGTGTACCCCTGGCTTAGACTCATCAATGCACTATATATATATCCATGGATATAAGTATATACATCATAATTTTTTTTCATGTGTATATGTATAACTTATGACCAATAAATTGAGTACACACACCAATTCTTCCCCCTTTTACTAATCAACCGTTACTTTGACCATCTCCTTTGAAATAGTGTCTCAATAAGGTGCAATAGGATCTATTTTGATCAAAGTAACATTGAGGCCATTCGAACAAATAGGGCAAGGATACTTAGTGAGGCTATTCCAGTAAAATTAGGCTTGAAGGCTCAAATAGGAATCACTAGGGATAACATCAAGGTGAGGGACAATAGTGCGACGGGTCAACTAGCTCGGTTCACAAAGAAGTGCCTTAATCATATCCGCTAAGTTTAATGCCACTTTCAGCTTTTCGTACACACAAGGCAAAGTCTAGATGTTAGTTAGAAAGAAATATAACTAGTTCTCACCACAAATGGCACAGAGGTTCAAACTTGGTTAGTTTAGACCCCTTTTACGATTTCATCCACATTGAGTGACAAGCACAATTAAGCCTACAATTTACATTTTAAAGTTGAACACCAAGTATTTATGTGACCCCACCATTTTCTTGTCACTATTTGCTTGTTCAAATGTATATTCCATGAAGTCTAGCATCTGACCAAGTGAAGTATTCTAGCCCATTAGTGATGGTTTTATTTCCTAAACGTGACTAATTTTCCTTAAGACGGTCGTCATCCATCCATCATAGGGAACAGTCTCTACCTATGACTAAAAAAATCCTACTTGGTTCAAAGGGACTATTCTTGGGAAAAGCACCGAAAACAAAATCCAAGAAACCTAAAAAAGAAGAAGAAAAAATAAAAAATAATTACAAGCACAACGTAGGAACAACACAGATAAGCTTACTAGCTATTACAGACATAAGTATCCAGTCTTGTTCCTAGCTACAAATTACATTCCACAATGTCTCTTTGTTACCAGTTAATGCATGCCACAGTTTTTAGAGAATCACATAAATAGATAAACATAAAATGACCACCCCACACTTATAATGAGCATTGTTCCCAGTGTTTGCGACATATCAATGTAAAACTAGAGTTAGGGTTGTGAAGACTCCCTAATCAAATAACTGTTTCAATCTCCTCATCTGGTGCAAAGGCCTCCTCACCGAGGTCAGAGTCATCCGCCTCATCATCATCTGACTCAATGTTTGAGTCTTCCCGACGCCTCTCCTCATTAGTGGGTACATCATCATCCATCGGCTCCACAAATGCTAGCCTAATGCTACACATGGCTTTGGCATGCTCTTTCATAGGGTAGTCCCTCTCCACCTGCCAAAGCTCCTCCTCTGTTGCGAGTTGTCCACCAATGCACAGCTGTAGCATTTGCAGTCCAAACATCCTGGCTATGTAGCTACCATCTCGAGCTTGCTGCTTGGCTAATGTGAGAACTGGCCCGTAAGTGGTGTCTGGCACCTTAGTCTTTGTCTCGTACACAGCGCACCATTCTACCCTTGGCCTATAGTCTAAAGCCTCCTCTCCAATGTCTTGGCTCTTGAGGTAGGTGGTGAGTAGATCGCCAAAACCATACCTGTGCCCCTGGTGCAACCTCGCCTTTTTCATGGGTGATTTGATCACAACCCCAACATTTATCTCTATATATCGAATTGATCACATGCCTTGACGTAGGCTACTGCATCCTTGAATAAGTTCAGCCAGAAGAAACCTGACTGGAGCACCTTATGTGCAGTGCGCTCTCCTCCATGATGACCGCCATACGGTGAGGAATGACAGCTTCTCAACACCTGTGTCACTTGGCTCTCAGGAATGCACCATCTCATCACTTGATCTGGACCCTACTTGAATAGATATGGTTCATCCCACATGTAGAATCGGGACTCATACTTTAGCCTCTTCAGTTGTTGAGCGGTTGTCTCAGGTGGGTACACTCCTCTTAGTATCAAGTTCACTATGTTCGCATACCAAGGGATTTCCACGATGCTTAGTGCCAAGAGTTGCTCATCTGTGGATTCTTCTCAGATGTGACAAACATCAATCACATATGACCTGTCCTCTAGCCGTGACAAATGATCTGCTACCTGATTTTCGCTGCCCTTCCTGTCTCGATTTCCAAGTCAAACTCTTGCAGCAATAATATCCACCAAATCAACCCGGGGTTTGAATCCTTCTTGATGAATAAGTATCGGATTGCAGCATGGTCCGTGTGCACCACCACCTTTTTCCCAACCAGATAGGACCTGAATTTATCAAACACATACACTAGTGCCAATATCTCTTTCTCTATGACAGCATAATTAGCCTAAGTAGCATCCAACATTTTTCTTGCATAGTATTTGGAGTGAAAAATATTTTCTCTCCTCTACCCCAGTACTAAACCCACAGCCACGTCACTGGCGTCATACATCAGCTCAAATGGGCATTCCCAATCAGGAGCAATGAGAATGGGAGCTTCCAACAACTTCTTCTTCAGCTCCTCAAAAGCACTAACACATTTGCCCCAAAGTCAATCTTTACATATTTTTCCAGTAGTCGGCACATCGTTCTGGAGATCTTTGATAAATCTTGAATGAACCATCTATAAAACCTAGTATGTCCCAAGAAACCGTGGATACCCCTGACAGACACTGGCGACGGCAACTTCTTAATAACCTCTACCTTGGCACGGTCAACCTCCAAGCCGCTTTCTGACACTTTGTGGCCAGGGAAAATGCCTTCCTTGACTAAAAAGTGACACTTCTCCCAATATAGTACCAGGTTTGTGTCTTCACACCTAGACAAGACCCTGTCCAGATTCTGCAAACATAAAACAAATGAGGTACCATAAGCAAAGAAGTCATCCATAAATAACTCTACATAGTCTTCCATCATGTCATGAAATATAGCCATCATGCATCATTGAAAGGTGGCTGGTGCATTTCATAGCCCAAATGGCATACGCTTGAAGGCGTATGTCCTATATGGATAGGTAAATGTGGTCTTCTCCTAATCTTCTGGGGCTATGGATTCTTTTATTATAGCTAGAATAACCATCTATAAAGAAATAATACTCCTGGCCTGCAAGTCTATCCAATATCTTGTCAATAAATGAAATGGGATAGTGGTCCTTTCTAGTAGACTCATTTAATTTTTGGTAGTCCATGCAAATCCTCCAGTTTGTGACCGTTCGAGTAGGAATCAACTCATTCTTCTAATTAGGGATAACTGTTATATCCCCTTTCTTTGGAACACACTGAACTGGGCTAACCCACTCACTATCAAAGATCAGATAGACCACTCCTACATCTAACCACTTGTTACCTCCTCCGCATCACATCTTTCATCACCGGGTTCAACGTTCTTTGATGTTGCACAACCAGTTTGGATCCTTCCTCCATTAATATCTTGTGCATGTAGAAGGCCGGATTGATTCCACGGATGTCTAAAATTTGCCATCCTATAGCTCTATTTCTCCTTTTCAGGATCACAAATGCTTCTTAAACATGTAAATCTGTTATTCCTAAAGAAATAATGACTGGTAATGTATCAGCTTCTCCCAAGAATGCATACTGGAGGTGTAGAGGCAATGCTTTCAGCTCCAGTTTGGGGGCCTCCTCGATAGATTGCTTGGGTGGAGGCTACAAAGATCTCTGTAGGGATTCGAACTCTTGCTTTCGAAAGAACTTCTTTGCCTCATCAAAAGCTTGCACCATTTCATAAGTTGCAACATCCCCGAACTGATCATGTCCTACCAACGCTCTTTCCAAGTAATCATTTGGGCTAATAAGCTGAATTGCAGACTCCTGGTCAATAACAGTAATGGATGATAGATCCTCATAAATAGCAGGTAGCTTCATAGCTTTATAAACATCAAACACTTCCACCTTGTCGTGGGCTCTCATAGTTAATTGCCCTATAGCAACATCAATCAAGGCTCATCCGGTTGCCAAAAAGGGACATCCCAAAATAAATGGGACTTTTCAATCCTCTTCAAAATCAAGAATTATGAAATCCACCATAAAAATAAGGGAGCCCACTTGAACTAGGACATCTTCCACAATTCTATCTGGTCTGGCTAACGAGCGGTCCGCTAACTGCAAAATCACAGTGGTGGGTCTTGGACTACCCAAACTCAACTTCTTGAACAATGAGGTGGGCATCAAATTAATGCTCTCCCCAAGATAAAATAAACCACTGGCTCTAATGGACTGCCCAATGGTGATCTGGATAGTAAAACTCCCCGGATCCTTGAGCTTTGTAGGCAGCCTAATCTGTATCCATGATGTACACTCCTCAATAAGTGCAACTGTGGCATACTCTGTCAGTCTGCTCTTGTTCTCCAAAATATCCTTTATGCATTTTTCATACTCAGAATACCCTGTATAACATCCACCAATGGGAGATTAATGTGTACCTGCTTTAATACTTCCATCAATTTTTGGAAGCATGCTTCTTCATTATGCTTCCTCAGTTTCTGTGGGAACGGGGGTGGTGGTGGGGACTTCAACCCTCCTGTTGACTTTCCACTCCCCACTTCTCTATCATTTTCCTCGGCTTCCTCCTCAATAATTACAACCTTTTGTGCTGGCTTTTCCAGCAACAACTCCTTCAATTGTTTAACACTCCTAGTGGTGACAACATTTACCTGCTTAGGGTTGGTCTCTGTATCACTTGGAAACCCACCTTGGGGTCGAGTATTCTACGCTACAGCTATCTGTCCTAGCTGAATCTCCAAAGCCTTTGTAGCCAACTGTTGATTTTTCATGTTAGCCTTCAATTTTACTTGGTCAGCCGCCATCTGAGCTTAATTGGCTATAATTGTCTTTAACATGTCTTCAATGTTGTTGGAATGAGTAGGAGCATTATTCCCTAAAAATTAGGGCTAGAAATTCTAATGTGCCCCCTAATTTCTGCGCGGACCCTGATTCGAACTTTGGCCTTGGTGACTATTACCTCCCCATGAAAAATTTGGATGGTCCCTCCAATTGGGGTTGTAATTGTTGCCATAATGCTGATTATTGCTGCTCTGCACATTTCCAACAAAATAAACTGAGTCTGGGCTGGCACCACATGTCTCAATCGAGTGCTCACTACTACCACAAACTTCACACCACAGTTGCTGGACTACATTGACTTGAGCTTGCGGCTGCCCCAAGCTCATGTTACTAAAATAAGTGTTCATCTGATTCTGTAATGCAGCTATCTATGCAGCAATAGCTGTGAGTCCGTCTACCTCCAATACACTTGCCTCTTTCTTCACCACACCTCTAGGTGTGTTGGCATTCCATTTTGGGTTTCCTTGCGAAATCCGGTTCAGCAGTGTATACAGTTCTTCATAAGTCTTTTCCAAAGCTTTCCCACCAGCTACAGAGTCTAACAGGATTTTGGTGTGACGCTCCAAGCCTTCTATAAAAGTGTGCACCAACACATCATTTGACTAGTGATGGTGAGGACAATCTCTCAACATAGACTTGAACCTCTCTCATGCTTGGTACAGGTTTTCACCATCTCTCTACTTGAAACTTAGAATCTGACTTCGAAGCCTTGCTATCTTCCCGGAAGGAAAGAACCTAATCAAAAATTTCCTTGCCAAATCATCCTATTTGGTTATAGAGTTAGGTGGTTCAGCTTTCAACCACCTCTTCGCTTCCCTCGGCAAGGAAAAAGGGAACAATGTAAGCCTCACATAATCTGATGATACCCCTATGGGTATATATGTATCACTGATCTCTAGAAAAGTTTGTAGGTGCTATTGTATGTCTTCATGGGGGAGACCTATGAATTGTCCGCTGGTATTCAAGAGCTGCACTATATTCTGTTTCAGCTCAAATCTACCTCCTGGCTCTGGCCTGCGGATGCTAGAGGTAACATTGTTCGAGTGTGGGATTTCCACCTCATGTACTGGTCTTGCTGCCATTACTTCGGGAAACAACTCTACCTGCCCAACTAGTGGATCCTGTTGTTGTTCCAGAATTTCTCTCTGCAACAACTACAACATTCTTTCAAGAGCTTCTCTCCTTTGCAAATTAAACTGTCTTTCAGGCTCCAAAAATGGGTCCACCAATTCTTTATTCCATGCCAGCTTTCAGAAATTGCCATGTACCTGCAAGTGTAGTAGCTAAGATTAAGTTGTCAACACTTGCACAAAAATTTGCAAAACTAAAACTAAAAATTTTCACCAATTTCGCTAGTCCCCAACAACGACGCCAAAAACTTGTTGTCGCCCAAATGCACGCAAGTGCACGTGGTTGTACAAGTAATATAATGGCTCTTTCAAGCGGGATATAGAATCCACATTGACTATGACTTAGTGATTATTCCTATTTTAGTATTCACAATTATTCTACGTAAATGTGTAAGTGACAAAATGAATTAAGAGTTTGATAAATAATAATATAGAAAGCAATAATAAATGAAGCTAAGAACGTTTCTTAAAACAATAAGCAAGAATAGTCTAAGGTTAAGGCATGGGATGCAATCATGTACAACTTATATTTTTCTTCATCTACGTTCTCTATCGGGTTGATGGTAGGGAAAACTTAAAGTCTGACTATGGGGTTTTGAACCTCTATCCAATTGCCTAATTATGAACCTTGCAACTACACATATTAACTTGTGATGCAATAACTCATCTTAGGTCTAGTAGAATTTGTTTCCGTTGTTAACAGAATATGGAGTTGCATGTATATTTCTATCCTGCACGCGAATCTTACCCTTAACTCACAGCAAAGATAAGAACATATTCCCCTATTCCTCGCTCTACCCTAATAATTCTCCTTTCAGAGTCAAATTAAGGTTATGAATTTATATTAATATTGGCCAAACACTAAACTACCAAAAGTAGGAATAGAAGAACAACCATTCATGATATAAAAAACATTCAGCTGAAAATAAAATAAAATCATACAATCATGCAAATAGCCTTAACCTCAGAATGAGGTAAATTAGCCACTCATTCGTTGATTAAACATCTCCAAACAAGTTTCTAACTTAGGAACAATTGAAATTAAGAAGAAAAGAGAAGAGAAAGAACCCTAGAATTTTCTTCAGCTCAATTGTCGTTTCCCACGTTCCTGCCAATATTTCAAATAATGAAAAATTAAAATCTAAGTGTTCTATTTATACAGGTGAAAAATTACACACTTATCGCGTAGAAATCACTCTGTGACACGGAGCTATCGCGGAGGTGAACTGAAAATGTTTAAAATTTGGAAATCCATGCTCCGTGTCACAGAGATGAATGCGCCATTCTTCCTCCGTGACTCGTACCAAATGCAAACCCTCACTGGAAATGTGGAAGTTCTAAAATTTTAAGCTCCGTGTGACGGAGCTCAACGCACAATATCTCCTCCATGACACGGACCAAACACGGTCCTTCACTGGTTCGTGCCTTCAAAAGTTAATAAATTTCTTCTTCTACCCAAGCACTATGGAATGTTGTTTAACGCGAACAATCCCCAATGTGACACGGGAGTGAATTCCCAAATCAATTTTTAAGCTCTCTGAAATTCCCATAATTCAACTCCGAGTGTCATCTGCAACATCAAGATGAAATTATTGTCTTTTCCACCTGCAAATAGTCACATCACATTTATTAGTCCACAAGCATAATTAACTCAAAACATGCATGAATACATCAGTATTATCGTTAACTAGGCTCCCGTATGGTTGACAATATGGCGTTTGGTCGTATAAATACACCCAAGATCACCAATGAACTGGATGCTAACTCCGGGAATGAGCTAATGATGATGATGGGTCTTAAGATCGGAGCCTGTATCATGAAACGATACAACATAGAGTATGCGGTCAGTATGTGGAATGTACCGAGTATGCAAGGCAAGTAAAATGGACATTTAAAATACATAAAAGTACATAAGAGTAGGACAACATGCTCATACCATAAATATCATAATGTAACATAAGGATTAAGTTTTTTAAAACATTCGTAAATTAACCATAATCATGATCATAAGATAAAATCTTCATTAAACATGACTTGAGCAAAAATAATAAGAACATAACCATGCATAATCATGATGAACAATGGGAGGACTCGTCATAACCGACACCATCATGGTAGAGCCTTATATGATCCCCCAACTATCTCACTCAAGTGGGCAGAGTCGTCTCGGGCTTGCAAGGCAAGGGACGTGCATTATGTGATATCAAGAAAGAGGGGATACATTAATATTGTAATGTATCAACATGAACCTATAGTGGCACGTAGTTATGAGACACCGGCGTAGTCCTTTGAATGCCGGGCTACTCGGTGCAAGACACTGGTCCTAAAAACATGCACATTATGCTCGTACATAAATCATAAACATCATTCATGAGATTCATGGCTAAATAAACATTAACACCATTGATCCCAATTTACATACATGTTTAGCCATGAATCAAGGGCCTATAAATCGTCCAACGTCATAAATCGATCAATCATGAAATCCATATCAAAAATCTAAATCATACTTGAACATGTGGTTATTGAACAATACTTTAACATGCTTGAAAATACTCACTTCACTTGAAAACATGATTATAAACATGGATAACTTGAAAACATGTTTTTCATCATTAATACCTTAACATATATTAACATTTATCATAAATCTCAACTTTTATGAACTCATAAATGGGCACTTAAGTTTTAAAATCTTGAAACACGGTACATGGTTTTAGTGGAAAATAACGTAAAACTTGCCCATAATTCATAATTCATTAATAAAAACACCTTTGAATCATGCCCATGTAATAAATTAAAATTTTCATGCATTGGGTTAAAACCCCATACAACCATCATAGGAATTTAATGATTTAGAGAGAGAGTGGGCATGGGTATAAATGGATTCACCCATTCATAACCCTACATACCTGGGGAAGATNCTACATACCTGGGGAAGATTTGATTTTATCACACCTTGATTTCCCAATGAAAAATTGAAGAAAACTTGAAGAAGAATGAGCTTAATCACCTCTCTAACTCTCTATCTTTGCATGCATGAGTAAGAATGGCGTAAAATGAACTTACCCCTCTTAAAACTCATCATTCATATCTTAAAACGATGTAGTTTAGTCCTTAGGATCATAGGAATTATGAAAAAGCCCTTACTAAATTTGCAGAGAATAACTGACTACCAGTCTCAATGAGGGACTAGATGAGTCATCGTCCAGGGAATGAATCGTGGCATCGGTCGTCGAGTACACTGTCCACTAGATTATATGGGGCTCATCATGTGGGAACTCATGAGTCATTACAAGTGACCATGACTCATGGTCACCACTCATCACCTTCATTGCCTTAGATCTCAAATTATATCCAACATGCTAACCACGGCCCATCCCACGAATCATGGGGATTGACCACGATTCGTGGTTAGGTCCGTGAGGACCTCAAATTCTAAAACTTCAACCCAAGCCTAGAACCTCACCATGAGTCTCCTCATGACTCGTGGTCTACCCAATGGGTCACCGAACAACTTGTTTTGTGACCTGGTGCCTGATTTTTGTTTTTCTCAATTTCAACTCCCAGGTCTGATCTTAGGGCTTTCGGGGTATTACAAATTGGGGCTCACTGGAAACTGGAAACAAATAGAACCATGAATCATTGGATGAACCAACGGGTCATTGGTACCTCTGGTTGTCACTGGCAGGAAAACATAGACCGCCTTCTAACGAACGACACAACGACTTATTGGTAGAACCAACAGGTTGTTGTGTCTGCTCATGGCCAATACTTCCTGAACTTAAGATCTAGCGACGGATGGAGACAACGACTTGTTAAAGGTGACAATGAGTCATTGGTCTCACTCGTTGCTTCTAAGAGATGCTTGGTCGAAGTCTGAACTTGGGATGCAACAGACGACATGATGACTCATTACTCCTTCCAACGAGTGGTCCAATCCCTCATTGGTTCCCATAGGGAAATTCTGCAGAGTTGACAACGGCTTAGAAAACGCCCGTTAGAGGTGAATACGATCCATTGTTTGGGTCGTTCTATGATAAAATTTTCTAGTTTCCCCTGGTTTTTCATGCTGGGTTTGAGTTTGGTCTAGGAAAGATTTGGGGTGTTACACATCTAAACAGATGTCCTAGAATCACAAATTACAATGACTAAGGTTGGTGATAACAATGGTGTCACGACCTAAGCGTAGACCCGCATCGTAGACACGGGACAAAGGACCCCGAGAGACCCCAAGTCAACCTATGGCATAAACATTCACTATATCATTCAATAAACATGAAGAAAAATAGTTATAAACATAGTGGAAGTCTAACTAATATAAGAATAGAGTGAACATCTGAAGGTGAATACATGTCTAAGTCTGATAAGCCTCTAATCTGGACGGGCTGATGGGACAACATTCCCAACAAGATCAACAATACTAAAACTGAAAATACAACCAAGATAACTGAAATTCTAGTCCTCGAAAGTTGAGGACTCACCAATCAAGAAGGTACTGACTCTAATAATCGACTACGAATTGGGCTAAACCTGAGAATCGGATCCTGCATCATGAAACGATTCAACATAGAAAGTATGCATTCAGTACGTGGAATATACTGAGTATGCAAGGTAAGTGAAACCACTATAGTAATATAGATCATTTTAAGCAACTCATACATATCATAAGCTCTTAAGTGTTAGTAGAGGACTACATGCATCGTTCTGAAAACGTAACATCATAATTGACTCGAAGGACTCAAAGCTGAAACATAACATTTATATCAATAGCTGAACAATGAGTCAAACCTTGCTTTTTGAACATGCATGCATAAGTAATCATCATGAGTAATGAAAATGAAAAAGAGAATGATATTGACAGTGAGAGACTCATCACTTAACCGAATACCACGATAGAGCTCACGTTGTCCCAACTATCACACTCAAGTGGGTAGAGCCATCCATAACCTTGCCAGGGAAATGGATGATACCATGATATCGATATCAAGTTGAAGGTCTAGTCGGGCCGGAGATAGCTCACAATGGAGGTCCCAATAATATAATAATATCAACCTACGTTGGCACGTAGTTCTGGGGCATAGGGTAATCGACCCTTAACCCACTCGGTGCTAGACTCTTCTCCCAAAACATGCAATGCTCTACATCATATATAATGAAGCTCAACATCGTCTATTAGCGAAACTCAACATCGTCTATTGACGAAGCTCAACATGAAATCATGTATAACTCAACATCGTATGAGACGAAGCTCAACATTGTCTATTGACAAAGCTCATAATGAAATTATGCATAGACTAGACATCATAGGGATATGAAACTCAACATTGTCTATTGACAAATCTCAATAATGACCCACATCTCAATTATGAAATCATGCGTATGAGAAGTTTTATTTTGAAACGTACCACAAGCTCAATCATAGGTGGGAGCATCTACTCCAAATCATGTAGTAATCTACGTATAGAAATATTTACTCAACATATCACAAGCTAGAATTTACTATAAAAATTGGTAAATTACACTTCAAACAATGTGGTAAGCTTATGTCGGGAAAATCATAACTTTAAATTGGCATATGTGCATCACCCAAGGCTCTACCATACTTGGATCTAATTCATTCACTTTAAAAACAACTACTAATCATGGGTAGATTTAGAAGCATGGTTTTCATCATCAACTTCATCATCATCACACATTTACCAAAAATCCTTTCCTTTATGAACTCTTCACCCATGGGCGTTTTAGATTCAAATTTTGGAAAACAAATTTTATAAGGGGAAACAAATTAGAATCCGCCCAAGCTTCATGAATCATCATATAAGCAAAATTTAATCATACCCATGTATAGAGATTTAAGAATAATGCAATTGGGAAAAATCCCATACTTGATCATAGACAATTTCAATTCATTTTGGTAGGGAACAGGCATGGGTGTGGAAGAAAATACCCACTCATAGCCTTACATACTTGGAAATGGTGTATTCTAACACCCTCTAATTGCCCAACTGAGCTTCCAATTGGAATCCTTGAGATTTCACCTTGAACCTTCCCTTCAACCCTTCAAACTTGCATGTATGAGAGTAATGGCTTAGAATAGGTTTTCCCCTGGCATAACCCACTGAAACGAGCCTTAAACGGCGTAGTGTAGGTATTAGAAACTTTGGAATTAAGGAAAGACCTTTACTAATTTCACAGGAAAACACTGCTAGGTGACCCTAACGGGTGACTTGATGATTCGTCAGGATTGGCAACGACTCGTCGAGTCGCCCGTCAAGTGCACTGGCTAACTGAACTGCTGGGGCTTATAATGGGGAACTTAATGACTCGTCCCTAGTGACCACGACTTGTGGTCACCTCCCATCAAGTACACTGCCTTAACATCTATGAAAATCATCCTGCTTGTTCCCGACTCACCTCACGAGTCGTTGGGAAAGACCACGACTCGTGGGGTCACATCCGTTACATACACTGGTCATCCTCCTAAAGAAAGTCCAACTCCACCCCACGATTGACATGTAGACTCGTGGTGGCTAACCACGAGTCATTACCTCACTCGTGGGGACCTCACTCATTCACTTTCCCAGGCCTCCCCACGAGCCACTTGACGACTCGTCCTGTGCCTGCAACATAAATTTTCTAACTTTCCCATTTTTACTCTCGGGTCCGATCTTTAAGCTTCTGGGGTATAACAATATCCCCCTCTTGAGAACATTCATCCTCGAATGTTAGAAACAAGAAGAAAACCGAAACAAACAATTATCATACTTCTATACTGATTATTATAATCAAAATTTTCACGAAATGACTACCTCCGAAAAGAACCACATAACTGAACTAAATTCAGCAATCACATACACTTATCATAACATGATTCAAACTTGCGTACATGAACTGAACATGAAAACTAGTTAGATAATTATGGAAAAAACTGATACCTCAAACTGAAGCTGAACCGGTAGGGAAACAGTGGGGGTATTTATCCATCATAGTCGCTTCGGCTTCCCTTGTAGCTCCCTCAACATGCTGGTTTCTCCAAAACACCTTCACTGAAGCTACTTCCTTGTTCCTCAGCCTCCAAACCTGTTGATCCAAGATTGCAACTGGAATTTCCTCATAATTGAGGCTATCTCCCACACCAATGCTTTCCACCAGGACTACTAAAGCTGGATCACCCAAGCACTTTTTCAAGAGCGATACATGAAAGACGGGGTGAACTGAAGATAACTCCGATGGCAAGTCCAGCTCATACGCCACCTTACTAACTCTTCTCATAACCCGATAGGGACCAATATAGTGGGGACTGAGTTTTCATATTTTTCCGAACCGCATGACACCCTTCATGGGAGATACCCTTAGAAATACCCAATCATTAACCTCAAACTCCAAATCTCTTCTTCTCACATTCTCATATGACTTTTGATGACTTTGAGCAGTTTTCAGCCTATCACTTATCAACTGAACCTTCACCATAGCCTCGCGAACTGAGTTTAGCCCCATCATAGCTTCCTCACCAACATCAAACCATCTGATGGGCGACCTATATTTTCGCCCATACAGAGCCTCGAATGGTGCCATTTGGATACTGGAGTGATAATTGTTGTTATAAGAAAACTTGATCAAGGGTAAGTGATCATCCCAACTACCTTTAAAATCCATAACACATGCCCTCAACATATCCTCGAGGGTCTGAATTGTTCGTTTTACCTAGCCGTCTGTCTACAGATGGAAAGCTGTGCTGAGCTTTACTTGAGTCCCAAGTCCCTTTTGAAAAGAACGCCAGAACTAAGAGGTAAACGGAGTACCTCAGTCTGAAATAATAGACAAGGGCACTCCATGAAGTCGAATCAACTCCCGAATATACAATCTAGCATAATCATCCACTGAATCTATGGTTTAGATTGGTATGAAGTGTGCAGCCTTGGTCAACCTGTCGACCACCACCCAAATGGAATCATAGTGTCAGCGAGTACGAGGTAGGCCTGTAATGAAATCCATATTAATCTCTTCCCACTTCCAAGTGGGCATGTTGATATCCTGAAGTACTCCTCCCGACCTTTGATGCTCAAACTTCACTTGTTGACAGTTTGGGCACTTGGCTACGAATTTTGCAATGTCCTTCTTCATGCCGTTCCACCAATATATTTTCCGCAAGTCATGATACATCTTGGTGGCACCCAGATGGATGGAATACCTGGACCCATGTGCCTCATGCAATATCCAGTCCCTCAAATTATCGTCATCCGGGACACATAGGTTACCTTGGTACCGAAGCACCGTATCTCCCCCTTAGGAGAAAACCTCCATCTTCTGACTTCAAACGACTTCCTTCAGCTTTACTATAATTGGGTCCTCCTCTTGCCCGGCCTTCACATCCATCACCAAGGACGATTCTGATTCATTTTGCATAACGACACTGCCATTATTCGAGTTGACCAATTTGATTCCCAACCTCACAAGTCGATGGATATCCTTTACCAACTCTTTATTTCCCTAATCCATGTGGGACACACTCTCCATAGAGAGTCTACTAAGTGCGTCCACTACCTCATTAGCCTTACCTGGGTGGTAAAGGACACTCATATCGTAGTCCTTTAGTAACTCCAACCACCTCCTTTGGTGAAGATTGAGATCTTTATGCATGAACACATATTGCAAGCTCTTGTGATCCGTGAATAC
>JACEIK010000614.1:72101-85992 GCA_018107945.1 Datura stramonium
TCCTCCTCGCTCCAAGAGTATATAAGGATGTCATCAATGAACACAATCACGAACATGTCCAAATATGCCTTGAACACCCTGTTCATTAGATCCATAAAAGCTGGAGGAGCATTGGTTAGTCCAAAAGACATAACAACAAATTCGTAGTGACCATACCGAGTCTTGAAAGAGGTTTTCGGGATGTCACTCTCTCGAACCCTGAGCTGGTGGTACCCGGATCTGAGATCAATCTTGGAGAAACACTTGGCACCCTGAAGCTGGTCAAACAAATCATTGATCCTAGGTAAGGGGTACCTATTCTTGACGGTAACCTTGTTCTACTGCCGATAGTCAATACACATGCGAAGGGAACAGTCCTTCTTGTGAACAAATAGCACTGGTGCACCCAATGGGGACTTACTCGGCCTAATAAAGCCTTTATCTAACAGGTCTTTCAACTGATCCTTCAACTCTTTTAGCTCGGCTGGAACCATTCTATAAGGAAGAATGGATATAGGCTGCGTGTGGGGAAGAATATCTATACCAAAATCAATCTCCCGCTCCGGAGGGACACTTGGTAAATCATCAGGAAAGACCTCTGAATACTCACATACCACTGGTACGAACTAGATAGTAGTGGTCTCGGACTCCACGTCCTTAACCCTAACTAGATGGTACATGCAACCCTTAGAAATCATCTTTCTGGCCTTAAGGTAGAAAATAAATCGACCTACAAGCATAACTGAACTACTTTCCCATTCTAAGACAGACTCACCCGGAAATTAGAACTCTACTGACCGGGTTCTACAATTAACAAAAGCATAGCATGCGAATAGCCAATCCATGCCGAGAATAACATCGAAATCGTTCATGGCTAACTCTATCAAGTCTGTTAAGGTGACCTTATGAAGAATTGAGATCGGGTAATCTCTATACATCTGTATAGCTATAACTGAGTCACCTACTGGAGTAGAAACTGAGAAGGGCTCTGATAAGACATCGGGAATGACTCCGAAGCTACTAGCTATATATGATGTCACAAAAGATAGGGTAGCCCCTGGATCTAGCAATGCATATACATCAACATGAAATATTCTCAACATACCGGTGACAACATCTTGTGAGGCCTCCTGCTCCTGATGTGTTGTGCGTAGGGGTGGGGCTGCTGAACTAGAAGCTGGGCCTCAGCCCCAAACCTTATCCTGCCTCACTGTGGGACAATTTCTGAGCATATGTCCAGGCTGCCCACATCCAAAACACGCTCCTGACCCTGCCAAACACTTGCATGTGTGCCCTCGGCCGCACCTGCGACAAGATGGGATGTTAGAATCTATGGATCTATTGCTATGACCCCTTGATCCTGATGCTCACCCTCTATGATCATGCCTGGGCCTAGATAGGACACTCAGCGGTGAAGATGCTGGGGCTGATGATCTCTGGTGGGTCTATTGTCGGTGCCCGCCACCGGACCTCTACTGAGAGAATTTGTGGTCCTTAGACCTGGCCCTCTTGGCTTCCGTCTCCCTAGAATATGATGCCTCAGTCTGGTGAGCGTAAAACACAATGTGAGGGAAGTCCATGTCCTGATGGAGCATAGCTGTCCTGCAGTCCTTGTCCAAATATCCTACTATACCATGCACAAATATGCTCACCCGTGCCTGTTGGTCGGTCACTAACTTCGGAGCATACTTAGATAGGCGGGTGAACTCAAGGACGTACTCCTGAAAAGTCATCCTCCCTTGCTTTAAATTCATGAACTCGGCTACTTTTAATTCTCTCATCTCTCTATGGAAGAACCGCTTTAGGAATGCAACTTGAAATTCCTCCCATGTGATCGGACCTGCTCCTGCGACCCTGTTGTCCTTCCATTGCCGGAACCAAACATGCGTAACCCCCTTCAACAAGTAGGAGACCAACTCTGCGCACTCAACACTACTCACTCGTATAACTTAGGTGATCTTGACAATCTCATCAATGAAATCATGCGGGTCCTAATCCACCTTATACCCCAGAAACTCTGGTAGGTTAATCCTCAAGAAGTCCCTAACTTGAGCCGCCGCTGCATTTCCATTTTGAGAAACATGTGCAACAACCTACTGATTGACCTGAGCGGTCAATCCCTATGCAAGAATCTGAATGGCAGCTCAAAACTCAGCATGAGCGGCTGGCTCCAGTGCCTAAGGCTCTTGAATTGGTGGGGCTGGCTGATGCTCATGACCGTTTCCATCCTCGTGGCCTTCACCATCCCCATTTCTCCTTCCATTCATCCTTCTAGGAGCCATGATTCTGCAATCGTAAATAGCATAAATTAGGAGGATAGAAAGGCTTTTTATCGCATGACATAGATCATGAAAGAAGGGAACATTTCCTATAACATTTAGTAGCCTTTTCGTCATAAGTGTGGCACACTTCACACCCATGAAAAAGACTAAACCTAACGCGACTTTCAGACTTCCTAGGACACATCAAACCTATGGATCTGATACCAAGTTTGTACGACCCGAGCGTAGACCCGAATCATACACACGGGACAAGGGACCCCGAGAGACCCCAAGTCAACCCATTGCATAAGCATTCACTAACTCATTTAATAAACATGAAGAAACATATTTATAAACTCAGCGGAAGTCTAACTGACATAACAACAGAATGAACATCCGAAGCTGAATACATGTCTAAGTCTGATAAGCCTCCAATCTGGACGAGCTGATAGGACAACACTCCCAACTAGCTCAACAATACTAAAACTGAAAATGCAACCAAGATAACTGAAAGTATAGTCCTCGAAAGATGAGGACTCACAAATCAAGCAGGTAATGACTCTGATAAGCTACTATGAACGGGGTTGAACTTGAGAATCAGATCCTGCATCATAAAATGATGCAACATAGAAAGTATGCATTCAGTACATGGAATGTACCGAGTATGCAAGGTAAGTAAAACCTCTATAGTAATATTAATCATTTTAAGCAACTCATACATATCATAAGATTTTAAGTGTAAGTAGAGGACTACATGCATTTATTTTGAAATCATACTCTTATCATAACGCGTTCATATATAGCTTTAGAACATCATAACTGAGTTGAATGACTCAAAGCTGAAACATAACATTTATATCAAAACCTGAACAATGAGCCAAACCTTGCTTTTTGAACATTCGTGCATAAGTAATCATCATAAGTAATGAAAATGCAAAATCGAATGATATCGACAGTGGGAGACTCGTCACTTAACCAACATACCATGATAGAGCTTACGTGGTCACAACTATCACATTCAAGTGGGTAGAGCCATCCATAACCTTGCCGGAGCGATGGACGATACCATGATATTGATATCAAGCTGAAGGGCCAGTCAGGCTGGGGATAGCTCACAAGGGAGGTCCCAATAATATAATAATATTGACCTACATTGGCACGTAGTTCTAGGGCATAGGGTAATCGAACCTTAACCCGCTCGGTGCTAGACTCTTCTCTCAAAACATGCAATGTTCTACATTAGATATAACGAAGCTCAACATCGTCTATTGATGAATATCAACATGAAATCATGCATAACTCAACATCATATGAAATGAAGCTCAACATTGTCTATTGAAAAGGATCATAACAAAATCATGCATACACTAGACATCATATGGATATGAAGCTCAACATTGTCTATTGACAAAACTCAATAATGACCCACATCTCAATTATGAAATCATGCATATGAGAAGTTTTATTTCGAAACATACCACCCTCAATCATAGGTGGGAGTACATACTCCAAATCATGTGATAAGCTACATATAGAAATATTTACTCAACATATCACAAGCTAGAATTTATTATAATAATTGGAAAATTACACTTCAAACAATGTGGTAAGCTTATGTCGGGAAAATCATAACTTTAAATCGACATATGTGCATCACCCAAGGCTCTACCATACTTGGATCTAATTAATTCACTTTAAAAACAAATACGTAATCATGGGTAGATTTAGAAACATGCTTTTCATCATCAACTTCATCATCATTACACATTTACCAAAAATCTCTTCCTTTATGAACTTTTCACCCATGGGCTTTTTAGATTCAAATTTTGGAAAATAATTTTTATAAGGGAAAACAAGTTAGAATCCGCCCAAGCTTCGTGAATCATCAAGATAAACTCAATTTAATTATGCCCATGTTTAGAGATTGAAGAACCATGCAATTAGGCAAAACCCCATACTTGGTCATAGACAATTTGAATTCATTTTTATAGGGNAGATTTGTAGATTGAGAACTAAAGATATTGCGTCTGTTAAGATAGACAATTTGAATTCATTTTTATAGGGAATCGACATGGGTGTGGAAGAAAATACCCACTCATAGCCTTCCATAACTGGAAATGGTGAACCCTCTAATTGCCCGTCTGAGATTCCAATTGGAAACCTTGAGATTTCACCTTGAACCTTCTCTTCAAACCTTCAAACTTGCATGCATGAGAGTAATTACTTAGAATAGGTTTTTCCCTGCTAAAAACCCACTAAAACGAGCCTTAAACGGCGTAGTATAGGTCTTAGGAACTTAGGAATTATTGAAAGACACTTACTAATTTCGCAGGACAACACTGCGAAGTGACCCTAACGGGTAACCTGACGATTAATCAGGACGGGCAATGACTCATCGAGTCACCCATCAAGTGCACTGGATAACTGAATTGTTGGGGCTTGTAACGGGGAACTTAACCACTCGTCCCCAGTGACCACTATTCGTGGTCACCTCCCATCAAGTAAACTGCCTTAACATTTATGAAAATCATCCTGCGTGCTCACGACTCACCTCACGAGTCGTTGGGACAGACCACGGCTCGTGGAGTCCCATCCATTAGATACACTGGTCATCCTCCTGAAGAAAGTCGAACTCCACACCACGATTGACGTGACAACTCGTGGTGGCTGACCAAAAGTCATTCCCTCACTCGTGGGGACCTCACTCATTCACTTTCCCATGCCTCCCCATGAGCTACCTGATGACTCGTAGGTCTTCTCATGAGTCATCTCACAACTCATCCTGTGCCTGCAACATAAATTTTCCAACTTTTCCATTTTAATTCTCGGGTCCGATCTTTGAGCTTCCGGGGTATAACAAATGGCCACAAACACATATATTTCAATCTACCACCCTCTCTATCAATCAAAAGCCAACTTTTTCGCAACTGCTCGAACTAAGAAAGCAATCTCCATTAATGACATGACATCAACATGCATACACCTAGATTCGAGAAGTAAGCATACCAGTTATTCATATCCACATGCCCTTACAATCAAACCAAGGAAAGTGCCCATTTTCTAAAGCATTGCTAACTCACCAAATAAGGACATACAAGATCAAAAGAGGAGAGAAATACACCCAACTCTCATAGAGAAGTTCACAAGATAGGTCATAACTATCATATGCTTGCCCGTTTACTCAAGTGCCTTTACTTTTGGATATACGAGTTGAGATTACACAAGGGCTTTTTTAAGATTGTAATGAGGGTCAAAGAGCTATTAGGGTACAAATATGACTTTTGGTGACTCATTTACCATTCATGAACACTTCATCATTTTTCCATAATCTTTTTTCCTTTTTGATCCCTTCTTGTCTCCCCTTCTCTTTTGTTAGCAATTTCTCACACCTCAAAGTGCCTTTGTGAGCTCAATTTTCATTTTTCTCTTTTGTTTTCTTTTTTTTCTTATTTTTATCTCATTGCTCAATTACACTTTGTATATATTCAAACAACCATCTTTTAATCTATTTCTTTATTTCCCAACTTATCACCCACTTACAACTTGTTTCTTATTTTTCACCACTTTTTAAAGTGTCCAGGAGGATGAGTTCAAAAGAGGGTCAACTTGAGAATTGGTTTTGGTATTTATTGTAGTTGATCAATAAAAAGGTCAAAGGCTCAAAATGGGAGACTAGGGATACATGCATCCTTTGGTAGGTCTATTTAGGAAAATGTAGCTTGTGAAACACAAAGAAGCCCTAAGTTCATCTCTACAGGCCATAATCAATCCTAAGTTTGAGCACAAGTGGCAAGACAAGTTCTTGAGTGTGACCAAATCAAATGGAAAAGCAAAATTCCTTTTCACCCATTGGCACATGGATATACAAATGACTATACACATCATTCTCAACTAGGGACACATTGCCAAAATTTTCATGTCAAAAGCGGAGGTACACAAGTCAATACCGAACAACTATGGTAAAAGTTTTGAGGGGGACGTTGTTTTCAAAAATCAACATAAGCATGTAAGAAACTAAATTACCACCATCACTTAAGTCAAAATATTTTTTTCAACCAAAGATGACTCAAAAAGTAGGCTGGTACCCTTAAGAATGTCATGTAACAATCGATTATTGGGCCTATATATTATGATACTTTAACTATATTTATTTGTCAGATTCAACTAAAAATAAGCCTTTTGGGAAAGAATTATGATTAAGAAACTAAGGAGGACTTTACACTGTAAAGATAACATAATAATTACATCTAAACTACCTACAAAAGAAAGAATATTACATACAACATCATCAAAATCCATACTCACAAACAACAATCTCATACACCCCCAACTTAAACATATGCAATGTACCTAGTTCATATAAAAAAGTAAGAGAAAGGGTAAGAATTCCCTGTGATGCACTTGGCGCAGTAGTTAGAAGGAAGTTTATAAAGCGGGTGAACTGATGGAGAATGTGTGTAGTATATCCCCTGAGTTGCCTCCTAAGAAGCTTAGTGTTATTACACTTTTCTTTCCACTTTAAGGATATGAACTATTGCTCAAGCTTTGAATCAAGATTTTGATGAAGCTCATGGGGTGGCGGTATGAACATAGGGAGGCCATTTCCCAAGTATTACATTTTCACTTTTTCGCCTTTAAATTGGGAATGCCATTTTGCCTTCTTGTCAAGACAAACTTCAAAATGAAAATACTTTGATCCTCTTCTCCAAAATCCTCCATAGACTCGATTCTCTCATCTTCCACACATTCTACCAAGGATAATATCGAAAAATAGTTGAAATTTGATCTAAGACTCTATTTTCAAATTTTCTTCATTCTTGACATCCTTACCCTCAAATGCACTAGAGTCCTAAAAAATAATTTGATGGACTTTTCTTTGAAACTCTAACGTCATTTCTTCAATTTTGGCATCTTGTAGTATTTTTGGGTCGGTAGGTTGGCAAATCACCCTTGGCTCTTCAAAATCCATCTTGACCTTTTCATCATGTTGAACATTTTCCCACCATTGGATCAAGATGTACCCACTATTTTCACTTCTCCCGAGTTTGCACCTTGGCATCTCTTCAAACACTTCTCTTTGAGACTTGGATATTTCTTCTTCAATATTTTGCTCTTCTTCTTCATTTCCACAATAGCCATTGTGGTCATAAAGACTTCGTGGCTCATCCATCGATGTTAAAATATCTTCTTCATCTGTGGCCTTTTGAGGAGTAGATGATTCCATGGGAATGGAAACTGTATTGTCAAATGAATCTTTTACTCTTTCCCATTCCATGACATTTGCCGAGATGAATTTGTTGACTTCTTCCAAGTTAGAATCTCGATATAATAAAGTTTGGAGCATTACTTGGATTCTTTCAAATCCGACACTTTTTCCTTCATACACCTTGTCATTGTTCATGTCAAACTCAAAAGGACAACTAGCATTTTTATTTGAGCATCTTGGGGAGAAGGACTAATAGTTAAGACAATCACCCAAATGTCCACCTTGACCACCAAATAAATTGCAATTATACCCATCTTATGAATGATAAGATACACACATCTCTCTCCCAAGGGTATATTCACAATCTTTCCAAAAATAGGGTCCTCCATAATATAGACATGGTTCATCAAGATATGGGTTGCAACCACCAAATCCATTTTCATTCCATGAAGACATCATTAATCCCTTGTAAAATTGCTTCATTAGTCAAAGCAAAGTAAAAGTGAAAGAATAAGTCTAATCAAACAAACCAAATTGCTACTGCTAGATAGGGATTATGTCGTAGTCCGCAGCAATGACTCCATATTGATGATATAGCTCTTGATCCATCCCTCAAATTAGAGGTGCACATGACCGATATAATATAATTACTTAATGCGTAGAGATATTATCCACAGAGACAAATATATACCAAAACTATCAACTAGTTTCAAAGTTGATTTGTTGGTTAAGACTCTAATCAAATTAAAGTGAAAAAACATATTATACCTAAGAATGAAATTTCTTAAAGTTGAGAATTCAATATTAGGAAAAACTAGGGAAGTGAAACCCGAATTTGGATCAATCCCCCTTAAATCACTAAATATGGGAAAATTGAGAGTGGACTATGGATGAACATGCAAACAATTACTTAGGAAACCAATTAATATCTTTCAATAGGACAATTGGTGTCAATCTACTTCAATTTTTTCAAATTAAAGAGAACTCTGTTCTACCCAATTGCTTGTCGCCAATTGGAATTCAACCTATTTTTAGGAGAACCTATTAGACAAATGTTATAACATTGAGTTATTGTTTATTGATGCTAACCCAACCTAAATTTGCTCTTTCAAGCATCATAATGGTAATTGGATAGGATTGAGTGGATTTTACCATTAATCAGACACTACAAAGAAAAAATTAATCAAATGTTATTAAGTCTACAATCAATTTTACAAAATTGGGATCAACAGAGTTCATAACCCTAGATTTTATTTAGCTACCAACAAGAAGAAGAAGAAGAGAAAATAAATAATTAGACATTTTTACCAAATAAATTGAAAATTATAGAAGAAATATTGAATTGATGAACTTGAATCTTTAAAATTAGAAGGTAAATCTAATATCTACTCTACTATGGATGAAAAGTAAAGTATTCTATCTATCTCTATTCACCACTAAAAATTGATCCAAATACTCCTTGACAAAAAGAAGAAAAATCTATTTATACTATATCTCAAAAATCCTAAAATAATTTAAACTCGGAGGGTCCCAAGTGTGCAGGGATGCACCATCCTTTGCCCCATTTATTAAAATCATCATCTGCTAATCATCCTCCCGTCCTTTGATTGGTGGATCATTTTTTGGAAAGACGGTCAATGTGTGTCTTCGTTGATTAAAATTAGCCTCTATCTCCTCATGGATCTATCTGGCAATTGATGAACTTCCTTCTGAAAGGATGCTTCGCCCTTCAATCCATCAATTAAGGATCTCATCAAAATAGTTTCTGGAAATAATGGCTCTAATTGGAAGAATGAACATGCAGATCTCCATCAAACAGAAAGTCTGTCACTTGCTTAGCCTTTTGGATAAATTTTTAGCTTTAATTTCTCTTTTCTTTAGCTTGTTGAAACATGGTATAAGGAGGTCAGTTTTTCACTTAACCTAGCTCCTAAAAACATGCAAAATTCTATAAAATAAAGCAAAGATGTGTTGCAAATTCCCAGCACATCAAAGTGCACAATCAATATACTATGCGACATACGGTCCGCAAATCGATTCTGCAAAACATAACTGGACAGCATAAATAGTAATCCAGAAAATATGAGCTACTAGATAAGGGATACAAAATGACTTGTGGACCGCATTTTGAAGTTATGATTCATACCTGGCTTTGTAAATGAGATTCAGAGAACTGAAATTCTCCAAAGTTCAATCTATGATTTGATTTATGGAACACAAATTCAATCCACGATCTATAACTGCACTCAGGTACCGTAAGTGGTTGAGTCGTTCCCCTACATCTATAAATAGCTCCACCTGGACCCCTTAGTCATTTTCTTCACCTTTAACTCAGAACAAACCCTCTCCTTCTCTCTAAGCTCTCCTAGTAGCAAGGTATGCTCTTGCAGGCTCTTTCCATGGATTATTGTTGCATCCAAGCTTAAATTATTGAATTCGTAACCTCTCTTTTCTTAGGGCTTCAAGGAAAATTAATTTTATAAATCAAAGAGACTAGGCATCCCCTCTCTCAAGCTCACACTAGTGATCTTCCCTTAATATTTGAAGCATCAAGGTAGGTAAGGAAAATCCTAAAATATTTGGACATCATGTTTCTTCCTCACAACTTTCCTTAACTCATGCAAGTCTACTCTATGAAATCTAGGATTTTTACTACAAGCTTGAAGAAATCCCTTTGTTAGGGTTATATGAATTTCATGAACTTTATGCAGTACTATGATCTCTACATAGATGTTTTTCAAAGTTTCTCCATAATCATACATGAAATGTATTAAATTATGAGTTTTCCATTCATGCCTAACTTATGAACTTATGGTTATATTTTTGGAGATTTCTCCCATAATTTTGAGTAAGAATATTTGATATATGGTTATGAATGATTTCATTTACCTATGATATATGAATTTCTACATTGAGCATGAGTTTTCTATTTAAAAGCATGAAATATGATTTCCATGATTAAGAATGAAGTATGAATATGATATTTGTGATGATTATGAATTATGAATATGGCTTCCGTGATAAACATATAAATTATGAAACATGATTCTATGATGAGGCCTGATGAATGAATATGAGCAATCAATCAAGAATGATGTTTGATTATGAACTCTTTAAAAAGGAGTATGATAATGATTAAAGGCCTAAGGGAGAATTCCTGGTTATGAGATATGTATTAGGAGTGAATGGTTAACCTAGAAGGCATAAGTCTATTTAGACAAATTCTTGAAACTTCATTGCCGACGTAGGAGATGAGTGTATCATTAGTCCGAGCACATCCTAGTTATTACCCCTGAAAGTGGTGGATAATTTGTAAACCTTAAAAGAAAGTCATGTCATATATGTCACCTATTCAACAAGGTAGGTGATAGCTTAGCTGATCGAGTAGAGATTAGATGCCATAAATAAATGGTGGACACATCTCACTTAATCATATAACTAGTTGAGAAGGAAAGGAAAAATGGTTATAGGAAAGATATCTAACTTGAGAACTAATATCATTAAGATATGTCATTCTACTACCCATAGAGGCCATTCTAGTGTAGAAGATACTCTAAGAAACTGCTCGCATAATTTTTTTAGAAGATTCTAAGGGTTTATGTGAAGAGATTTATTCAATAGTGTGATAAGTGTCGGAGAAATATAGCAGATCTAACAACTTACCCTGAGTTATTATAGCCCTTATTTATACCTGATGTTGTATGTTCTCAGATAAGCATTGAATTTATTGATTGGGTGCCTAAGTACAGATGTTATGAGGTAATTCTCGTAGTCATTGATAGACTAAGTAAGTATGTTTACTTTATTGATCTCAAACACCTATACACTACACAATTTGTGGCCAAAGTATTCTTGATAAAGTGGTCAGGTTACATGAGTTGTCTGATACAATCACAATTATAGGGTTGCAATCTTTCTCAACTCTTCTTAGAAAGATTTTTCACCTTACAGGTGGTTTAGTTAAACACATCTACAACTTATCACCTTTAGTCTAATGGACAATCTAAGGCGGTAAAAAATGTGCAGAAACCTACTTAAGGTATTTTTGTTATGAGATTCTACAGATTGGCACTCTTGTTTAAACATGGTTGAGTACTTGTATAATACCCATTCAACTATCCAAACAACTCTTTATGAATCCCTTTATGGTAGGACCTTTCCTTTATATTTACCTTACTTTCTTGGAGAGTAAACTTCTGTTGGGGTTGTCAATACATCAATTTAAAGGGAGCTGAAATTACAACTACTAAAACATTATCTCCTCATCTTAGATATGGATGAAATGACAGGTTGATTCCCACAAGAGTTATAAGAGCTTTTCAATAGGTGATAAGGTCTATCTTAAGGTCCAACCTTACCAATAAGCTATCCTCTCTTCCTAACATATTCACAAACTAGCTGCAAAGTACTATGGCCCCTTCCAAGTTGTCAATAGAGTTGGACTTGTTGCTTATACACTACTCTTTCTTGTCTCAGTTATATTCATGTGTCCCTTTTGAAGAAATGTCATTTAGTTCCTGATAAAATTGTCTACCCCTACCACTGACATTGGTATCCCTTATTGACACAACTTTAAATTGGATCTACAAATAAAAATGGTGAAGAAAGGCAATAAGGATGTTGCCCAAGTTTTGGTGAAGTGGATTAGTCTATCAGTTGATTATACTACTTGGAATACATAAATGTTCTCAAAACCGGATTTCCTCATTTTTATCCTTGTGTATAAAGATATTTTCTTAGATGAGAGTATTGATACATGTATTTCAATGTAGTTTAGCTTAATTCCAGAATTATTTATCTAATAAACAAGTCAACAAATTAGTTATTATAGCTTTTGGAAGTTAGTTAGTCTGTTCACAACTTGATTCATATTTTGTTAATAGATTTAAGGGACTATTTAGCCTTGGATTCAATTTTCTTAGGATCACTAATCAATGTGTTACAGTTTCCTATTCTACTTCTTCTTTAATTCTCTTCCCCCTTTATTTTTTAGTTGTCAAACCTTGAGTTATCTCTATAAATCTCCTGAAGCATCTTCTGAATTCTCGAATATCACTTGATCCCTGCAATTCAGTATTTTTAAAAAAAATTTAATATGGTCATTGGCCATTTTTATATATAGTCAAAATGCAAAAACAAAATTGTCCAATGTAGTCCCAAAAGTGGCTGCCCATATAATGCAAAATATGAAACAACAAATGATATAAAAACAAATTCAATCATATCTATCATTTGCTATCTCTTATCTCTTAAGGAAACCAAGGGTTTCCTTTCTAATTTCCTTATCGAAGCTTTTTCATTGATGGTGTGGAGCTATGATTCCTTCAAAAAGTGTGTTTTTGGACTTGAGTTGACCTCCGCCCCAGTATTAGCATTTCCAGAAGGTATAGATGGTTATGCAGTTTATTGTGATGCTTCGGGTATTGGGTTAGGATGTGTGTTGATGCAGCATGGTAAAGTAATTGCTTATGCTTCCAGACAGCTGAGGAAACACGAAAAGAATTATCCTACCCATGACCTGGAACTAGCCGCAGTGCTCCACGCCCTAAAGATATGGAGGCATTACTTGTATGGCGTTCATGTGGATATTTTCACTGATCATAAGAGCCTACAGTATATCTTCACTCAGAGAGAGTTGAATTTGCGGCAGTGCCGCTGGTTGGAGTTGTTGAAAGATTATGATGTAAATATTCTGTATCATCCGGGAAGAGCCAATGTGGTAGTAGATTCCCTTAGTCACAAACCTATGGGGAGTTTGGCATACTTCTAGCCCAAGCAGCTGGAGTTGGCCAGAGAAATACACTAGTTGGCCAGTTTAGCCGTTCATGTAGCAGAAACAGAGGACAACCGAGCAGTAATTCAGAACACCGCAGGTTGTCATTAGTTGTGGAGGTAAAGGAACGGTAGTATGAGGATCCTGACCTGGTTCAGCTTAAAGATAGAGTTCAGCAAGGAAAAGCGCCGGAAATCAAGTAACTGAGGATGAAGTGCTGCGATGTAAATGTCGCCTTTGTGTTCCTGGTGTTGCAGAGCTTCGCCAGCAGATCATGGGTGAGGTACACTATGTGTGACGCCCCGCCCTGGGGGTATGACTTGCACCTGGTGCCCTAGTAGGACCTGGACTGCTAACTGGTGGGCCTAGGCATATCTGGTGCCTGGCTAGCTCTATCTTAGGTTTCTGGAAACAAAGGGCTATATAACGGCTGTAAACACAGCCTCCGGCCAACTGGGCCTATAGCCACCAGTGCCTGTAATAACAGCTAACTAGAAACATACTCATAGCAAGGATCCTATGTGGGCCTACAAGGCCACCATGCTGTCTAGTCATCCGAAACTTAACAAAATGAATACTAAATGGCTACGTGACCGGCAAGGTCACCACTACTATCAAACTATGGCCCCACACGGCCGACATAAAACAGAAATGCTAAACAGCTATAACAAA
>JACEIK010000614.1:96304-110240 GCA_018107945.1 Datura stramonium
CTTATTAAGTTGATAAATAGCAGGATGCCGCATCGACAGGTATGAATTCTTATCTTCTTTTCAGTACAGTTAAGCTCGGAATAGATTCTCCCATCCCAGACAGTCTTAACCATCTTCTGTTATTCAGTAACTATCAGTATTACTGTTTATTTTCAGTCATGTTTAGTTATTGCTTTGCATACTTGGTATCAGTGGTACTGACGCTCGTTTTGGGGCACTGCATTACTTGCCTGCAGGTACTCATAGACGAGGAGCCGATCCCTCGTAATTCTAGCCAGCGCACAGAGTCATCAGCTCCTGTCATCCGGAGCTAGACAGCTAGAGGTTTATTCCTTTTTTTGTTGTACAGTATGGGTAGGCCGGGGCCTTGTCCCAACCGTCTTATCAGTATTCTTAGAGACTTGCAGATTGTATATTCCTTATGGTTAGCTGTACCGGTCATGTGAGGTCGTGTGTATGTTTTAGTTTGTTTATGATGGTCGTGTGGGGCCTTATTCTGTTGGTAGTGGTGATCTTGTTGGTCACATAGCAGTTTAGCACCTGTTTTCTTGATTCAGAAATAACTAGACAGCATGGTGACCTTGTCGGCCCGCATAGGTTCCTTTATACTACTATTGCTCTGGTTAGCTGTTGTTGTCGTACAGGTGGCTATAGGCCTAGTCCGCCGGAGGCTGTATTTACAGCCGTTATATAGCCTGTCGTTTTGTTGAATCCAGAGTTGGAGCCAGCCTTGCACCAGAAGTGCTTAGGCTTAGCTAGTCCAGTAGTCCAGGTCTTAGTAGGGCACCAGGTGCCAGTCATGCCTCCCAAGGCGGGGCGTGACATGTTCGACTTTTCCCCTTTCTATCAAAATGTGTAACGTCTTCCATAGGATATATTTTAGAGAGACCCAATTGTTAATCTCAACTCTGCACCCAATGTTGTACCTCAATCTATGATTTTTGTCTATCCCGAGACATTTATATCTTACTTCTGATAGCCATCACTTTATCTATAGCCTAATATACCACATCCGACCTTATTCATTTTTCTTTACCAACCTGAAACTAATCATTCAACGATCTATATTCGGCTATCTTATGCTTCATCTAGAGCTATCCAAATGCTCATATAGTATCTGGCATCATAAGTAAATTCACTTGGGCAAATATCCACCCCAATCTTATTTAAGACTTCTTCCTTTTCACCTTATAAATCTTACTCCACTCAAAGAACCTTTCAAATTTACATTCCCAAAACTCGAGAAAAGGTTATTACAATACCTCATAAGTTGTTTTTTACTTCACAAACATTTTAAAAAACCTTTCCTCTTGTCTTTTTCTCGCCTCAGTCACATTATTCCCTTAATGTCATTATCTGCCTGTAAGACGTGTTAATCAAATGACAACATTAATTCCATAACTCCTGTTACATTTTCATTAACTTCTCATATCGTTGTAAACAATGTCAGGCTTCATAGGGCTATTACCTTTGTCATCATCTTGGTCCTGAATCTTCTATCCCTTTCTCAAAATATTTTCTATATAATCTAAGATTCCTCTCACATTACCTCACCTCATAACTATAGCTTAATGTCTTTGTTATCTCATAATAGTCTTTACTGATAAAAATCTCAAGTGACAGATGAACATTAACTTGTCATATCATAAAATCAAATCTAGTCTATAGCAACTTGAATACTCATATGATCCTTCTAACAAGCTTCTTATTTGTACTGAGTTTACGTCAAATTATCCTAGTACTCAGTACTGTAGGCCGTCAAACAACCCTTCTCTTGAATTTCCTTCATACTAGTTATGACATTAAATGGTTAAACTTTAACATTGGACTTCCAAGTCTAGACTACAAGCTAATAGTACCTTTCTCAGTTCAAGGGAACTAAAATCTCATAAGATCAGACTATTTCCCTTTTTGAAATTTATTGGTAGCATTCCTTTACCGTTAATAAATTTTAAATCCGTTGGCTTATTTTTTGGTATATTTCCTGGTTAATATCCAAGGAATGCTCTCCTCCTTTGCTTTCCAAGTCATCTCTTCAACATTTACTCCTCTTTAGCACTTTAATTGAGGTGATTTCTTTGGTCCTAAGTTTCCTGATTTGCCAATTGAGAATAGAAACTGGTGCCTATGTATAGGTCATATCTTTAGTAATCTAAACATCCTTGATAGGAATAATACATGTTGGATATCCAATATACTTGTGGCTTAAAGCATCAACCAATATATTTTCTTTGCCTAGATGGTATAAAATACTCATATAGTAATCCTTTAGAAACTTTTTTGCCACCTCCTTTGCCTCAAGTTCACTTCTTTCTACTTGAAAATGCACTGATGGCTCTTGTTTAATACCCCAAAAGTTCCTAAGATAAGACCCGAGGTTTGAATAAGAAGAATTAGGAAAATCTGCACCAGGTTACAGAATGACTCATCAGGTCACTTGACGAATCATTGTGTGACCCGTCAAGGGGTGCCAGACTGGCGAAGAGTCATTATTAGAGGGTCACTATGGATGGTGTGATGTCTCGTGATGTGACCCAACGAGTCTTTACTAGGCCTATTATGTGCTAAGTAAGTTGCAGTCCGAGAGACTTAATGGGTGAAGGAACACGCCATGGTGTCACTTCACGACTCGTCAAATAGGTTGTTGTTAGGGTGACTAAGAAAGGAGGATGGAACTTCTAGTGGTGAAGATGAGTGCATGCGATGAGTCGTTCTTTCCACGTAATGACCCATCAAGTCCTCCGTTGGTTGGCAAGTTCAGACTACAGGGAAGTTTCCAGTAATGACAATGAGTAAGGACCACGAGTCGTTGTGGACCCAATGACTCATTGGGTCCCTTGTTCGGACTGGCATGATCACTTTTTCAGGTGATTTATTAAGGGTGTTCTTATAAATCCTAAGCTCCTAAGTCCTAAATTTTGTTATTTTAAAAGGAGTGTTTTAAGAGGGTTTAGCCCATGTTAAGTCATTGGGATTTCCCATGCATGCAAAGTTTTTATTTCCTTGGAAGATCAATCTATAAGTTCTATCAATTCTTCCCCAAATCTCTTGGGCTTTCAAAAACAAGTTGAGAATTAGTTACCCAGGTATGTAGGGCTATGAATGAGAGTTTCCTTTCACTCTTATTCCCAAATTTCTCCTCAAGTTAATGAATTCAAGTTCCTATTAAAGTTTGCGATCTTATGGGGTTTTAACCCAATTTTATGAAATTCTCTATGATTTTTGTGTGGTTCAATTCCTTTCACGTACCAAAGCATGTTTTAAGATATATGTGTGATAACACTCAAACCATACCTCCTACTGAAGTATAAAGAGGACGTTGTCAATAAACACCCGAACAAAGAGGTTGGGGTCGAACCCACAAGGAATATGGAAGAGCTAGACTAAATCCGGTAAGTGAACTTGTTGGGTAGTTACTCCAAATTGGGGGTTCTAAAGAAAAAAATAATTAAAAACAACTTTTAAAACTTTGGTTGAAATAAGGAATGAAATATAACTAGGGTTTTGTGTTCTCCATGGGTTCATTACTGCTTCGGATATACATACTTGATCATCACCAATGCTTACTTGTAGAACTGATAACTTAGGTTTATCCAAACAACTGGTTCGTCCATATTGAATGACTATACTCAATCATCGGGTCAGGTCTCATGAGCGATTTCAATTTAACCATTGTCAATATTTCCCAAATTTAACTATCCTGCAACCATAGCTCAAGTTAATACAATGATTATTAAGATCAAGACTTTGTTGTAATTTTATTTTCCTAATCTCTTTGAGAATTCGGGCAAGTCCTGATGTTGTACACCATTAAGAAATGCTTAAGCATGAAGAGAATACAATACAAGTGTTTTGTATTGATTTTGAAACACTTTTATGCAACCCTTCTTGTTAATTTTCCATGGTTTCCACAACCCTAGCTATGGAGGTTTTAGCCTCTCAGAATGTGAATGAGCCTAGAATAAACTTACCCCTCATAAAACTGCCNGTATTGATTTTGAAACACTTTTATGCAACCCTTCTTGTTAATTTTCCATGGTTTCCACAACCCTAGCTATGGAGGTTTTAGCCTCTCATAGTTTCTAGATTGTGATTTGCATTCATAATTAAATAAGTAAATCAACACTTACAATTATGGATGAGAGAAAAACTTTTTAAATTAAATCAGCAAAATCCTCAAGAACAAAGTATGAAGATCAAGAGAAAATCAAAAACAGGTTGATCACAAGCTAATCAACTCAATTCTATGTTCTATCCCTTAATTCTCACGTCCTCCAATGTTGTCTAACAATTTTCTAATGATTTATCATGAAAATAAAACATAAAATGTATTTATACAGACATAACAATCCTTTTCCTAGGCTAACAGGGTGAATTTTCATAACTGATGCCGCTTGTGTCACGACCAATCCTACGACCCGTAGCAGGTATGTATGGGTCGTACCTGCTTCCCGTATGTATTTGTCTAGTTGAAATTTTGCTAAGTGTTGGACCTTGGTATGACTCATACATACTTCCTACGAGTCGTACTGTGCTTCCATGGTCTGACTCTGAGACTTTTCAATATTTTTGTTGTTCTTCATGAGTGCTATGATACGACTCGTACCTTGAATTTTTCCATGACTTCTACACAAAGTCTTATCTTCTTAATCTTTCCATGACTTCTACACTACGGCCCGTTCAAGCATTGTGCGACACGTACTGAGAGTCGTAGGATGCACTCTTCATACTTAGCCATCTGAAACATCTCATGATACGCAGTACGGCTCGTAGCACCATCCTACGAATCGTTCTAAAAATTGTTACTTAAGCCTATTCTCTGCACTTTCAGGATATCTTCTGCACAATGTTGCTTCAACACCTATTTGTCTTGTAACCAAAGAAAATGTGCCTTATATCCATATAAACATACCTAAGTCCATGTTATTTTCTTGGTTTTGAGCATCAAAAGTGTTGTAAACTATAAACACATCAACACCCTCAACTTAAGACTTTTGCATGTCCTGAAGCAAAGAAAAGAAAAAACTAAATACGATGCTCAACTCGAAAATAAACCTAGGATATTGCAGCCAATACCAAGCAACACTTGCACTATACATTCAACAATTTCTGACCCTATTCCATGAACCAACATCATCTAATGTACTACAAACAACCACAAAACATGATAAACAGGGATCAAGATATGTCATCTAGCTATCAACAGGAAATCAAGTCATCACCGATGTTTTCCACACAAACCAATGGTAAAAGTAAACATAATCCATGAACCCTCACAACAAATGAAGTCCCCACTCACAAATATAGTGTCAAATATTGTATTGGACTAAAAAAGCAAGACGCTCACTATCACAAAGAAGTATCAAGTACTATGTATCAGATACCATAGGCTTGCCCTTATTTTCTCTACTTCAGTCTATCAGATGGTCGAATTAGGATCACTATAGGACTTACCGTTGCTTGTAATGTAGGATTTAGAGCTGGACATGATATATATTAAAGATGTTATGAGTGATTATCCCTTCCTTGTCACTACATACATTGACTTCACCATTCACTTATTTCACCCTTTATTCTTTTCATTCCTTTTCTTTCCTTTTGACCTATTTTATGTGCATTTGTATGGGTGTGGTGTATTTTCAATTTTTTTAAGCATATTATATTTTTTTTCTTTTGAATCTTCTTTTAAAGATTTTTAACTTTTTCATCTCTCTCTTTTTTTTCACACCGTACCTCATTTTTAACCTTTTCTCTTTTCTCTACCTTTTTCTCGTTCCCATCATTTATGCACCCCTACTTTAGCCACCCTCAACTTAGGCATTTTGCCTATGTTGAGGTTCATAATTTCCAAGGAAGCACCAGGGCTAAAACAGGTTCATTACAAAACAATGGGTATGGTTCATCGGTTAATCAAAGAAAAATGGTCTATTAAAGGCTCTAAGGTTGTATCAAGGGAATCCTATGATTTTGGTAGGGTTATTTAGGCTAAAGGTGAGCTTAAAAAAGAATGGAATATGATCATATCCTAAGCAACCATCCTTAGCCTATGCAAAGACCAAGTATTCCACCTCACTCACTCCTGGGCATGACTTATATTCACTTTACCTATCTAGTTTACACATATATTAGCAAGACTCCTCATGCTAATAAAGTAAATGACATCAAAAGATCCACAAAAATAATGCATGCAGTCACAAATACATAGCTAATGCATCAAAATTTTTTAAAAAAGGTCAATTTTTTTCAAAAATAAAAACTAGTGCATTTTCATTGGCTGATTACTCCTAAGTTATTTCCTAATTAAACAAAAATCATAAAATAAGAAAATAAAATCCTAAACATGCCGGTTCTACTAGATAGCATGCTCGAGGGAAAAGAAATATAAGAAAAACCCTTGGTTGAATCCAAAAATCCCAAAAAAACATAAGTACACCCCCTCCCCTTTTTGAAAATTGAGCTTCGTCCCCAAAGCATGAACTACAATAGCATAGGGAAAGGAACATACCTGTGGTGCTCTAGGCGCTCCTGTCATCCTGCGGAGGAGGTACCTCCACTGCAATCGTGGAGCTAGTGATGGCCGACGCACTCAATGAAGTATCCACAGGGGGAGTGGTTACTCCCTCAATAGTCTTGGCCTCTTCTACGGCCTCTGTGTTAATCGGGGCTGAAGGTGGCTCACCCGAAGGCTCACGACCACTAGCAAGATCGGGTTGAGTCATGATGGAGCTGTCTTCTCCTCTAGCTCGCTCCTGCAGCTCTGACACATGTGAGTCATGAGTCTGCAGGCTCTCTGCTCATGCCCACTTGCGCTCTGTCCTTTCCTTCTTCCTTCTGTTCCTCGGACTCTCCTCTCCAACATCCTCAGAAGCTCTTTTATTTCCCTTATCTCCAGCAGCTACCATCGACTCCCAATATGCCATAAAATAAATCTCCTCATCGGGCTCTACATCGAGGGATGGAAGTGGGGGATACTATGACTATCGGTTGTCGTGATGACAAGTCAGCTACTTGGCTCTGAAAAGCCCCCAACTCCTCACGGAGACTATTGGTATTCGTCTGCTCCACTATATATATGTTGAACTGGCTCTCAAATCCATCCAAGCGAGAATGTAGGGCCTGAGCTACAGTATCTATCCCTGCTTTGACCCATGGATTCACATTTTCCATCATAGCTTGAATTTTTCCTTTAGCCATGGTCAACCTTTTGGCCAATTTCTAGAGGAAGTCCTGGGGAGCTAGGACATGCCCTGCTGGAGTCTTAGTCTGTCGGCTAGGCTGTGGCATAGCTAAAGTGCTAGGAGCTTACTCTGAATGACCGGCATCTGTAGTCGATGTCTCGCTCTTCTCTTGTAAGGTGGGGGCATTCACCTACATGCTCCCTGTTAGCTGGACCGATGGAATTGTTGTGGGAAGCCAGGCTCCTCTTACCGGTTTCATTTCATCTCGAATAAGGCCGATGTCTGCAATCGTCTGCCCTCCAATCAGACGCTCCTCAACAAGTCGTATTGACACCTCTGCCTCTTTGCATAGTCTGAATACAAGACTCAGGAATGGGATGGTAGTACTCACTCCCACCACCCGGTCTTGTATCTCCTCAGTGATGATCCTCGGGATGTTGATAGGACATCGGGACATGAGGCATGCCACCAAAGCTGCTCTGCCAGCACTCAATATGTTGTCGTTAACTGTGGGTGCTAACTGGTGGCGTACTAGTGGCCAACATACTTTTTCTATGAAGTTTAGTGAGTTCTTTGTCACCTTCTTTCCACTAGTAACCCATTCAGCTTCTTCCTTATTCATTGCAATCACACCCGCCAACCATTGCAACTGCCTCTGCCTTTCCTGCAATCCCAAATTCTTGATTTTCTTTTTCCTCTACCCTATAATCAAATTCCGACATCATCTGTGTAGGAACAAACTATGGTCCATACAGAACCCAAGAGATGGTCTGCTCAGATATGTCTGCTTCTCGTCCTCGGACCAAAACACTCTCCATTCGGGGCTGGTCTTTTATTTTTTGCCGCTCCTTATCCTTTGCTCAATGGTGGCCAAATAGTTGGCATAGAACTCGTGCACAAATTCTGCGGTATACTGAGCTGGAGTCTTGGCCATCCACTCGAAGCTATAAAAGCTGAATATCCACTTCATCTTCTCAACTTCATTCAGTTAGTATGTGAGGATTTGTAGTTCTTCCTAGATGCTCCACCTTGGCTTGTTTTTGGCGGTGAGAGAAATGCCTTGCTCATAAATTTCTCTAGCTCCTGGCACTCTCCACCGGACCATGCGGTTCTCTCTAGATGGAGCATATTCTTGCGCGACATTAGGGGCCTCCTCCTCTGAGTCATCGCTGCCACTTTCCTCTCTGAATTGGGTTTCCTTAGACCCTTCTTCTATATTTGAGTCGTTTCCTGACTCCTGATTACCTTCTCTAACTCCCTCCTCAGACTAGGGAGCTGGGGCAGATGTGGCAGTAGCTACTATGGCTTGTGCTTTTGCTTTTGACCTAGTGGTTCTTGTTCCATTAGTGTCTGATGTATCAACCTGGTACTCCTCCACCAAACCACTAGGGAGTAACCTTCTTTCTCAGCATCGGACTTAGATGTTTCATCATGTAATGTTCTCCGAGCAGTTGCTTTGGATGCTTTACGCTTCATTGTCATTGTTCCTGTAGAGAAGAGAGTTAGAATTCCATATCCTAGAAAGAAAAACTACAAAAGAAATTTTCAGTTTCTCATCACGGGTCAACAGTAAGGGTCGTACCGTAGAGGTACGACTCGTATGAAGTCCCATAAACTCTATGTGCACATTACGATTCATAGGTACGACTCGTACCACAAAGGTACGAACCGTACCTTAAGTGTTTGATAATGACCCTATACTACCATTTTCTCTGTATTTTTTCCACAATTCGTGATACGACCCATAGGTCGATTCCACAAGTTGTAGGAAAGACTCTTCTGCGTCATCTGGCTTAGCCCTATTCAGGTCCTGGGTATGAATGCACAGTACGACTCGTAGTGACAAACCACGAACCATACTATGTTTCGTACCACTTTCTTGTCTTATTCGAATTTGTCCAGTTTGCAGGGATTCTTTTTCACAATTTGGGTAGTCATATTTCATCAGTTCTAGGCATGTCATTCAATCGATTTAACACTACTCATCCCTCCCTTTTTTGTCACCACTCGTAACTCAAGTTTAAATTCTTCAATGCACAAGTTTATTCCCTAAAAATAATGTTTCCCCAGTCGCACATAGTTCACTAACACCCTTGATCATTGTCTATTTAAAAATTTTTGAGCAAACACAAAGACTCACAGGGGTTTGGAAGTCATGACTTCAAGCAAATAAGTTTTTCGATATTCAATACAATACACTTACTTGTTTCTTCTTTCTTCGACCAGTAATCAAGAATGTCGGTTAAGACACAGTTAATTTGAGCCAGAAATTTTTTGTAGGTTCTTCTTTTTTGAGTTATGGGTGTGAGGGATTCATAGGTTTAGCTCGTACTTGGTTTTGTTTGCATGGGAAAAATGGTCATCTTAGGTCTGAGGTTTAAAATAGGAGAAGGGCAGATTTGAAACTCTGGGTCAATTCGAGTAAATTTACAGATTTTGACCCATCACAACTCATACCACGAGTCGTAGGAAGCCCATACGACTCGTCCCTTGGACCCGTAAGTCAGACCTTTGAAAAACTTACCTGAGGACCTACGAGTACATCCTATGACTCGTTCAAGGTGGGTATAGTCCATATGATGACTCATTGGTCCTTTCTTTCAAATACATCTCTAAACCTCACCACGCCTCCTACTACAGCTCGTAAGATACTATCATGAGTCGTACTGAGAGTCATAGCAGCTGCTCTTTCAGCAGTTTTGTCGCCTCCTATTTTCGTTTTCCTTGCACACTAGGCACACATTAGTTCAATCACTTGTGTTGCCTCCCAAGAAGCACTTGATTTAACATCGGAACACGACACAGGTGGCCCAGTTACTCAGACTTCACCCAGCCACCACTTGGGTTGCATCCCAAGAAGTGCCTGATTTAATGTTGCGGCATGATGCAAGTCTCTTGACTACTCAGAATTCATCCTCTAATGCTGAGATTACACTGAATTCCTTAGGTTGTTGCATTGTCCGGTAGATGTTGAAAGTGACCTCTTTTTTGTTTAGTCTAAACTTCAGCTGGCCAGCCTCCAGATCTATTAAGGCCCTCCCAGTCGCGAGGAATGGCCGCCCCAAAATGATGGGGACCTCATAATCAACCTCACAATCCAAAATCACGAAGTCTGCTGGGAATATGACTTTGTCTACCTTAATCAGTACATCGAGCAGGATCCCCACTAGCTTCTTCACAGTCATGTCGGCAATCTGTAGCAGCATAGTGGTCGGTGTGGGGGCTCCTAAACCTAATTTCTTGAATACAGCCAAGGGAATCAGATTGATGCTTGATCCCAGATCACACAGTACCCTTGCAAACTTGACATTTCCAATGGTGCAAGGTATAGTGAAAGCACCTGGGTCTTCCTTCTTTTGAGCTAGGACCCGTGTAGCTATGGCACTACAGTGATGCACATTGTCTATTGGCTCATAGCTTATGTACCTCTTCTTTGTCACCAAGTCCTTCATAAACTTAGCATATCCCAACATCTATTCCAATGCCTCAACCAATTGTATGTTCACAGACAGTTGCTTAAGCATTGAAAGGAATTTCTAGAACTTACCATTTTCTGCATTTTTCTTCATTCTTTGAGGGAACGGTGGCAGTGGTCGCGGGATAGCTCGGTACAATTGATTTTCCCCTTGATCAATGTCAGGTTCTTCCTCACCTATCGGGGTCTCTAGCTACGCCACATTCTCCATCTCAGCACTCTTCTCATTCTCCTTAATCATGCTCTCTTTCTTCCACTCAACTACAATCGGAAAAGGGGGGTCAACTATGGTCTTACCATTCCTAGTCATCATCACCATGCAGTGGCCGTCATTCTTTGCATTTTGGATGGTGTTTCTAGGTAGTGTACCCTTTGTCTAGGGCTCAGTGATGCTGACAGTTGCCCAGGTTGCTGCTCAGTTTGCTTAATGGCATTTGCATGAGATTCCACTCTCTGACCCATACTTGATATTTCACGACGGATCTCCTTCAATTTCTCATTAGTAGACCTTACCTTTTTCAGCATATCGGCCATCATGCTCTCTAACTTTGATTGCCCAGACTCCCCTTCTCGTGCATTGGGAGGCACATAAACTCCAGCCTGGTCATTGTTGTAGCCATCATTTCTTCTCCATTCTCCATCGCACTTACGACCACGGCTCCTATCTCTATACCCATTGCGCTTGTAGTTGTCTCTGTATTGGTTCTGACCTTGGTTTCCAGAACTTTGGCGCCAATTGTCTAGTCCAGATGCTTGGGTGTTGGCTCGGAAATCTGCCACTTGGCTGTCTAGGAAATTTGCCTCTTCCTCTGAAACAAAGTGATCTGGTCCCAGCTCCATTCCTTGTGCCCCCACTGCATTTACCTTTTTAGGTCTTTCTCCTATGATGTGATTTGTAAGAAATTCCAACGATGTGCACATGTGAGCCAACTCCTAGTCGTGTTTTCTTCCTTCTTACATTGGTCTGCAGTCAAACAAACAACATATGTACCTACCCCTGCATTTTCCTTCCTAGTATGTCATGCCCTGTTTGTCTTGGCCACGTTGTCAAGGATAGTAGCAGCTTGCTCCCATGTGTGACTCATCAATGTTCCTCCTTCCACCGTGTATGCAACAACTTTTGTGTTATTATTTAAAGACCTGTAAAAAATTTCCAGCAAATTGTCATCTGGGATCTTATGGTTCTGGCACTTTGTCAACTTCATTTTGAACTTCATCCAGGTTTCATGAAGTGCCTCAGTTTTTAGTTGTCAGAAATTGTAGATCTCATCCTTTAGCTGCAACATTCTGGAGGGAGGGAAGAATCTCTCTAAGAAGGCCTTCGTGAGTTCCCTCCAGTTGGTTATGGAGTCTTTTGGCAACTCTGACATCCATAAAGTGACTTCCCCTGATAGAGAGAAGGGGAAAAGTCTGAGCCTGATGGCGTCTTGGCTAACTCCGGGCAACCTATACGCCTTGCATATTCCAACAAAGTTCATCAAGTGCAGGTTCACGTCATCTGTTGCATGACCACAGAACACCCTTTTCATGTTTAACAGTTGAATCATGGTGCTCATGATGTCGAATTTGATCCCATCGGACAGTGATGATGGCACAATTTCTCCAGTTGACCCATCTTCATCAATGTTTGGGTCCTCATCGTCAAAGAATTGAGGGGACAGTCTGTGACCTCTGTTTCCCCTCCCATGTCGACCAGCATTAACAACCTCTTCTCCGGCATCTTCTGCATCCTGAAGTGCAGCTTGCCTAGCTTCTTCAGGTATGCGGGAAACTCTCTGTTCCTAGTTTTCCATTCCACGCAGTGTCCATTCGATTTGGGATTCAACAAAATCAGGGGATTTCCACTACTCCGAGTTCTTGGCATCCATCGGAAAACATCCTGTGGGTATCCAAAAATGAAAAGAAAACATAATTAAAGAAATAACTACCCAAAAGTCAAATATAAGAAAATAATATAGTCTTAGCCACATTCCTCGGCAATGGCATCACTTTTTGATAATGCTCAAACCATACCTCCTACTGAAGTATGAAACGGACATTGTCAATAAAGAACCCAACAAAGAGGTTGGGGTCGAACACACAGGGAATATGAAGAGCTAGACTAAAGCCAGTAAGTGAACTTGTTGGGTAGTTACTCCAAATTGGGGGTTCTAAAGAAAACAATAATTAAAATCAACTGTTAAAACTTCGGTTGAAATCAAGAATGAAAGATAACTAGGGTTTTGTGTTCCCCATGGGTTCATAACTACTTCGAATATACATACGTGATCATCACCAATGCTTACTTGTAGAACTGATAACTTAGGTTCATCCAAACGTCTGGTTCGTCCCTATTGAATGACTATACTCAATCACTGAGTCAGGTCTCATGAGTGATTCTAATTTAACCTGTTACACCCCGGAAAATTTTTGGAAATTATTTGATGTTCGTATGCTATGTTAAGGGAAGTACAGGTTGTATATTGATCATAGATGACAAGGGAAATGTGTACGAATGGAAAAAACAAAGAGTATGTAAAGTTTATAAATTAGGGTCAACTTGAAATGACCATATCTCACAATATATAATGAATTAGAAGCCCCACGACCTATCAAATTAAAGTTCTTTGAGTCTAGTTTTCAGAAAATCAAACGGCTCGTCAATCGGTGTTCATAATAAAAAGTTATATGTGTTTTACAGTAGCACTATCGGGCAGTGACATGGCCACCGCCCTAAAAACGGCCACCGTCCAAACAACTTTATATTTTATGTTTTTGGTTATGAAATTATTTTCAAATTTTCCAGGTTTGAGGTTCTTTCTTACCCTATGAAATCCTCTCTCTTTTACAGTATCAAAGCCTTATAAACCTATAGGAAATCCCTCAAGAAAACACCATCAAAACACAAGCAAAAGTTAATGGAAGTGAAGGCGACATTGTGGTGAAGTTGTTGCTGCCTTGTGCTTCGTTTTGGCAGAGTTGTTGCTGCGTGTTTGGGACTATTTTGAGCTAATGTTATACTCCATATTAGTAGGAATTGTTCCTAATAAATATTAAGTCACTTCCCTCTTTTTAAATCTCTAATAAGTGTATGAATTTTTGAAGGAAAACTAGAAGAAAGTTATGGCTTGTATGTTGACTTGTTGTAGTTGTTGTGTTGTTATTTTGCTGCGTTTTGGGCAGAAAGATTTCTGAATTATTGGTAAGTGATTTGGAGGAAAATACTCCTATTATATCCAAAAATATTCTCATGCCAAGGGTAAGTGTTTCTAATTTCTTAACTTGTCTAACAATCCTAGCTAAA
>JACEIK010000614.1:116679-133632 GCA_018107945.1 Datura stramonium
AACATTTTCTTTTCCAAGTGAAATCCCCTAGTATATGAAAGATGCGATCACTCAATACACTGGAGGACCCTGGTTTCACTAACTCTGGAATATATCTATTTTTTCTCTATTTTATATTCTGGAACGTGCGATAATGTTAATGACCTCTAAGAATGCTTTCCTTCTAATACAGGCGCCAACTGGTCGTTAGACTGCCTAACTGCGCCCATACTGCTTAACCAACTGATTTAGGTTAGTAATTCTACGAGCCTCTGAAGTCTAGGTCTGGAAACAAACATATAAGTCTACCATCCCAAAAAGCTTAGAATAAAAGAGTTTCTATAGCGTCATACGTGAATCACATTTAACCTGCTCCCCTTTTAACGAGGGGTCCTGCAGTATGGTCTGTATATGAGTTCTAACAGCTAACCAGAATCTATTTAACGGTAATACCTGTTAGCAGCTAATCACCACATATCAGATATTTATACATGTATATCAATAACAACTAATTACAACTTATCAAATTACAATCTAATGGTGGAAACCGTCTGCAGTGTCTGAAATCGTTATTTCTATTCGAGAAACACCAGTTGGAACGAGTCTCCCCTAGTTCCTCATGATTTCAGTTATTCATTTTCATGACATAAGATATTATGTTTTTTTGGGGCGAATTTGACCTAATGATTAGTTCATTAGCTTTTACTTATGACTTCAGCTATGACAAGTCATATGATTTCTATTTTTAACTTTGGATCATTCTTTATAGATATGATATTTAGATTATGATTATACATGTTTTAGAATCATATTTTAGCATACAATCCTTACTCTGATTATCTTATAATTTATGTTTATATGTATGATTTTAATAAATATTTACTTGGCAAGTTTTACGTACATTGCATACTCAGTACATTCTAAGTACTGATCACATACTCTATGTTGTATTGTTTTATGATACAGGTCCGAGCGATTAGACCTAATTCTGCCATTAGTCTAGCTTCCTATGGTTTAGCTCAGTTCCCATCATTGGTGAGTCTTCGTCTTCTATGGACATTTAGTTTAGCATTTGATTATGTTATATTTATTTTTATATGTTAGTGAGCTAGTTGGAGTTGTGTCCCATTAGCTCATCAGACATTTTAGAGGCTTATCAGACAATATATAGATTTTCAGCTTTGTCGGGTGTTGACTCTATATNATATAGATTTTCAGCTTTGTCGGGTGTTGACTCTATATATGATTGTTTTTCTATTCATAATTTCACTTATTCATGATTTAGTTTTCAGATTCCACTTTGATGTATGATCATTAGTTGTTATGTTCATTCCATGGGTCGACTTGGAGCTATTCGTGGTTTTAGGTCCCGTGTCTCGATCCGAGGTCCCAGCTCAGGTCATAACAAACTTGGTATTAGAGCAAAAGGTTAAGAGTGTCATAGCGTGTCTGAAACCTTCCTTGAGTAGAACATTTTCCATAGGTGTTAAGCGTGCCACACTTATGGGAGAGAGGTTACAAGACATTTTAGGAAATTTCCCTTCTTTCATGATCTAAGTCGTGCGATGAAGTATCTATCTGTCCTTCTAAAACTACCATATGTGATTGCAGAAATATGCCTCCATGTTGATTAAATGGAAGAAGGAATGACAATGGAAATGGCCATGACAATGGCAATGGAGATGGGCATCAGCAAGCCCCACCAACACCAGCAGATCCTATGCCCGAGCAGGTCACTCATGCCGAGTTTAGAGTGGTGTTTCAGATGTTTGCACAGGCGATAACCGCTCAGGTCATTCAGCAGGTAGTGGCTCATGTTCCTCAGAATGGGAACGTAGGGCGGCTATAGTTTGAGACTTTCGCAGGATGAATCCACTTGTGTTTTAGGGTTGAAAGTGGATGAGGAACTGCATGAGTTTATTGAGGAGATGCTGAAAATCACCTAGATTATGGGGATGACTGGAGAGGAGAGTGTGCATTTATCCTCCTATTATCTGAAGGGGTTTCTTACATATGGTAGCACTATTGGAAGGATGATAGGGCAGTAGGAGCAGTTCTCGTGAGGTGGGATGAGTTCGTGACTGCCTTCTTGGATAGGTTCTTCCCTAGAGAGTTAAGAGAGGCAAAGATGTCGGAATTCATCAACTTGAAGCAGTACCAAAGTACTATACAAGAGTATGCCTTGGAGTTCACTCAGTTGTCTAAGTATGCACCAGAGATAGTTGCGAATCAGAGGGCTCGTATGAGCAGGTTTGTAAATTGAGTATTAGACTCGCTCGTTAAGGAGTGCAGGATCGCTATGCTAAATAGTGATCTAGACTTCTCACGATCGGTTATATACGCCTAACAGATAGTGGCGGATTAGATGAAGGAGAAGGAGAGAGAGGCCAAGAGGACCAGGACAGGGAGTTACGGATAGTTTCAAAGAGGTCTGGTGGCGGACACTATCAGCAGTCCCACCAGAGGTTATCAGCCCCAGCGCCATCATCAACCAGTGTTCCATCTAGATTGATCCATGATAAGAGGGGTGGGGTATTAGGCTCCAAAGTTCCGGGGAGTAGGCTAGGAGAGCCTAGAATTCCAATTTTCGATATGTGTGGTAGGAGGCACATTGGGGAGTGGCTAGCGGGTTCAGGAGCATGTTACGGGTGTGGGAAGCCCGGACATTTGACCAAAGACTGCCCCTCCGCTAGACAGGGCCATAGTAGAGGCAGTGACCCAGCCACCAGTTTAGCAGCTCCACCAGTGAGCTCAGCTCAACAGGGTTCATCCACTAGTGCGGGCGGTGGTCAGCATTAGAACATATTTTATGCCCTCTCATCTCGCAGTAGCATGAGGTCTCTCCAGATGTGGTCACTTGTATGTTACTAGTATTCAATCTTGATGTATATGCATTGTTAGATCTAGGTGCTATCTTTTGTGACTCCTTATGTTTCAATTAGCTTTGGAGCCAGTATTGAAACCCTATCAGAACCCTTATCAGTATCTACACTAGTCGGTGACTCAGTTATAGCTAGACAGGTATACGAAAATTGCCCTGTCACAGTCCTTCAGAAAGTCACCTCAGTCAATTTAGAAGAGTTAGACGTGACCAATTTTGATGTTATCTTCGGTATGGATTAGTTACATGCATGTTATGCCTCAGTAAATTTTAGGACCCATACAACAGAGTTTCGATTTCTGGGTGGCCAGTCTTAGAATGGATGGATAGATTAGTCGTGCCTATAGGTCATTTTGTTTCCTGCACGACCAAGAAGATGATTTCTAAAGGCTGGGTGTACCATCTAGTCTGAGTTAAGGATGCTATGTGTGAGACCTTGACTTTTCAGTCAGTCCCTATAGTGTGTAAGTATCCAGATGTGTTTCTAGATGATCTACCAGGAGCCCCTCCCGAGCGGGAGATTGACTTTGGTATCGACCTTCTCCCTGATACACAACCCACATTCGTTCCTCCTTAAATAATGGCTCCAACCAAGCTAAAGGAGTTGAAAGAGAAGTTGAAAGATCTCCTAGATAAGGGATTGATGAGGCCTAATAAATCCCGATGGGGTGCACCAGTTTTCTTTATTTGGAAGAAGTATGGTTACCTTAGAATGTGAATTGACTATTGGCAGTTGAACAAGGTAACACTCAATAACAAGTATCCCCTCCCTATAATTTATGACTCATTTGACCAACTTTAGGGTGCTAAGTGCTTCTTAAAGATAGACCTCAGATCCAGCAATTATCAGCTCAGAGATAGAGAGAGTGACATTTCGAAGACAACTCGAATCCTTTACTTGCTTGAACATAGAGAGGTAGAGATTAGGAAAAGAGAACTACAACAGAGCCTTGGTCTTTATAATCATTGTATTAACTTAAGTTGTGTTTGTAGGATAGTTAAATTTGGAACATATTGAGAATGGTTAATTTGAGATCGCTCATGAGACCTAACCTCATGATTGAGTAAAGTTATCGAATAGGGACGAACCAGTCATTTTGATGAACCCTAGTTATCAGTTCTACAAGTAAGCATTGGGATTGATCACGTGTGTATACCCGAAGTAGTTATGAACCCATGGGGAACACTTATCGTAATTGTTTGCAAATCTTGATTTAATTGATGAATATAATCTTGTTTTAATATTGTTTTCTTTAGAACCCCCTAATTTAGAGATAACTCACCAACAAGTTCAATTACCGACATTAGTCTAGATCTTACCATATTCCCTGTGGGTTCAACCCCAACCTCTTAGTTGGATTCTTTATTGACAACGAGCGCTTCATACTTTGTCAGGAAGTGTGAGTTTGAGTGTTATCAGTTCGTGATTGTCTTCATAGATGATATTCTCATATACCCATGGAGCGAGGAGGAGCATGCCGCTCATTTGAGGATTGTGCTATAGACTCTCAAGGATCACTAGTTGTTTGCTAAATTCAGCAAGTTTGAGTTTTGGTTGAACTCAGTAGCACTTTTGGATCATTGGTGTCAAGTGAGGGTGTACAAGTGGACTCTCAAAAGATAGAGGCGGTGAAGAATTGGCCTAGACTAGTTAGTCCTTTGGATATTAGGAGGTTTCTTGGGTTTAGCTGACTACTACAGGAGGTTTTTTGAAGGATTTTCATCCATTGCAGCATCATTAACTAAGTTGACCCGGAAGAAGGTCAAATTTCAGTGGTCGGATTCCTGTGAGAAAAGTTATCAGGAGTTAAAGACTTGACTGACTTCAGCCCTAGTATTGACTCTACCCGAGGGCACAAATGGATTCCTTGTGTAATGTGATGCCTCTAGGATTGGTCTTGGTTGTGTGTTGATGCAGCGTTGTAAGGTTATTGCATATGCCTCTAGACAACTTAATACTCATGAGAAGAATTATCTAACGCATGATCTCGAGTTGGCGGCGGTGGTTTTTGCCTTGAAGATTTGGAGGCACTATTTGTATGGGGTGCATATGGATTTGTTCACAAACTACAAGAGCCTTCAATATGTGTTCACTCAAAAGGTGCTGAACTTGCAACATAGGAGGTGGCTAGAGCTTCTCAAGGACTATGACATGAGTGTTGTTTATCATCAAGGTAAGGTCAATGTAGTGGTGAATATCCTTAGTAAGCTATTCATGGAAAGTGTGTCTCACATTGAGGATGGAAGGGAGGAGTTGGTAAAGGATGTGCATCGACTTGCTCATTTAGGGGTTTACCTTGTTGACTCGGCAGACAGTGGTGTCATTGTTTAGAATGGTTCAGAATCTTCATTGGTGACTGAGGTCAAGGCAAGGCAAGATGAGGATCCTATCTTGGTTAAGATAAAGGGAGCGGTCCAGACTCAGAAGGTGGAGGTTTTCTCCTAAGTGGGAGAAATTGTACTTCAACATCAAGGTCGTTTATGTGTTCCGAGTGTTGATGACACGAGAGACAGGATGTTGGGGGAGGCTGATGGCTCTCGGTATTTTATCCACCCAGGTGCCACCAAGATGTACCATGATCTACGAGAGGTCTATTTGTTACACCTCGTAAATTCTTGACTTTTAATTGGCCTATTCGCATGTTGGTTAAGAGTTTTAGAATGCCATACATTCTATGAAAAGGCTTGGGGGAAGACCGGACAAGCGCCACATTGAAACAGCACAAGAGGAGGCCTGGAAGACCCCCTCCGGATGGGCAACGTGTCACAGAGGGCTCACCTCCGTGTTGGCCGGCGTGTCATGGAGGTGGGGTTCAGCCCCAAGTATATAAAGCCCCCACTTCATTTTAATTTCATTTCTATTCATTTTCATTTCCAGAACGAACAGAGAACAGAGAGGAGCTAGGGTTTTCATTAAAATTCCTTCCGATTAGACCGCTAAACACCCTCCAAACTCAAAATAACTTCGGGTACCAAAGTATAAAGATACAGAGAATATTCCTACGGAGTTAGTTTCGTGAAATTCAGCCGGAGAATCATCGTCTTACTGAGCTAAGGTAAGTGGAATTGCTCCAAAATAGTGTCAATATACTCCTAGCCCTAAAGTGAGTATTTCTCCCTTCTGGACTTCCAAGAAATATTGAGTTTTCGACAGTTTTTCGATAAGTCAAAATTTGGGCTATATATATATATCTATATATTCAAAGTAGTGTTTTCTTCTGGAATATTGATGAGTTTAGNAATTGCTATAAATATTAAGGCAGTTGGAAGAAATAGCTGGATATTGGTTGAGCTACACAAGTTACTCTAAGAATTCAGTAACTGAGGTATGTAAAGCTAGTTTCTTCGGCAAGATAGTAATTTTAGCATAGTAAAATAGAGTAAATTCAAGAAGAAAGTTTCAGAAGCCGAGTATTATGCCTAGTGTAAATTCAGTAAGCATGTCTGAGTTATTATACCTTATATAGAATAAAAGTCAGTAAATTAGTATCAGACAGCGAGATATTATTCCAGACTTAGTATAACTCAGTATCCGATTCAGCTTAATTCAGCAAGAGATATAGAATAGAATATCAGATCATGGACAGTATTATCAGATTTATTATACATGTTATATGTGATTATTGTTGTTTGTAGAGACCTGATTGTTTTATGTGGACACCCCTAGAGCTTCCTTACCGCCCCAGGGTTAATAGTTGTGTCGACTCACCCGCCAGAGGGTGACGATACGTTACTCCAAGGAGTGGCATGCTTTCCCCAGTAGGACGAAGATGGGATGCAGCATTCCCCATAGCAGGTTGATCAGCATTATAGTATACCCTGTTGAGCGCTTGCGCCCAGGGCATAGATTACATATTACAGATACAGATCTTAGATTACAGTTACAGGAGTCCTCTAGACTTAGATACAATTATAGTCCGGGGCCCAGAGGGCCCAAGTTGCACACCCAGGGGGCTGGAGGGATGCTCGTAGTTATTAGGTGAGTGGAGTGAATTTATTTTTGGATGGCGACCCAGGTAAGGGTATATAGATTGCGTGTTGATTGGCACCTTCCGACTTATGGGGGCTTGTATAGGTTCTTGTATGCTATATATATATATATGTTACTTATTAAATTGATAGATAGTAGGACGTTGCATCGACAGGTATGATTCTTATCTTCTTTCCAGTACAGTTAAGCTCGGTACAAATTCTGTTATTCAGACAACTTTAGTTATCCTCTGTTATTTCAGTAACTATCAGTATACTATTTATCTTAAGTTATGTTCAGTTTTGCTTTGCATACTCGATACCAGTGGTACTGATACCTGTTTGGGGGTGCTGTATTACTTGCCTGCAAATACTCATAGACGAGGAGATGATCCCTCGTAATTCCAGCCAGCACACAGAGTCACCAGCTCTTGTCATCCGAAGCTAGACAGTCAGAGGTTTATTTTTCTTTTGTTGTACAGTATGGGTAGGCCGGGGCCTTGTCCCGACCATCTTATCAGTATTCTTAGAGGCTTGCAGATTATTTATTCTCTGTGGTTAGTTGTACCGGTCGTGTTAGGCCGTGTCTATGTTTTAGTTTGTTTATGATGGTCGTATAGGGCCTTATTAAGTTAATAGTTGGTGACCTTGCCGGTCACAGAGTAGTTTAGCATTTGATTGAGTATTTCAGTGAAACTAGTCAACATGGTGGCCTTTTCGGCCCGCATAGGTTTCTCTACACTATTGTTGTTCTGGTTAGCTATTGTTGTCTTACAGGTGGCTATAGGCTTAGTCCGTCAGAGGCTATATTTACAACCGCTATATAGCCCGTTGGTTCCATGAACCCAGAGTTAGAGCCAACCTAGCACCAAAAGTGCTAAGGCTCAGTAGTCAAGCAGTCCAGGTCTTAGTATGGCACCAGGTGCCAGTCATGCCTCCCAAGGAGGGCGTGACACTATTGGTTGAAGGGCATGAGGAAGGAAATAATGGAGTTTGTGGCTAAGCTTCCAAATTGTCAACAAGTGAAAGTTGAGAATCGGAGACCTAGATGTATTCTACAAGACATTAGTATCCCTACTTGGAAGAGGAAAGAGATTAATAGGACTTCATCATAGGTTTGCCTCATAGATGTCGACAACACGACTCTATTTGGGTGGCTGTAGACAGGTTGACTAAAGCGGCACATTTCCTACCTGTTAAAACTACTGATTCAACGGAGGATTATGCTGGATTGTAAATTTGGGAGTTAGTTCAGTTGCATGGAATTTCCTTGTCCATCATCTCAGATAGAGGTACTCAATTTACCTCAAAGTTTTGGAGATCGTTCCAGAAGGGACTTGGTACTCAGGTCAAGCTTCGCATGACTTTTCACCCGCACACAAATGGTCAGGTTGAGCAGACCATTCAGACTCTTGAGGACTTATTGAGAGCGTGTGTGCTTGACTTTAAGGGTAGTTGGGATGATCATTTGCCTCTTATTGATTTTGCTTACAATAACAGTTATCACTCCAACATTCAAATGGCTCCTTTGAAGGCTCTCTCTATAGGCGGAGGTGTAGATTGCCTGTTGGTTGGTTTGAAGTAGGTGAGGCTACATTGATAGGGCAAAAGTCAGTTCATGTGGCCATGGAGAAAGTCTAGCTTATTAGTGAAAGGCTGAAAAATTTCTCAGAGTCGTCAGAAGTCTTATATGGATGTTAGGCGGAGAGAGCTTGAGTTCGAGGTTGATGATTGGGTGTTTTTGAAGGTGTCTCCCATGAAGGGAGTGATGATGTTTAGAAAGAAAGGTAAGCTTAATCCCCAATATATTGGTCCTTATAGGATTTTGAGGCGAATTGGCAAAGTGTCTTATCAGCTGGAGCTACTAGTAGGGTTAGTCTCGGTATATCCAGTTTTCCATGTATTTCTATTGAAGAAGTGCATTGGTGACCCGACCTTAGTTGTCCCAGTGGAAAGCATAGGTTTGAAGGATTGTCTTACCTATAAGGAGGTTCCAATTGAGATGATTGATCATCAGGTTTGAAAGTGGAGAAACAAGGAAGTAGCTTCAGTGAAGGTTTTGTGGAAGAATCAACTGATTCAGGGAGATAGATGGGAAGCTGAAGCAGATATGATGGCTAGATACCAACATCTTTTCCCTTTGGGCTCAGTTCTAGAATGAGGTATTAGTTTCCTCTTTAGTACTCTATTCAGTTTCATATCAAGTTCATGTCTCTCGGTTCCTTTCATTTTTTAGCATGTATGTATGATTCAAGAATTTAGTTCGGTTATGTGTATTAGTTCGGAGTTAGTTACTCTGTCAATTTTCGGCTTCAGATGTTCAATATTTGGGATTGAAATTCCTTCCCTAGGCTTCCGGTATGCTTAGTTTATATTCTAGGTAACTTTTCCCAAGGGGGAGATATTATAATACCCCAAAAATTCCTAAGATCAGACCTGAGGGTTGAATCAGGTGAATCAGGAAAATCTGCACCAAGTCATAAAATGACTCATCAGGTGGCTCGTTAGGTCACTTGATGGATTATTGAGTGACCTGTCAAGGGGTGCCAGACCGGTGAAGAGTCGTTGTCAGGGGTCACTACAGATGGTGTGACTCAACGACTCATTAGTAGGCCCATTATGTGCTGAGTAAGTTGCAGTCCAGGAGACTTAACGGGTGAAGGAATGAGTCATGGTGTCACTTCACAACTCATCAAGTGGGTCATTGTCAGGGTGACTTAGAAAGGAGGATAGAACTTCCAGTGGTGATGACGAGTGCATGCGATGAGTCGTTCTTCCACCTGACAATCCGTTAAGTCCTCCGTTGGTTGGGAAGTTTAGATTGTAGTTAAGTTTCCAATAGTGGAAATGAGTGTGGCCCACGAGTCATCAGTGGACCCAATGACTCATTAGGTCCCACATTGGGGCTGGCAGGATCATATTTCTAGGAGATTTATTAAGGATGATTTCGTAATTTCTAAGCTCATAAGTTCAAAACTACATTTTTTAAGCCCTAAAAGGAGTGTTTTAAGTGGGTTTAACCTATGTCAAGTTATTAGGCTTTCCCATGCATGCAAAGTTTTGATTCCCTTGGAAGATCAATCTAGAAGTTCTATCAATTCTTCCCCAAATCTCTTGGTCTTTCAAATAAAAGTTGAGGATCAGTTACCCAGGTATGTAGGGTTATGAATGAGAGTTTTCTTTCACTCTTATGTCCGAATTTCTCCTCAATTTCATGAATTCAAGTTTATGATCTTATGGGGTTTTAACCCAATTTTATGAATTCTTTATGATTTGTTTATGAGTCAATTCCCTTAATATTCCAATGCATGTTTTAATATGTATGGGCCGATTTTATACTTATTTTGAATATATATTTCATGATTTCAAGTTTTAGAAAATTATGCCCAATTATACAAGTTTAATGAAAAGTCAAGTTTATGATTCATGATTTTAAGTATGATGGGATATCTAGCATGAATGAATATTTACAAATTACTCACGTATGAATGTATGATTTGACTAATGAAATCTATTTCAAGTGTGCATCATTTTAACATTTGGGTACACCCGCACAGGTTAAGCATGTTTTCATGATTTAGCTCAGTTCTACTAGATTAGCTTACTATATGGTTTTGGAGTCTATACTCTCTCTTTCAGCTTATAGTATGGTTGGAGCCAGGACTCCCAAATATTCAAATTTCAAACTATGCATGTAAATATGATTTCAGCTTCGCTGAAAAATGTAGTGAGCACCTTCAATGTTTTTGGGAGTAGTGCCTCGTACCGAGTAGGCCAGGGGTTCAGGTAAACCCTGGGTCTCAGAGATACACGACAATATAGGTTTATATATATACATTAGGACCTCCCTTGTGAGCTTCCCCTGCCACCATAGGGGCCTTCAGCTTGATATTAATATCATGGTAGCGCCCTTAGCCCTGACAAGGTTTTGGATGGCTCTGCCCACTTGAGTGTAATAGTTAGCGTATCACATAAGCTCTATCATGATGGTGTTGGTTGTGACGTGTCTCCCATTGTTTCTCATGATTTCCGTTATTCATGTTCATGACTTATGATATTAAATTTTGTTCGGTAGGTTTGATCTAATGATCAGTTTATGAGCTTTTACTTATGATTTCAGCTATGAGAAGTCATATGATTTCTATTTTAGCTTTAGGTCATTCGATTCAGATATGACATTCAGCTTATGATTATACATGTTTCAGAATTTGATTTTAGTATGCAGTTCTTACTCTTATGATCTTATGATTTATGTTTATATGCATGATTTAAATAAATATTTACTCAGCATGTTTTACTTACCTTGCATACTCAGTACATTCCAAGTACTGACCGCATACTCTATGTTGTATCGTTTTATGATATAGGATCGAGCGATCAGACTCATCTACACCATTAGTCCATCTTCCCGTGGTTTAGCTCAGTTCCCATCCTTGTTTTGGAGTGAGTCCTTATCTTTTGAGGACATTCAGTTTAGCATTTGATTATGTTATATTCAGTTTTAGACATTAGTGAGCTAGTTTGGGTTGTTGTCCCATAAGATCATCAGACAATTTAGAGTCTTATTAAATAATATATAGATTTTTAACTTTGTTGTGTGTTGACTTTGTTTATGATTACTTCAGACTTCCGCTTATTCATGCTTCAGTTGTAAGATTTTGCTTTGTTGTATGTATTTTAGTTTTTATGTTCATTCCATGGGTCGAATTAGAGCCATTCGTAGTTCTAGGTCTTGTGTCTCGATTCGGGGTCCTAGCTCAGGCGTGACATATTGTGATTAGTGAATTTGTCCACATGAACCCTATATAGATAGTGACACCAGATCTTAAATGCAAACATCACCGCTACTAACTCAAGATTGTGAGTAACGTAGTTCTAGTTGTGTTTCTTCAATTTCCTATAAGCATAGACAACAACTTTTCCATGCTGTATTAAGACACAACCCATATGAACCTAGAAGAATCACAATAAACAACATATCCCTTTGTGCCCTCTAGAAGAGTCAGGAAAAGCGCTGAGGCTATCCTATCCTCTAATACTGGATAACTCTGCTCACATGCCTCTGTCTACTGAAACTTAGAGGCCTTATAAGAACGTAGGTCCTTAGTTCTTGCCCTGATCACCTACCAGGATCACCTACGTCCTAACTTTATTATGCTGAACTTCTTCTTCAATAACTTGATATTAGAAATTAATTCTTACAACATTTGTTCTTTCCAGCCTCTCTTGCTCTTATTTGCTCCTTTTTTCCAATTCTATATATGTTCATGGCATAGTTTTCTTCCTCTTCTTATATAGGTTCAACATCATCACTGTCGCACTCACCCCTACATTTAATAGTATTTCCTTTTGAGGTTGCCTCTATCATATATAAAAGCTTCATCTGTTCGATACCTTGAACTAGATCCAATCTCATCACAAATCTCCCTATCTTTTACTTGTTACTCTGGAGTGTTATATAACCACTCTTTTACTTCTGACCCTATATTATCTTGTTCAATAACTTTAGAACAACCTTTCTAACCTCTAAGGATACTGTTCAAGTCCTATTAATTCTATTAGTAATCTTTTCTACAAAAACTCATCCATAGAAAATTCAACTTTCTTCATAGAGGAAAATCTTATAATTAGTTTCCTCAACTGTTAAGATCGAGTGTAAAGTCGCTACTTCTCTCTAACACTTCCTTTTTGAGATAACCCATAAATAGGATCCTTAAATATTATCTCCTACACTTAGGAGTAAAAGTAAAGTCATGTTTGAGCATTACTAGGCTGCTCATTCATATTACTTGCCAACTTACTCTGGAACAAACTAAGTCACGATTTATGGTTGCATTCAAATTATTCTCACTTAATTTTTGCAATTGACCTTAAGAATCACCATTTCATCTGATAGCTTCATTCAACTATAATTGGCTCGCCAACTGGCCTAACTATAATACTTTGTCTTGTGCAACATTTTTGGTTACTTTGACTTGCTGGCTGTAAATATTTCGTCTGCTATATCCTCACCTTACTTCAAAGAAAATCATAAACCCCCTCTCCGAAGGTAGGGAAGGGGTGCTATCAACCCTGAGGATTACCTTTTCTACCTTGATTCAGACAATACTTCCTTGATATATACAACTGATAAGTCTTTACAAATAACATATCCTTCATATCCCCCGGCATAACTCAGGATGTACTACACTCATCGTAATAAGATCTCGTCTTTCTCAAACTTAACATTCAACTCTTGGGCTTACTCAAGCCGAGCTTTTGTATCCAGAATAGGGCATTATTGACTGAATAATCTAGTCATTCGGGAACCTGCGACTTAAAAATCATTCTAAAACCTCTCTTGTACACGTACTAACTCATGTTCTTGACTCTATACTTTTTCCTCTGTTGAATTTCCTGAAATATACCCCAAAGCTTTAAAAGTAGCTACTGTAGCACTACCTCTTGAGTTTAACACTTGGTATACATTCATCTTATCTAGTTTTAATGAATTACATAGTTGAATCTTGGGGGGGTGGTGGTACTAGGTCTCATGCCAATTGTTCCCTTAGAAACTAATAACATCTTGGGGCGAAAATTTTCTAGATCACCTTTCTCTTCTTTAATTTTCTCATACACAAGTGCTAAAGAATCATAAGAACTCGTTCAAAATTTGGGCCCAATCTCTTTATGGGGAAAAATTCTACTAATAACACTCAAGCTGTACAATTTCCTTTTCTTCCTGCATTTGTATCATTTAGTAACATTCAACCCAATTTCTATTACCACAATTAATAATAATAAGGCACAACTGGTAGTGTAATTTCCTAAGCTCAGCTCTAGTGGCACAATCTATAGATGAAAGAAATGAAACAATTTCTAAATATCCTGTAGCCCCCTGATTATAAGTATGGTGCACAATATACGCATAAGCAAGGCTCTAATAGACACAGCTTGTGGACTCCCTAGGACTAGACTTCACTCTAATACTATGTTTTTTATTCCTTAAACTGGGGGAGAGACGCGAGTGGCACTGGTACACTACTGACCGAGAAATCGGCTATATAACTATTGAAACTGTAACACTTAGGCCAGTAAGGCCAACTGTCACAATCAACTCTACTCAGAAAGGACCGAAGAGATCTTAACACAAGCAAACAGGGAACATAATGCTAATAAGGCTACAATATGACAGAGACAAATGGCAGAAAACCAGTAAGGCCGCAACTGAATAAGACTACACAACTATCAAGAGGAAAAGGCAAACAAATTGAATAAACAACTATGAGTAAGGGCCAGAGGTGTGCTATTGATGGGGCATCAATTTGATTGAAATTAACTAGAACATCAAATTATTACTCGTAAGCATAAATAACTATGGATAAATTGGCGCCCAATATTTTTTAACAACTTGGGTGCCTTTTTCCTTGGATTTTCTCAAACCTCAAGGTCACAATTAATTCATCCATTATGGTTTGGGCAAGAATTTAACTATCTCCAGCCTCAACCCTTTAATAGATGCATGAGAATGGGTTTTGGCTATCTCTAGTCCAACCCCACATAATCAAGATCCAAATACCCACTACTACTTTCTCACCCATATTCCATTCCCCTATTTCAAGAAAAAATAGAATAAGTAAACATAACCCATATTTGCAACTATGGGTAATTCAATTATAAATTGGGAGAAAACAACAGATTTATACTAAATGAGTAATTAAAAGACCAATCTAGAAACACTCAATCCAATTCAACCCTAATCATGAACACACCCATAACAAAGTATTTATCCACTCATAAATGAGAAATATAAGATTATATTAACAAAAAAATCCATAACATTCATCATCAAGAGTTAATATCAAGCTCAAAATTGTCTGTAATGGTTGTTTGTACCTTGAAGAATAAGAAGAAAAGCTATTCAATATTTCTCTCTCTAACTCTTCAAATATGGAATGGAATATCTAGTACATTTTAGGGAATGTACATAAATAGGTTAAAAATGCTCCTCAAATCCTGTGCTGGATGATTGTGCCCTCATAAAGATGGCCTCACTTGCGAGTCACTAGCGTTCCACCGGTGCCCATCTGTGGGGCGCTGCTCTGTCGCAGTTGGGGCTAGTGACTTTGGGATCTGGCCGGTGTTGGCACCAGCATTTCATATATGCTAACCTGCATTCCACCGGTGCACCTTCCATTTCACACCAGTATGCTCCTGTGTTTGGCCAGTGTTTTGTCGGTCCCATTCAGTGGAGCACCGGTCCCATCCAGTAGAGTGCCAGTCCTCTTCTTTAGTTCCATACTTTCATCCAATTCCTTTCCTTCTCCCTTTAAGTTGAATGCATACAAAAACAAATAGAAAGACTGTAAAATCCTCCCAAATGACTTGAAAACGCCAAGAAAAAGTTCATGCATAAAAGCCTAATGTATTGGTAAATTACCAACTCATCAAATCCCCAAACTTGAACCATTGTTTGTCCTCAAGAAAGGAAATTCCTTGCAGCTAAACAATTGGAATAAGCATGTAATTCTACATGATATTTTGCATAAGGGACCAATAGGACTCAAAACCCCCCAAAATTTCTCACCAACACAAAGGAAAAGAGGAGACTCAACACTATATGCAAATGCTTCAAGAGATGACAACAATCAATTGGCGTAATTCACAATTGATTCATTCATTCAAATAAGGGGCATGGTTGATCACAATAAGATTATATAGCATCTTAAGTCATGAAAAATTCACATTCAGAGTTTGCCTTAATGCTCACTACATTCTTTTCTCAATCACATCTTTTGGCACTTGCAAGCATGTTCCTTGAGGAAGTGATGCCCCTCACATAAAGAGAGAACCCCCTTTAAGTATCAAGAAATTCACACTCAATGGATTATAAAATGAAACAAATACGCTCACACTCACAAAGAAATTGTCATGCACATAACATGATCCATGGGCTTGCCCTTCGTGTAACTAGCCACTAATGTAGAGTTGCTACACTCAAAATCAATTAGGACTTGGAGGTCTTGATGAAGGCTAGGGGTAATGATAGGATGACTTTTTAGTTCTAGTAACTAGAACTTCCCTAATGCCTTTTTTGTGAACACTTTTACATACTCCATTTTTTATTCTTGAGATCACCCCACCTTATCTCTCCTTGAACAATATTTTCACTTTTGACACAAGAAGCATCCTGATCTCTCCTTGGTTACCACTTTTAATCTCATTTAAGCGAGAGGTAGAACCTTTCCACAATTTGGTTCTTTTCACCCAATGAATTCATTCATTTTTCTTATAATGTGGTGCTACATCTCATTGAATTTCACATTATTTTTCCCATTATCCTTTTTACAACCCCCAAACTTAGGCTTTTGCCTCATCTTTCCCTTTTCTCTTCCCACAGTTTCAGGAATTCAAGCATCATTTTTGCATTTCTTCTCACAACTAGCACTATGGAGGATGGTTGCCAAAGAGGGATTACAAAAAGGGTAACACTTTGTCATAGTTGGGGCTAGTGACTTTGGGATCTGGTTGGCGTTGGCACAAGCAGTTCGCAACATGAACTAATAATTTATGTCAAGTCTCTTCCAAATTCTAGCATCTGCATCTCTTTGGTTACACCAAGTAAATTTTCTGACCTTGAAACCCCAGGTCAATAAGGCCACAAGCTTCAATAACACTAATGAAGTCAAAACTTTTGTTCATGTTGTAAGGAAGACCCCCTATTTTCTATTCAGGATCAGTAATAACATTAAAGTCCCCCACCGTACACCAGGGCAAAACGGTGCCTGCATAACTCAATAATCTGTCCCAAAGATGTCTTTTGAGGTGGTTTCTGCATTTGGCATAGATAAAAGTAGCAAGAAAATGGGTAGGATGCTCTACATGCTTGATTTCAAAAGTAATTTGTTGGTCATTAGATTCCAAGACTCTGCAATTAACATCTTCAGTCCAAAAAATCCAAATTTTCCCACTAGGATTACAAGCTACCTCCTTCATGTTGAGATGCATTCTACAAATGTTGATTTGGGAGTTATCTGTAAACGGTTCCAAAATGGTGATCATAGATAACTTGTGCAGCTTAGAGAGATTTTTAATTCTTTCCATAGCACCTTTGGTATGGATACCTCTAGCACTCCAAATGATTG
>JACEIK010000614.1:134143-146876 GCA_018107945.1 Datura stramonium
CAGTTGGGAGAAATAACGAAAATACTCATCGAGCTACGTCAGTTAGGGAAGTTTTGGATTTTTGGGATTCTACAGTATTATTCTGATTATCCATACCTTGAGATGGAGAAGAAATATTGATCTCTTCAATCATAAGGTTTGGATTCACTTGAGCTTCTCTATTCTGAGCTTCCAGTTTCTTTTTAAGGGAATCTCTTCTCTTTTTGCTCAACTTATTCTTGGATTTGGAGTTGTTGGATTGATCCTGGTCATTAGCCCTGGTTGGAGTTCTTTGAAGATAAAGATGGATTTGTTCATAACCTTTCTCAACTTGTTGTTCATGTATATCATGTTGAACCACAGATTGTTGGACCTGATTCCCATGACCAGCTCCAATCTGATGTAATATTTTCCCATTAAGGATAGTGTCTGAACCCTTAACCAAAGACTGAATATTTTTTACCCCTCTCTGATTTGATATAGGAAAATTCTGACCTTGTTTTGCACCCGAAATCTGATATCTATCAACCTCTGAAGCCTGACCCAGATCTGTACCCAAATTCTGATTCTCGATAGAAACCAAACTTTGATAACCCAAAATATGTTCACCTCCATCTTGCTGAATTTGTGCTTGAACTGGATTTTGCTCTTGAGTAGTACTCAACATGTGCATCTATTTAACTTTCAAACTATGATCATAATCTGATCCCAAAACTTGTTTCTGAACCTGAACCACTGTTTGAACCTGCTCTAAAGCTTCCAAAGGCAGATCTGCAATTAAATTCTGATTCTGGCTAGAAACCAAACTTTGAGAGGTGCTTAACAAATTTTGTTGTTGATGGATAGTGGTAGTAGGGGCTCTACAGTCAAACCTATGGTCAATCATTGGGTTCTCATGCAGAACATGAGTCAAATTCCCCCCTTTGGATACCCCTTCCTGCAAGTTAGTATGTTCCTCCTCCACACCATCCATACCTCCATCAACTACATCATCATTAATAATAATAACAGAATTATAATTGGGGGGAGCCATGGGGGAGGGGAGCATTGAGTCAATACCTGTGGTCTTCTGAGCTAGATCCAATTGTATTTGAGAAGCATCCTTAGAAGAAATATTAAAAGGATTGGGGGATTGATCCTGGACTCCAGAATCAATATTACAAGGGGGAGCAATAGAGTCAATACCTGCAACCTTTGTTTGAATTGGTTTGTAGACCCGTTGTGGCTTTTCTTACTTCTTTGTGTTGTTTTGAGAGCTTCCTTTTAATTTTTTCCTCTTTTGGGTTTGCCATTGATCTTCTAAGTTTTTTTTGTTACTCTTGTCAGCAGGTTGTGCTCCTTCTTTGGTATCATGTGGAATATCTTTGGTTTTGTGAACTTCATCTCTGTGGGTATCTCCTGTGGTCATATTACCTTATTTTTCACCAATGTTGTGCTTGTCATTTATTAAAGCTTCAGTTTCCTAGTCATTTTTCTTCTTCCCCATGTCATCTCTTATCTTTAGAGAGCAATTTTTAACTGAATGGCCTTGGTGCTTACAGTATGAGCAATATTCAGGAAGATCCTCATATTAAATTTGTTGCCACTTCACATTGTTAATGTCTTCCTCATCAAATCCTAACCATACATGGTGAGGTTTTTATTTTGAAAGATCAATTTGGAGTCTTACCTTAGCAACACTCCCTCTAGTCTTCTGGGCTGAAGCAACATCCAAGTAAAGAGCTTTCCCAATAGGAGATAATAAAGCTGTGAGGAATTCTAGGTAATAACAGTGCCAAGGAAGTTCCGGAAGTGTTACCCATATGGGGACTATGGGAGTTTCCTCTTCCGGAGTAAAAGTTGGAGTCCAAACCTGTAGTTTCATCAACCTACCCTTTATATACATTTTTTGCTTAGTTCACAAAGTAATATGATCTTCCTCATTATCCTAATCAATATAAATGTGACTAGAGTTGAAATGTGCTATCTTAACCCCTCCTGTTAACTGGGTTTGGAGAATAAAACTTTTTCTGATGAGTTCCATTCTAGGCATGGTAGTAGAAAATTTCCCTACTAAAGTATATTTTCATCTGGAAGCTAATTTGACCATGTAATCGTGCTTTTTGAAAATTACAACTGGAAATCCTTATTTTGAGGTGATTTTAGGAGGAGGGAACTCTACCGGGACGTTATTCTTGGCTTGGTTCGCTCTAAGTTTGGTGGCAAAGGACTGAACGGCGGTGGGAGGGGATGGATCAGGATTGATATTGGTTTTGGTGTTTGCAAATGTTTTGGAGCTATTGTTATACTCCTAGTTAGTATTTCTACTAGGGTTATCCATTGTTGAAGCTTGGCCGTTGGTTTGGGATTTAAGATTAAACTTATCAAAATTTTCGGATACTTTGGGGTACTTTGGCCTGGTGTGATACTGATTTTAGATTTTAGACTTTTGATTCTCTTCTTAGGACTTTTTGAACCATCCTTTGTAGAATGCGACAAATTATTTAGAGCAGCAGACTTTTGCTCAATTGCATTAGATTGCAAATGAACTACAACATTACGTAAATTATTAGTTCCTTTAGGAATAGAATTAGAAAAGTTAAGAGACTTACCTGATTCCTTCAAAGCTTGAGCTGTGCTTGCAGGGATGTTCTGCCCAACTATAGCATCACTGTGAAAATTGGTGGCATTGGTATGCTTGGTATATTGTTTATTAATGATTTTTGATTTAGTACCACCATTTACAGCAGCCGGAACAGTGACTCCAGATGGACATTGAGAAATTATGCCTTCTCCATTTTTAATTTGCAGATTCGAATCCTTGGGGCATAAATCATGTGGAGAAATTTTTTCTTGATTGTTATTGACCTCGGATTGAATAATATTGCATTGAAAATTAATTTCTTCAGCCGCAGGTGAAGCTACGCAGCCCTGGCCAAAAGTCGAAGCACTTGTTTTTCCATTCAAATTGAATTTTGCAGAACTGTGCTTGTTGGTTGATGAAATTGGTTGGACAATTGTTCTCCTCTCATCAGCATGCTCCAGGTTACATTGCCAGTTTTGGAATTCGAATTTCATTACATCCCCAACAAATTCCGGCCAGGTTTGAGGAGCCTGTGAATTTTGATTCACCACCACCTGCTCCCAATTAATTGGGGTTTGTTGAGAATTGTTGTTCTTGAGTTGATTGTCCATAAATTTTCGCGCAAACACCCCAGTTTAGTGTTCCTTCACTGTTGTGCCGCCACCACTGAAATCGTGCGAGGGAGCATTAGCTTTGAATTCGAATTCATGGTGTTTTGCTGAGTGGAAAGTGATGCTGCTTGGTTGTAAGGGTGTGCTTCAGAGTTGCGCTCTACTTGGTGACCATTTCGCACTGCTAGATCTGTCGTAGCTCCGTCGCTGGCATACCAGTGATTCCCACCGGAGTTCTGCTCCTCCGTAGCACCTGAAACTTTGTTAAAATGGGCGCTACGGGATTGGGAACAATCCCCAGTTATTACATCCCACTAAGATGGGCGGAGACTGTTCGAAAACCTTCCTGTTCAGTGCGAAATTTTGGCAGTTTGGTTTGAAATTTTTTTGGCTGGTTTCTCCTAATTTGCAAAGTAGAATGATACAAAATTTGGTGTGTTGATAGATTTTCAGTAGATGAAGCCTTAAGTATGTGTTCAGTCAGAAGGATCTAAAGCTCCGTCAAAGAATTTGAGTATAATGATTGCAATTCTCAATTTTTATGTGTGTTTTCAATATTCGAGGATGAATATTTCCAAGAGGGAGATATTGTAATGCCCTGAAAACCCTAAGATGGACCCGGGAATTGAAGTGGAGAAAATAGGATTTTCTGCACCAAGTCACAAAATAAGTCATCCTGTGACCTGTGGGGTAGACCATAAGTTGTTAAGTGACTCATGGTGAGGAGATTGAACTTGGTAGAAAAATTTGGAAAGGGAGTGACCACGAGTCATGGTGAACACCACGAGTTTTGATGTGATCCGTGGTCAAGAATTGATTGAATACTAGAGAATTAGGTAGTGTTGGCGATGGGTGGGTCACCACGAGTCGTTGGGTACACCACGAGTTATGGTGTCCCTCGTGGTGACCAACGGAGGGAAGCTGGCAGTGCACTTGACTGTTGTGACCATGAGTCGTGATCACTTGGCACGATCCATTGAGTCCTTCATGGGGTCTTCCCATAATTTCCTAAACTCCTAGACTCTAAACTACGTCATTTTGGGTTTAATTAGGGATTTTAGAGGGGGAAACCAACAATTTCTCTAATTTTTCTCATCTCTCCAACAGTTAGAACGTAAAGTTTCTCTCAGAAAGGCTTAGAGAAGAGGTTACGAAGATTGATCCTTCACAGATTTTTCAAGGAAATCTCTCAAGGATTTCCATCACCAGGTATGTGGGAATTCAACAAGGGAATAGTTCTTCCCTTGTGTCCCCTAAATTGTTCTTCATTTTCTTTATAAATTCTAGCCCTGAAACTTTCGAATGTGAAGAAATTATCTGTCATACTTCATTTAATTCATGTGGAACCTTCTTTATGTTAATTGTAGATATTTTCCACTAGTTTGTGACTATATTGATGCTCGTCCCTATAAAGCAAATTCTAGCCCTAGCTCTTGAATGCAGAAAAACTATAGTCTGGCATAAGTGACTAATTATCAAAATTTCTTATGGGAATTTCCCTATTTAATTTGTATTAAAATCTCAGTCATATTTATGCCAGTTCGGTTTCAGTCAAAAGGTTAGAATACTCAGTGTTAGTCAGAAATGTTCAGCAGATCAGTTTGACTACACAAACTATCGATGTGTCAATAGTGCCTCCCAGTTATCAGAATTGGACTCAGTATCAGTTTTTAGTGGTTCTTCAGGCGGTCATGACACTTTTAGATAAGCAGCTCCAACCAGCCTTAGGACCCAAGTCTCAGATTACAGTTTGTTCTTTAGACGGTTATGACGCTTTCAGATAAGCAACTCTGACTAGTCTTAGAACCTAGTTATAGAATCTAGTCCGATAAGACTCTCAAGGTTCTTTCAGATAGGTATTCCTGACTTAGTCTTCAGCCCTAATTTCGAGCTATTAGCTTATTAGTTAGTCTAGGAATATCCAGTGGGAGTAGGACTTAGCACCAAGCAGATCGGGGTTCCAGCACACCCAGGTTCACAAAACTACGTTGCCACCGTAGGTTATATTTTATTGTCCTCATGGCCCCAGACTTGTGATTACTCAGTTAATGCCTCTATACCCTAGCAAGGTATATTGGATCCTACCGATGGAGTGTATAATCGGACTCCACGTCTAGCTCACGTGGTTATATGTCGGTTATAGACTCTCCCACTAGTCAGCTTAGTTCAGTCTCAGATTAATCAGTCCAGATCAGTTCAGTGTAGTAATTCAGATTAGTATCTCAGATTTAGTGCATGTCCTTGACCATCAGACAGGGTCATTTAGACCATCTCAGATTATTACAGTTATTCAGTTTCAGCAGTTTTAGTTGGTCATTGCATGTCTTTTAAGTTCAACATTTTTTATCCTTGTGTATGGTTTGTCTCACTTACTCAGTATATTCAAAGTACTGATGCATACCTTTTATGCTATATCATTTTATGATACAGCTGGAGGATCTCAATCACAGCCTCGTTAGCAGATCACTCTCAGGAGATTTCAGCTGCACCATTGGTGAGTCCTCATCCTTCGAGGACGAAGATCATTACATTTTGTTCTATTTTCATTTATCTAGGCTTGGAGTTATCTGGGGGCTTGTCCCAACAACTCATCAGTTTTAGTGGCTTTTAGACACAAACATGGTTTCGGACTTGGAATTTTTGTTCAGATGTTTTTAAACTTTATGATTTAGCTTTATTCTCATAAATGTTTTATATTATACTTTAAAGCTACCGCTATATATGTTTACTCAGAATGAAAATGTTATTATAGACCAGGGGTTGACTTGAGGTTACTTGTTACTCCAAGTATCGTGTCCCATCCAGGGTATAGACTTGGGGTGTGACATAAAGAATTGACACTAGAGCTCCAACTAGAAGTCCATCAAACCATTTGTGAGGACTCTAGCACACTTGAGAGGGAGGATTTCAAGCAAGAAACATGCTTGAGAATGGAGCGACCCAAACCACCCTCCTATCATTTTTCAACATTGAACTTGGTTGACAACATGAAAATTGAGGTGACCAAGTCGATGGAGGAAGTTGAAGAGGAAGATCAAGGTGGCTTCATCTTAAAGCATGCCATGCCAACAAGGCCAAAGAACATCCCTCCTTTAAGGGCCAAGAAATACAAGAGGCAACATCCATGGCTTGGCACCTTGATTCTTACACCACCACCCCTCAAGCGAAGTAGAAGAATGGAAAATAAACTAGGGATGAAATTCAAAAGCTCAAAGTAGAGAGAAAAATCGTGAAAGTTGAAGTCGTCGAGCCACGACGTTAACTAAGGAGCTTCTTGGGAGGTAACCAAGTGGTTTTACATTTCTTTTTTCTTTGTTTCTTTTTACTTTACATTTCTGTTGTCTTTGATTGTGCAGGGGTGGAACAGGTGTAGAATGTGACAAAAAGTGGAAGGAAAAAAATTGAGAACTCGATGCTAGACTTGTTAAACACCGGTCCAAAGGTGGGAAACGCAGGTTTGGCGAAGGATAAGGTGTAGAATAAGTGGTTCTATGCTCTATCTGTGAAACACAGGTGGAAACCTGCGAAATATAGGTTCAGCTACATTGTACACACTTCCAATGCAGATGCCACTATTATACTAGGATTTACCATTCCTCCCTTATTTTGTTCAAACTTTGTGCATCAAATACAATGCCTTAACTTTGTTTTTATTTGTTTGTTGTTTAGCTGTTTTGTTGGGGTTGAAGTCTGAGCAACCCACTTGTTAGTGATGCACGATATGGCCCTGTGATAGATTGGGTGACGTCATTCTTAAGGGTAAATTGTTATTACTTGTTTGTTAGTATTGCCTTTGTTGATAGTAGTCACTGAATAAACTCCAAGGATTTTCTTTATACTATTGTTCTTTCTCGAGGAGCATCTTTTTCTTATCTTATTTTTGTGCCGAACCGGGTGACATTTCTCAATGATGGATTGAAAGGAACTTTCTTATGGAACAGTTTCAAGTATAGAGTCTTTTTGAGTCTTTTGGGCAATTTTTTGAAGAGGTGCCACCAAAATTTCTTGCTTGGAATTGCACATGAGTTTTGAAAAAAGATGGGGGCACTTAAATTTGAGAATGAGTACTTTCTTGTCATGGGTTATACATTTCTTGTTTGGCTTTTTGATTCGTAAACTAGCTTGTGTAAAGTCACACTCTAATGTGATTTAGGCAGTGTGTGAACTCCTTGAATTGTGATGCCTTGGGTAGGGAGTGGTTTGGCTTAATTCTTGTGTATGCATGATGGTCTAGAACTTTCTCTAATTGTGTCAAAGCAAAATTTTAGACGAGGCTGCACTTAGAATATGATCTTAGACTTTCTTTTGATAGTCACTTTACCAAACTGACCTCCTTGAACATCAATATTTGATAGTCTATGTTTGAGCCTTTGACCCTTTCTTGGAAACAATATTACAAGCCTAATGACCCTTTTTAATCATCTTCTTTTGGCACCTATCCTCCCTAGTTACTCGTGATGAAAGAATGAAAAATGGGAATTAAAGCCCAATAGATAGGGAGAGACAAGGAAATGAATTGAAATGAGGAAAAAGCCTAAGTTTGGGGGTTTGGAAGAGAAGGAAGAAATATGAGAGCTTCAATGTGAGATAACACCAAATTATGATGAAAACAATAAAATGGTTGGTTGAAAATTCTCAAAACATTAAAAGAGAATGAATAGTTGAAAGGTGCCACCTCTTTCTTAGATGAAGCTAAATATGGAATCCAAATGTGTTATAAGGGTGGCTCTTGCTAAACAAAAGATAAAGATGATAAACAAGGAGTTATAAGTGCTCACAAAATGGAATTAGGGAGGTTCTAGTCACTAGAGCTAAACATTTGTCCTACCCTTACCCTTAGCCTTCATGATAACCTGCAAGTCCTTAGTGATTTTGAGTGTAGCAACTCTACATTAGTGGCGAATTACATGAAAGGCAAGCGTATGGATCAATTTGTAAGCACTTGAATTTTTTTGTGAGAGTGAGTGTATTTGCCTTATCATATTATCCCTATGTTTGAAATGCTTAAAAATATATGGGATCCTCTATTTTTATGAGTCGTATCAGTTCCTTGGGGTACATGCTTAAAGGTGTTTTCAGGTGAGAGGTGTGAATGAGACAAGTGTGTAGCGAACTTTAAGGAAAGCTTTGAATGTGAATTTTCAATGACTTAAGATGATCCTTGAGCTTGTATTGGAAATGAACTATGCCCCTTGTTTGAATAAAATTAATTCATGCAAGATATGTTTAATGATTGTGGTCACCTATTGAAGCTTGTGCAACATATTTTGAATCGTTTCTTCTTCTTAAGTTGGTTTGTGATTCTTGGGTTGTCTTGAATCTTTATGGTTTGCGTGCAACTCCCATGATGCTCCAAGATTAAGTAAATTCTTTTTGAGAGAGAATTCCTTGCCTGAGGACAAGCAATAGTTCAAGTTTTAGGGTTTGATGAGTTGGTAATTTACCAACTCATTCGGCTTTTAAGCATGACCTTTGCTTGATTTTCAAATAATTTAGGAAGGTTTTATTCCCTTTTTCTTCACTATGTATGCATTTCAAGGAGAAAAAGATAATGGAAGATTTGAACTCAAAAAGAGCTTCTAAATACGTTCTTTTAATCGATGAAACGTGGATCCAGACTTGCGAAACATAGGTGGGACTGTTTGCATTTGCTATTCACCGGTGCTTCGCAAGTTGTCACTGGATATTCACCGGTGCATCATAGGTTGGAACTGGTGATTCGCAGGTTGGCATTTGCTATCACTGGTGCTTCAAGGGTTGGCACCTGCTAAACACTGTGCGAAGGGCAAGTGACCCATTTTCACTGATGAAAGGCTAAAAATGTCCAGAAAAGGTCTTAAAGCTCATAGAAGCCTCCAAGGACAATTAGAGATAGTTATACACAACAAAATATACATATTTATGACCCTCATTGTACGCCATACACCACAACACATTCAATTCTACAGAGAAGAAAAAAAAACCATAAAATTCGAGTGAAAAAAATGATCACCCACACCAACAACACTACCCATAACACACCCACTCTTAGAATCATACCACAATGGAAAAACACAATATGTCAAATGGTAGATATGGGTAAAGAAAAATTTTGAATTTAGCATGCGCAATCTTTAACTCTTATTTTCAAACATCAAGCAAGATAAGAGCACAAAGACACGTACCGATTGAATAATGAAAACAAAAAGCATTTAGATTTAAGCTTGGTATCTTGACCAAAAATGGCGTTTCAAACAATGGGCAATGTTTTTGCTTAGTGAGAGTGGTGTGAGGTATTATGAATTGAAGAGAGTAGGAATGGGGATTTTATAGGCTGAAGAGAGGGAGATGATTGGGTGGTGAGACAGTTGTTTTAATGGGGGAAAATTAGGAAGTGTTGAAATGAGGTATTTGGGAAAGTGGAAGAATAAGAATGAAGGGTTTATGGGGATTTACAAAGGATCTGACTAGGTTTTATTTTGAAACCATGGATCAGGTAGATCAAGATTTTAAATAAAATGCATACCTTTACCTGCACTGACCTACGACCATCGGTGAGTACCGGCATTTTGCCTCTTCAAGTGTAGGTGACTTCCACATATGCCCAGTTCATTATTTGAAAATTGCAGCTGATCGGCGGTTCGCGGGTTGTCACCTGTGTTATGCTTGTTGGTTACAGTTCATGTTTCAACTCCTAGTTCTTTTATCATGTCTACTAGATGAAACTGGCGTCGAATTGGAATTTAGTGGATCGCCGGTTATCTCATCCTTTCTCATATTCTAGACACAATCTGCATGTGGGTGGTGACTTGCACTTGAGAACTTGCATTTCGTAGGTCTGCCGCCAGTTCCCTGCTTTTGTTTCCACTCCTTCTTTATCCAATCTACCAGCAAAGAAAAAAAATCAACAAAATATCAAATCATCAACCATAATAACATTTGGGTTGCCTCTCAAGAAGCGTCTTATTTAACGTCATGGAACGACAAAGGTGATGTTGCTACTACAACTCATCCAGGTATGCAACTTCCACCATGTTGATTTATGTCGACACTCCTAAGTACTTTTTTACTCATTGACCATTCACTTTGAAACTTATCCCATCATCTCTTTCATGTTCGACGGCTCCATTCTTAAAAACTTGAGACACTGTAAAGGGACCCGACCACGTACATTTAATCTTTTTGGGAAACAACCTCAATCTAGAGTTGAAGAGTAACACTTGATCTCCTAGAATAAATTCCCTTTGCAAATTTTTCTAGCCATGATGGAGCTTCATTCAGGCTTTGTATATTGTTGCATTTTCATAAGCCCTCATCCTAAACTCGTCCAACTCATTGAGATTCTCTATTCGCCCATTTACGACTTTCCCTCAATTAAGGTTCAAACTCTTCAAGGCCCACATGGCTTTATTCTGCAGTTCCACTGGTAGGTGGAAAGTTTTGCCAAATACAAGTTGGTAAGGTGACATTCCAACTGGTGTTTTATTTGTTGTCCGGTAGGCCCAAAGAGCGTCATCGAGCTTCTTTGCCCAATCTTTCTTATTAATATTGACTGTTTTAGTCAAAATAGACTTAATTTCCTGATTGGATACCTCATCTTGGCCACTGGTCTGAGGATGATAAAGGGTAGCAACTTTGTGCTTCACACCATACTTTGCATGAAAAATGCTGAACAATCGATTGCAAAAATGTGAACCTCCGTTGGTAATGATAGCTCTTGGGGTGCCAAAATAGGGGAAAATATGATTTTTCAAAAAGGCTATCACACTCCTCCCCTCATTATTCTTCACACCATACTTTACAAGAAAAATGCTAAAAAATCGATTGCAAAAGTGTGAACCTCAGTTGCTAATTATACCTCTCGGGGTGCCCAAATATGGGAAGATATGATTTTTCAAAAAGGTTGTCACACTCCTCCCCTCATTGATGGGCAATGTCACAACTTCAACCCACTTCGATACATAGTCTACGGCCACCAGAATATAAGTATTTCCATAGGAGAAAATGAATGGCCCCGTGAAATCAATCCCCTATACATCAAATAATTCCACATCAAGAATTGTTGTCAAAGGAAGCTCATGTCACCTAGAGATGCTACCGGTTCATTGACATTGATCACATTTCTTAATGAAGTCATGGGCATCATGATAGAGAGTGAGCCTAAAACATCTGCATTGTATAACTTTTGAAGCTATCCACGCACCGTCATAATGTCCTCCCACCGGAAATGAAAGACATGCTTTGAGGATTGGAATCATTTCAACCTCTAGGATACACCTGTGAATCATGCCATCCGCACAAATACAAAAGAGATACGGATTATGCCAATAGAACTTTTGGACATCATACATAAACTTCTTCATTTGATGAAAGTTTAATCCTTCAGGAGTGATTTTGCCTGCCAAATAGTTAGCAAAATCTGCAAACCATGGTATTAAGTTGTGGGATGCAGCCAAAATGTGCTCGTCAGGGAAGTCATCATCAATCTCCTCACTTGCCTCCAGCTTACAATCTATTTCTAGATGAGAAAGATGCTTAGCCACCTGATTCTCATGGAGCAAAAGGACCCATTTGATAAGCGTTGGTTTAGCATCATTTTTAGTCATCAGGTATCTGAGTCCAACATGGTCTGTGTGCACCATTACCTTGATCCCTAGCAAGTATGCCCGAAATTTTTAAAACGCAAATACTACTGCGAGCAACTCTTGTTCTATCATTGTGTAATTTTCTTGTGCATCATTCAGGCTTTACTGGTGTAGTAAATGGGGTGAAAAATCTTTTTCTTCCGCTGTCCAAGAACTTCCCCTAATGCTACATCGCTAGCATCACCCATCAATTTGAAAGGCTTCGACCAGTCTGGTGCAGTGATGAATGGTGCTGCTACAAGCTTCAATTGTGATAATTCATACACACCCTCCATCCGGTGGCTGAACGTGTTTCAATGAATTCATCTTTCTCATTTGGCGCCACCGTGATTCCCCTTTCTTAGGAACACACTGGACTGGGCTTACCCAACTACTATCAACTATTGGATATACAACTCCCACATCTCACCATTTGATGATTACTTTCTTGACTACCTCTTGTATTGGTGTGTGTATGTCACGCCCCGCCTTGGGGGGCATGACTGGCACCTGGTGCCCTATTAGGACCTGAACTGCTAGACTACTGAGTCTAAGCACTTCTGGTGCCTGGCTGGCTCTAACTTTGGATTCAAGAAAACGACGGGCTATATAACAGCTGTAAATACAACCTCCGGCCGACTAGGCCTATAGCCACCTGTAAGTAAACAACAGCTAACCAGAACAACAATAGTATGAAGGAACTTATGCGGGCCGGCAAGGCCACTATGCTGTCTAGTTACTTCTGAATCAAGAAAATAGGTGCTAAACAGCTACGTGACCGACAAGGCCGCCACTACCAACTGAACGAGGCCTCACACGGCCGTCATAAACAACTAAGACATACACACAGCCTCACACGACCGGTACAGCTAACCATAGGGAGTATATAATCTGCAAGCCTCTAAGAATACTGATAATATGGTCGGGACAGGGCCCCGGCCTACCCATACTGTACAACAAAAGAAAAGGGATAAACC